>JAAGVU020000123.1:683768-710086 GCA_011763525.2 Mormyrus iriodes
ATATAATCATAAATAATAATTTATTATTAATAAATTAATCAGTTCTAGTTGAGGTTTAGGAACTTAAATACTATATACTGGCCTAACATCTGTATTTTTAAATGCTACAGGGTCTGAGTGTGATTTTTTTTGTCTCAAATGGGAGTAAATGGTGTGGATTTACAGCTTTAGTCAGTGTCATACCTGTCACAGGGTGAAAATAAGGGCCTTTTAAGATGTAAAATGTCAAGATCGGTAACTCTGGCATGGTGTCACTGGGAAAAAAGGATATATCCATCAGTCATGGTCGCAGTCCACAAAATAAAATCATTTCTAATGCAGCCATGGGTCAGTAGGTATTACTCCATGTCGATATTGTCATGCTGCTCAATAACTGAGATCTGAGTGGACTTGACAAAGGAATAAATGAGAGAGCTTCTGTACAGATCACATGTAAGCGCTGCAATTAAACATGTCAAAAAAGATAAACTTACTCGTCTTTAAACTTATGCTGAAGTTTTTTTTTTTAACTTGCAATATGAAAGCCCACTCCCCTACTACATAAGAATAAGATAATTATGTTTATCCATATGTCATCCCATACCTATTTGCCCATCCTTGTGCCCTGTGCTTCCCGGCTCCAGACTCGGTGTTTGAAAAGCGATTAGAGAAGATGCATGAATGGATACTTTGTTAGAGTTATGTTTTAGTATCTACCAAATCTTCTTGCTTCAGAATGTTGCAGAAACATGTTAGAAGACAAACCAAAAACACTTTTTTTCACTTGTCCATTGCATGCTGGGCGGGGGCCCAACTTACAAAATAAAGCTTGAAATCTGATATTCAAAGAATTAACTCCATTTTATTTTCTCATTTCTGTTTCCACAGATTATTCTGTTCTTATACAGCCCTTGTTTACATTGGGTCACCATTCCTCATTTTCCTTGGAATCCCACTAGGATTTTTTCTTACAGGTCTTGGGTTTAAGTTTTCCACTGAACCAAATCGCCCCTAACCCTGCCGCTGAATCTTTGTAAGTACAGGCAGCTTTGAAGCATAGTGCTGCATGAATGGCACTCAGGTCCAATATAACCACGTAGCATCGGCGATTCAGCTTTCGCCCCCTTCGCCTGGACCCTTGTTCCGTGAGCCACACTGATTCCTCCTATCGTCTTTGTGTTCAGGTCGATGCTTGAAAACAGGCCACCAACACTAGCAGCAAGACTCATGCGCACTTCTTGCTTGGTGGTATTTACTCACTTCACGTCCGGCGCATCGACTCAGAGGTTCGGGTGGGGTTAGGGTTTCTAGAAAATAAATGACTGCTGAACCCATGGAATTAATTAGGGCCATTGAGTCACAGTGTGTGGGGGAGGGGACAGTCATTTAATGGGACTTCAGCATATCAGCCACAGATGGCCTCGATGTGGGCAGCGCATAGACACGATGTCCTGGGGACGCTGATGCAACATAGCCATTGTGTCCCGTCAGAGCCTGGGACATCAGCGCTCTATTGGGGGTGAATCATTAGGTCTGGGCTCATTTCACTAACGAGCCTGAGTCCAAAAGAGGTCAACAGCGGCTGTCAAGCTTTTACATTGACATCGGCCATGTTGGGATGCTGGGGCATAGCTAGAGATTCTGGGCTCCCTGACAAGATGTCACCTTGGCCACAGCTGGGGGGTGGGGGGGGGGGGGTACAATTTGGGGCCCCAGTAAAGAGCTGGGTCCCCTAAATCTGCCAGGGTGTCAATGCCCCTCCACCTCTGTCAGGATGTGACACTACGCACTACAATCGAGATTCTGACAGACTCGGCATCAGAACACCACCTTCTCTCCCGACTCCCAGGAGCAGAACACCACCTTCTCTCCCGACTCCCAGGAGCAGAACATCACCTTCTCTCCCGACTCCCAGGAGCAGAACACCACCTTCTCTCCCGACTTCCAGGAAAAGGTTGTTTAGTTTTGTCCTTGAGCAACATAGTTAAAATTAATTATTTGGCTGTATAACCAAATGAAATATATTATTAGTACATTTATTAGTCCCATATACCGTGCCAACAGAGCATCAGCCTGGAAACCGTTATGACGGTCTCGCCCCACCCCCATCTGGCGTGTTTTTATTTTGACCTCTAATGGTTTGTGCCCTGGCTCGTCGGCGGGGAATGCCAGGTTGCCAGGGTGATGCAGAACAACCAAGCTGAACGGTAAAAATGTGTAAAATTAAAAATTTACCCACCCCCCCCCTTGTTTTTGGACATGGCAGGAAACATACTGTAGGCTAATAGGAGAAATAGGGTCATGGAGGATACGTTCTCTGACCCCGCCCCCCCCCCCTCCAAAATGGTTAAGTTATTGTCAATAACATTTAATATATGAGATCCATTCTCTATGTCTGTCTTTATGCTGAATTTATAGGTGTGTCAGAAAAATAATAATAAGGAACATAATCAAAATAATTATACAGTAATAACAAAAGTAACCACATGCGGTACTGTACTGTACCTCCAGTCGATGAACCGCTGAAGCCGTGCAATGTTTTCATAAGCACCAAACGTAGTACATGCGTTCATTGTTAAAACCATTGTGTTTGACCCAGATTTATAGTATAACAGGCGTTATGGCTGTCTGTCCGTAAGTCAGACTTTATTAACCCGAGGACTCCCTGTATGTCAATAATAATAACTTTAAATAAACTGCTGGCTCACTGCAGGGTCCCAGGGTAACTGGAGCTAATCCCAGAAAGCACAGGAAATGCAGGGGTGAATCAACCTTTTTAAAACTGGGGGGGGGGTGGGGGGTCTAAGGGAGGGAGTGAGTAATTCCCCCTTGAAAAATGACCAAATCATAATTACTGTAACTTAATAACAATTGACACTTTACTGATCCCCATAGGGAAATTCTCTTTTATGCTTTCCCCAATCTACTCTTTGTAGATGAGAGCAAACTGGCTGTGAAAGGGCAGCCACCCATAGCAGCACTGAAGGAGCTGGGGGATAAGGACCTTGCTCAAGGACCCACAGATGTGCCGAGGCTGGGCTCAAACCGGCAACCATCTGATCACAGGCATAGAGGCTTAGACCACTTGACCACACGCTGCCCCCTGTTTGTATACATATCCTTTACGTCAATAGCATGCAAATTATATCACGTTTTAATGTACAATCTGGTGTTACACCATAACATACTAAATTCATCACCATGTCCTACTATTAAATATTGTGTAAATAAATAATAAATAAATATAATGTGAATCTCATTAACACAACATTAGACACCATTCTTCAATGGACTTCTGTCTGTCTTCTTTGACTCTGAGTCTGATGGATTGGCTGTGATTGGCTGGATGGCCTGTTGATCAATGTAACTTGACCTATGTGTGTGTGTGCTTTCAGATACAGAACAGAACTGATACAGAATTCCTACTCTGGAGTAGTTTTTTTTTGTGACAACCCCCCCCCCCCCCCCCCCCCGTGATGCCCATGAGTAAATGAATCACCATGGGCAGGATACCAGTATATCACAAGGCACACAAAGAAGTCACACACAATTTAAAGCTTAGACACATCATTTGACCTGAACCATGTTTTCGTGGGCTTTGGGAGAAAACCCCTGTAAACATAGAAAGAAAAGCATCAATTATAAAAGCATGCTTAGATCCAGTTTTTTTTTCAGGCTTAAATTCAGGCCATCCCAGAAGAAATTTAAATGCAACATTTAAGAATAAGTTACCCAGCTTGTGATATCCTCAAATTAAGCATGTTCTGAAATAATAAATATTTAAATTTAAAGGTCAATGTTCTTGTGGAAATATCATACAATATTACTATTCCATGTTAATCCAGTTTATTTCATTATGAGACATTTCATTTAATAATTTGTTGAAGCCAAAATATATCAAGTTAAATTACCACAAATGGGGAGAGGCTTTACCAGAATAATCTATAATAGCTGTAAGATTAAAACAGACTGCCACAAAGAAAGATTCATACACAAAGCATCATCCATCCATCCATCCACTCACCCCCCCCCCATTCATCTTCAAACCACTCATCCTGGTCACAGTCACAGGGGAGGGGGTCTGGAAGAGAAAATATAGTGCACAAGGTTAGGGTACGCCCTGGACAAGTTGGAGGGTGTGCACCTACATTTACGCTCTATGAGAAATGCGGAAATGCCAGTCAGCCTGCCTGCATGTTGCTGGAATGTCGGATGGGATTGAATACCTGGAGTACCCGTGATATGGGGAGAACATGCAAACTCTATGCAATAAGCAGAGGCTGGATCTGGGTAATTATGCATGTAAAAGGACTGCTCAGAAAATGCTCAAGACAACAGTAGGTGATGCCTATTAAAGACACTAAAGTTTAAATCTTATTTGTAGCACTGATAATTTTATTACAATGTAATTCATGTTATTACACAGCACAAGTACATCTTGTGAAATTTTACGCTAGGAAAAAAAAATATAGTGATTTGTAGTGCGTAAAGTACACAGTGAAGCCAATTACTTATTTTTGAAAGTAAAAGATATAATCTAAGGTGTTCTGATCCTGAAATGTAACATAAAGTGCTGATCCATAATCTTCCAAGCTCAGATGCTTCATTGAATATATTGAGCTTGTAGACTTCAATCGATAGGCCCATCTGCAGTAATGATACATGGTTATGTAACTCTAGCACGCATGCTGATAGCCAGTTAATTACGGACTGCATGACTACACCTGTCTGTGATGCACAGAAAACAAACCCCCATGGAAGTAAGCTGGGGATAGACCTCCTGGAAGTTTTTTTTTCTCATGGGCTGCACAAGCCAAATAACTAAATCCTTATGTGACTCAGAGGAGTGTTGCAATTGTAATGCTGTTGATAGGGTAACACTTAACAAGGGAAATACACACGGTTGCACATGACTGGTACGAAAGGATGCATTCATCGATAAGTGCGGCAATCGATTGCTTTAGCCTTTATACCACAAATGAAGTGTGACTTACCATAAAAAGGTTAAAATGCACGATAATTTCTTGTCAGAACAGTGCAAATGCACATAAAATATGTACGCATTTGCGATGTCAAAACAATCGATTGCCAAACATATCACTTTTAAGGGAGTAGATTTTGGTATGAGCGATAGGGACATGTCCCTACCAATATTGTGGGTTTCCCGTGTGTGTTTAGGGGGTGTGGGGGCGTTCAGGGCTGATTTGGTCCCTAGAAATGCTGAAACGAAACCTTTAGCCTTGTACAGCATATACTTGTCCTGAAGTTATTTAGAAAAATCATTAAAGCCTGATTATAAACAAATTTAGAACAGCATTGGAGACTAATTCTCATGCAACATTTAATATCAGCAGGCAAGAGCCACAAGAGTAAATAACAGCCCCCCAGTAGGTACAGGGGTTGAAAAAAATAATGGGTTCCAAGGCCTAGTAGCTGCCCAAAATCCTTATATTCCCCATCATTGCATACTAACTGTATTCTGTCCCCAAATGGGTGTGTGCAAATAGCAAGAGAGAGAAATGCAGTAGTGACCGACTCCTCGGTTGTATAACAGAGCATGGAGTTCAAAAACACCCACCGATGCTGATCTGGTGCTGCAGCAGTCTGTCACAGAGGGGCTGCAAATTGTGTGAGCAGAACAGTAATGGAAATAAGGGCAAAAGCTGTATTCAACTGGTGGCTAGCAGAACGTTTCATAAGGAAATATGCTTCAGGTGACTGGTTAAGGCAAGGGAAAATACTACTAAAGTAATACGCAAAAAGATGTTAAAACACTGAAATGGTGAATTATGCAAAACATTCTTGAAACGTTCTTGTCCAAAGTGGTCCCTTGGACTGATGGATGGATGCATGCATGCATGGTTGCATGGATGCAAGGGCATGGAATTGGGATATGTCTCTACCAATATTGTGAGTTTACCATGTGTGTTTAGGGGGCGGGGAGTTCAGGGCTAATTTGGTCCCTACGAATGTTGAAACCAAACTTATGCTCTTGGATGGATGGATGGATGGATGGACCTGAATCTTGTGAATTTAAGAATGTCAACAATTTTAAATTGTATGTATTATTCTTATTATCATATTATTTATATGTTGGTTGTGCCGTTTTTTGACTTGAAAATCAGGCACCCACACTTGGCGACGCCATACTGGGAGAATTTGGGCAGGATTTTTTGTTTTTTTAAATGTGGCCAATATGTGGGAAAAGCTGAGTATTATGAACAGAGACATTGTACAGACACACCTAGAGGGCTAAATATTAGGCTCAGTGATTGAATGATGAAAGCGCACCTGTGCTACCGGACCCCATACCCAGTTTCAGGAGGCACTGCTCTGTTGTTTGAATTTTTTTTTCTTTCCAAGACGCTTGTTGTTTAATGGCTGCTGAGGTGTGCATCGTACACCTCTGTATCTCCATGCCTCGGGAGGCGTCCCATGGTATTGATTCTATCTGCGTGCCCATCTGTACGGGGTGAGGGTCACTGGGAGCCCATTCCCATGGCTATTTTCATAAAGCCGGACTCGCAGGAGGAGCTCGGCAGGACAATGGGGAACGAAAGAGAAAAAAACCACGGGCCAAAGAAATACAATGTTGTTATTCTGAGACAGCAAGATGGAGGACATGGGGAGGGAGAAAAATAACACTGCGGATGGAACTTGAGCAAACTGGCAAAACAATAATAAGATATGGATGCGAGGCCTTGGATACATGGATATTGTGGACACGGCAGGAATACCTGTATCTATTAATAATGAGATATGTTATTACAGGGTTTTATATCTTTCCATACCATCTTATGTATCCAGCACCCTGACTATTTAAACAAGAGACTGAAAGCGATGCTGAGTACACATTTCATTCAAGTTCCTTTTCAGGTGTGGCTTATATGAAGAAATCAAAGGAGAATGATGGAGGTGGCATGGTATTTTAAATGCAGAGTGTATAAGTAGACACATGAAAGATGCAGGCTTCTGCGAGACCTGAGCTTCCGAGGGCCAGCTGAGTGTTATAACTGAATATGAAGCTTCCATGAGTCACACCGGATGTTCTATAAACCGACAGCCAGGTGGAGGTGGGTGGGTGGAGATTGGAGAGGCGAGGTCAGAAGGTTTACAGATACCTGCATTTCTGATGTACCGATACTGACAGAAGTCAGCACCCATACCTTTGTCTTTGATAAATTTTATTTGTTTTAAAAATGCCATTCCTCCAACAGGAATGAAATAAATGTAGATGATATAAAAAAAATCACTGGTCAAAGTTTCCCTTGTGTTACGTCGGCGGGGTTGACGGTGAGGCATGACGCGGGTGGAAAGGAAGTGGCCAAGGACAGGAACGGTGATGCTATGAAAACCCTGTGTGGGGACATTATTCTTCAAAAGGAGCGAGGCACACAAGTACACAACTGGCTACTACAAACAACCACAATGACCAACAAGTTAACACAGGACACGGGAGCTCTTATACAGAGGAACAAGGGAAGAAACCAGGGGCACCTGTGGGTGATTAACATGGGGCAAGAACACGAGGTAACCATGACAAGCAACAGGCGCGGCTAATTTGCAGCCCCGCCTGTAGGAAACATTGGGAAAAGACCAGTAGGACGGGGCTGGATGTGACACCTTGGTCATGGTCTGCTTGAATAGGAGAAGTTTTTAAAAAAATGTTTCCATAGATCATTCATCAGCACATCTCCAAATATTTTAATAAGATGCTTTTATTTGGCTTTTCTATAAGTACTTGAAAAGGAGTTTAAAAATATATATATTTCCAAGGATCATTCATCAGCACATCTCAAAACATTTCAATAAGATACTTTTATTTGCCTTTTGTATAGGACAAGTACAACTGCACAGGAATTTCTTCCTTTTCTCATATTCCATCATGCTCTCCTACAAGACTCTGAATCAGAGGGCAGGATCCGCCATTTATTCAGCATCCCTGAAGCAAGGGCCCTGCCCAAGGACTCAGCAGTGATATAATACTTAGCCAGCCAAGGAATTCAAAGTGCAGACCTTGGGGACTCGGGTACAGATGGCTAACGGGCAGAAGCACACTGCCATGCAGGAGGCCCTGGTTGGCGGAGGGCTGCAGTGCTGTGGCTGGCCTGTGCCGATGCCCTGCTCTGCTCTGAGGGAAGACCTATTCACATCTCTCTTTTCTCCTCTGAGTTCCTCTCTCAGCAGTCCACCCTGAAGCATGTGATCAAAATTCAATCCATACTGCTTTTGTCTAGGCTAACGCTTTTTACAGTGTCACACTTTATTCTCTTTAAATAGATCAATACTTTATGTCAGCTTACATCAGATTAATATTACTGTATGATCTAATATATAATATATAATATACTTTTGATGGTGATAATATATAATATTCTGATGACATTTATCCTGAGGCCATTGTCGAGGTCAATGAAACACATGCAAAAGTCACATGCTTGCAAGTGGAGCGAAATCGCTTCTTCAGGCCAAACCGTGAGAATACTTTGTGATGTCTCTTTGATGATATCCTCAGAATCATCTTACAGCCAACTTCAGTGATGGGACATCAGGCAGAAATAAAGAAATATGGGCAGAAATCACCAATGACTGATTTGCATGCCCAGGGCGCAAGGGAAATGGTGTGGTGCTACTTTTCCTGAGGGGGCTGCATAATGACCATGGATGCGTGGGCTCTCCAGCCAATGACAAACAGGTTGGACCCTGGTTAGTGTACTTGGCTATCTGGGCAAGCTGAATTCAATTCCTGGCTACCCCTGAATTTGCTACAATATAATGCCCATCAGAAAAAAAACCTTTTGAAAGCCATTTTATTTTCCAGGCACATGCAGTTATTATTCAAGTTCATGAAAAATCTGTAATTCAGATGTATTTGTTAGGATTATCGCTTTTACTTTTAATAATGCTTTTAAAAAATTTTGAACCAGGCAGAACATTTTTGTGGTTTTGGTTTGTTAACTATGGGTGGTCAATTCTGTTATTCATATCAACTCTGTTTAAGGTTTTTACATTAAAAATGATTATCAGATGTGTTTTATTGTTAACAAATTGATAAGAAGCTGTTACAACGAACATTCATACTACATGAAACTTCAAAGCATTTCATTCATTAAATCCTTTTCATAGAAAATGCACACCATCTTAGCAAGTTTTCAGTTAAATGGACTGATATTTTTGCTCCAAGACAAAACAGTATTATCTTATGAGACTTGAAGATGAATTAATGGATGTAGAGACAAAAGTTCTCTTTGTTACATTTTTTGACTATATATTTGACCCAATTTGTCTATAGAGTTAGCCAACTTTTCTGTTAGTACATTGTCTTTCAGAATAAATAGTATAAATCTTACAAGTTTAAGGGCAGAAAATGCTGAAAATGTTAAACTTAGAATCTATTCTATGAGAATAAAAGAATCTAATGGGGAAAAAAAAGTCATTGATTTTTTTCTTTACTTCAAATATACCAGCAATTCCGGAATGGGCCACATGCATAGGTGTGAATGTGAGTGTCAATGGTGCCTGCGATGGGCTGGCACTCTGTCCGGGGTCATTCCCTGCCTTTGTTTCCAGGATAGGCTTTGGACCCCCATGACCCTGCATAGGATAAGCAGGTATAGAAAATGAATGTATGGGTGGATGGATCAGCTTAAGGTACAGTATGAGTACGCATGCGTACGTTTTCAGTTTATATATTTAAACAGTATATACTAAAGAAAATACCACTGGATAAAAATACTCTTGATCACAGCTTTTGCGTCACCACGCTAGTTTGCTGTAGGATGTCAACTAACCTTCAATCTTCATTACTGACAAATCAAATAAATTTCAGCCCTTTCTAATGCAGCTTTTTTTATTCCAAATACCACTGTAATGTTTTTTATCACTCCCAACTGCGATTTTATATGAAATAACACAGGCAAGTAAAGATGAAACAGGAATAAGCTGGGCTTCTCTGAAAAAAAAAAAAAAATCCAACTTTGAGAAATATTTTTTTCCTCTGATACAACAGAGTCTCTTTAAGGATCCAAAACCTTTTCTTTTGCCATATTGGAAGCAAGAATTTCTTTGAGATGAAACATGTGGTTAAAGAATTTGAGGTCTGTCTCATTTCACCTTCAAAAAGAGATGAAAGGCTGGATTACTGCTTAGGTATGTTTATGCTACACCACTGCCTTGGCTTTGCTGCATTCCTTCTTGGCAGACATAAAAAAAACAGTTCGCATCTTTTGGTTTTATCATTAAAGAACCATACGCATTTAAAAACTTGCAACCAGAAAGTTCTCCAAAGTCCAGCACAGTGACCTTGGTCACACATAATCACATATAAATAATTCATTCATTGACTCAAAAAAGAAATCTACCTTTATTTCAGAAGTTAAAACAGAAAAAAAACAACTAAATGAAATATTCGTTTAGTGATTGGTTCTTTGAGCCATGCACAGCTGAAGTATGATCTGCTTTCACTCCATTGCAACTGTTGGGTCTTTTCATATATGGATGAGTGTGTTTGTGATCGGACAGAGGGAGACCGAGAGAATAAAAAGAGAGTGTGTGTGAGAGAGAGAGAGAGAGAGAGAAAAGGGAGAGAAATGCATTAGCGTCTTTGCTGGGCTGTCATCTTTTCATTTGCAGTAATGCTGAACGCGCTAATGCAGAATGGTGGTCAGCACTGTAAATTCAATCCCTGGCATTGCCGCACTGGTCTCTGCTGACATTTTCCCTTGAGCAGTGACCCTTGGGTAATTCACATTCAAGTGCAAACAATTAGTTTACTTGACATTGTGGGATTTGCATAAGGTGAACTTCCTATGTCCAGCCTCAACTGGAGTCCCCAGGAATACAGAAAAGGGGCAGTGATATTCATGAATGGAACAGGCTTTTTATTTCTCAGCACCGTCACAAATCCTTAAAGTCTGTATATGAAGTTTAGATACTACCTTGGCTTCTGGTTGTTCTGCTTACTGTGAGAGTTAGTGATGATGTACAGTACAGATTTTCTTGTTCGAATTTCTGTTCTTTGACTTCTTGGACACATAAGCAACTCTTGAAGGAGTGAGCAAAGTTGCTCCCAGTGGCCAGTGATGGCAAGTGAGGACCCAGGGCTGTTTGCAGCTGGACCTGAGGTGTGTAGTTTTAATACCTTTTTATCTATCCATAAGCACAGACATCTAGCAGAATAGACACAGTGAGTACATTAGCTTAAGTAACAGAATGGCCCTTACTACATGCACAGAACACTCCAAAATTTGGTAGTATATACCTCATATGTAGTTGGGGTTAAGGGCCTTGCTCATTGGCCCAGTGATGATATGAGTACTCTGACAAGCATGGGATTTAAACCCATGACCTGCTGGAGGCAAGCAAAGATCTCAAACCCACAAAGGTATATTCCACCCCAGGTTTTGCAGAAATCAAAATGCAATTTGATTAGGGACAGCCAAGCCTGGCCCATCACAGGCAGCAGGTGGCCCTGATACTGGGCCACAGAATGCATGTGTGTAGTGTGACCTTCGAGATTCAATAGTCATGTTACAAGACGGCCCTCAACACCATTGCTTTCAGCTGCAGATGTGTCGAAAAATTATTTCAGTTCATCATATAAACAAGGAGTGGTGATTGTCCTTTTGAGAAAAATACAGATAAAATTACTATACGAAGAAGTACAAGGTATATTGCAGGAAATTGCATAATGTCGTTTTAACTGTGTATCATCATTCTTCAGCCTCACCAGCCCGATGGAGCAATTTGAAGCACGCAAAATGAAAAATGGGCCTTTTCAAAATTACCTCAAAAGCTATTCTGTTCGATGCGATAACAGTTTTGTTAAACTAAAGTTCACTCAAGCAGGAAACGACTCAATTCATATTATTGTTAATTAACCACTTTCCCTATCAATCTTCGGCAGTCTGTAGGTGTCAGGAAAGTGACAGACTTTATGTGAAGTACTAAATATCATATTATAATCTGTACTTTGTAATTAAATTGGGATGCGCTGGCAGAACATGATTTCACATTACAAAATACCGTTTATTGAGAAGTTGCCACAAATGATGGAACAATGAAGAGATTAGATGCCTGTCTGAGACTCTTGCACTGGCTTTCAACCAGGCATTGCTGTAACTAACAGATACAAAGCCCAATTATTGCCATCCCTGCCCAACAACAATTAAACAATTAATATCCAAATTACTCAGTGCTGTCATTCACAGCCTGGCCTAAAAGGTCAGGAGCCAGAGAAACTGGTGACTTCGTCTTACTGATAACTCACATTAAATCCTGCCCACCGTGGGGGGTTTCCAGGTAACCTTCTACCCCCCCCCCCATAACTGCTAAATGCTTTGCTGCTGATAATATTGTACAACTATTACATTGTGATTCAATGACACCCCCACTACCACCAATCCCAAACGACACACAATGCATAAATGATTCAGTCAATATAAACATGACAATGATTGGGCCTTATTGACTGGATGGAATATTCCGGTTTCTCTTTTCATAAATGTGACTGGTGTAGAATTCAGAAAAACAGTGGCTGTGAGGTTGTGTGATTACTGGATTAAACATTGCTTTGAAACAACCTTAGCAGAACAAAGTCCCGGGAACAAACTAGCTATGCCTGGCGATAGGGTGACCCTATCACGGTGTCACCCTTGGCTCCTTTTGCATTCTTTGACCTGCCAGGATCTGCAGACCCCTTTGGGACACCTCTGTCTCCTCATGGTGAGACTGCCCTGCACTCCCCACCACCCACTGCTGTAGCAAATGGCTTTTGCTGCTTTGTGTTGGAACTGCAGCAGGGAATGTGTAACCTATTCGTGTTCAACAGCGATTGTGTAGGGCAAACAGGAAGTTCCATAAGCAGGTGGACCCAGAAAGATAAAATATATCTCATATTTAAATCCGGTACACAATAGAGGCACAAGGAATCAGTAGGTTGCACCGTGGCGTCACACCGCGAGGGCGGCCGGTTTTATTCACATCCCTGTCTGTGTCGACCTTACATGTTGTCCCTGTGTGGGTGTCCTCCAGGTGTTCCTATTTCCAGCTGTAGCCTAAAAATAGAACCCTAATCCATCCTTCTTCTAACCATTTATCCCGTTCAGGGTCACATGGGGCGTGGAGCTTATCGCAGGTAGCATAGGGCCCAAGGCTGGGGTACACCCAGGGTCTCAGGGTACATACACACACATAATCATACTCTGGAGCAATTAAGAGACATCATCAATTAACCTATATGACAAGGGGAGAACATGAATATGTTACACCCAGGCTAAAGGCAAAAAAAATGTAACTGATAATATTTTCCATTCAACAATATTTTTCATATACTGAACAATATTTCAAAATACCAGTAAATCTTCTGTACTTCCTACAAATATAAAAATGGAATCTACAATCTAAGTTATGGCATTTTAACATTTAGGTCTAAATCCTACACTTATGGATAACTGTTTGGGACCAATACCTGAGAATATCAACTTTCATTACTGAATCTGATCGTGCACCACTGCTCTTTCCTCCAACCAACCTTTATCTTCTGATCTCTTACTGCAGGATTTTGGTGCACATCAGCTCATCATCAGAGAGAATCAGAGGCTCAGTGTAGTAGGCTTCCTGTTCAAGGTGGAAAACTCCTGCCATTCACAGCTCTGCACTGTAGAAGCTGAACAACTGTCTAGACCAGATCAGTGTTTCCCAATCCAGTCCTTGGGGGCCCCAGCCAGTCCATGTTTTTGTTCCCTCTGAGCCCCAGTCCCCAAAGACTGGACTGGGAAACACTGATCTATACAATAATTCATTACAGTTACAGATGGTAAATATTCTGTGAGTAAAAAAAATAAAAAACAAATATGTCTGCTAAAAATGCCTTTTTCACATGAGAAGTAAATAAGCTTTTGGGAGAAATGGTGGAAACCATGTTTCGGAGCTTCCTCGGATATTGTGTGCGTGTGCATGTAGGGGGGTTGCAGGTCCCCCCTCTCTTTGCAAGATTACATTTCTATGGAGCTGAAAGTAGGGCTGAACAAAAGACAGAGATGGGTTTATTTTTCTCCAGTTCTCAGACTGGGCCTGAGCACCAGACTCTCTCCTGACAGTGCCCCCCACCCCCACCCATTTTCCTCCGCTTCTGTTCTCCCGGCAACGGCAGCACATGCAGCCTTGCGATAGGGCCCTTGTCGGCAAGTCTCAATAAAAACCACACACGCGCACATCGTTTTCACGCACGGTCCCCGGTGCGGAGGATCTTTTTGCTCCTGAACTGGAGACTTTGCAAATGGGAATGAGAAAATGACACTATAAACCCCCCCCCCCCCCTCCACACATACACACACACACACACACACACACACAGCCCATGGGGGGCACGCTGGCACGAGGTTAACCCGGCCCACCTCAGATGGGCGCCAGAGCTGAAGTCAATCAATTTTTCAAAGACACACCTGTGATGATACTCTTACCACTTATTAAAGCTCGAGTCCATGTGCTAGGGAGGGAACCTCAGCCTTTCATGTTGGGCCTAAATATTTGATGACCCGCACCTCTGCCTGTCTGTATGCTTGAGGAGTTTTCTGCAAAGTATTAATTTTAATGCTTGTGCGCTTTCTTCTCCCTCCACTCATTTTAGTCAATATTCCCACATGTATAAATTAGCCAAGCTTCGGGGAAAGTGGCATCCGTGAGGACCCATATTTCCCTGACGTCTGACCATCAACAGGGCGTGCTGATCACAGGTGTAAATACCGGTGTCTTGGACTAAAAAGTTTCCAAGCAGACCTCTTAATGACGGACTGCATTGCTAATGAGGTTTGGAATTGGGCGTTCGGACGATTAAAATTTCAGTTCAATTTAAATTAAGAGCAGATTCCCAGTGTGGATCTGCTTCGGGGTGAAGCTGGATGCTGAGGATATTTTATTTTGAGAAATTTAAACCAAATACGCTGTGGGTAAAATGTCCACCCGTAAGCCATGCGATAGTTAACAGTGTACGGAGTGGCTTTACTGCACCGCCTGTTCGTTCCTACTTGCCACAAGCAATTTCCTCTAATTTAATTGCTGTAATTTCCCCCTCTAAGTGGACAACTCCGAATTTAGTCACAAATAGCACCAGCTGTTTTATACATCTGGTGTCAGATCACATTAAGAATAATTTGGTCAGATGGAGATGTGCAGAGGCACATCATGGCCTTCAGTTCTCAGCTGTCTCCAACAGGGGGAGACAGCGCTGTAACGAAGCTGCCTCGTGAGGTCCAAGGCTTCAGGATATTTTGTCAGGCTTGGAACAACGTGTGAGGCAATTCAACAGAGTGGAAGACAAGACCGGTTCATTGAAATGGTGCCTAGAGAAAGAATTTTTTAAATATACATATGTAATGCCGAATGCCTAGTGTTGGTACCATAATTCATTGGTTCAGCATATATTTCCTTATACTTCACAGGTCATGTAATCAGAACATGACAAATGTATTATTTATAAGTTCAGCACATAATTGAATCATCTTCTTGTTTAAAACAGATATCAATGCATATCTGTCAAAAGTGAATGTTGACTCCAGCTGTCAGTTCAGGCATATCACTGCTGCCGGTGCCCTGCAAGGGACAACATTCAAGTAAAGAATGTCCTAAAATACAGCCATTGATAGCTCAGCTAATGAGTTTTATGCTGTCCTGGGAAGGGTTTAAGTCAGGTCTGATCATGAGATTGATCATCTGTTGATGCTACTGGGTTCAGATGAATTCAGTTAGTACATATACAAATAAACAAATGCATGGCTGAATAAATGAAATTTTAAATAAAAAAACATAAGCCATTCCACGCTTGGCAGCTCCAAGCTCTTTCTGGGAAGAGGCCCAGCATTCAGCTAGCCTAAAAAATACAGCCAAGGACTGATCCTTAATGTCTGAATACAACATGCTTCAAGACAGAGGGGAGATTATAGGTCTGTTAATGTTCTTTCACAGATTAGCACCTATTATTTGCACCAACACCAAATAAGCCCTCTAAAAGGACATTAACCCCACGTGTTCGGTTAGGCTTAGCTTTGGCTTAATGATAACAGGGGTTTAGCCTAAGCTCGATTCCCTTTGAGCTGCCTTTCACATTTTCTGTGACCTAAGCAAATTAGACATCGTAAGGCATCATTCAAGGTCATATTTAGGCTTTTGTGTGTGTGTGTAAATAAAAGAGGTTTTATTTTAAAAAAGAACCCTACACTAGTACTATAATATTGCACGTTTCTTAAGTGTTAAGAGACTGATTTTCACATTATGTTGTGCCATTTTTAAACGTTTTCCCTTGTAGGATAAACAAAGCACCCGTGACTGAATCGTAGTTCTCATGCCTCTCTTTGTCTTTCTCTCACTTTTTTTTAAGTCAATGATTCGTAGATTACGTAAACTGTCAGGACAGATCTGTAGGCACGGAAAGGTCCCTACGGTATACGACTATCTTTTGCCACATTTTATTAGACACTTAATTAGGAATAACAATAAAGAGGGCCCAGATTTCCAGCATTTTCTTCACCACCTGGCAGCCCATTATGGTGTAACGGAAGTTAGACAGAAGGTAGCTTAATGTGTGCTGAGCGACGAGCTTAAATTGACTAGATTATTCACATAGATTTTTTTAATGATTTGGACAATTACTCCAGTCCAACTATATGTTTTTTAGCGAGAGGTTTAGTTTGAACAGAAGATATTACGTGGCTTAGCTCACTTCCAGTTTAGTAGTCTAGAGACATGCCTGCATGTTTGCACGCGCGAATCAAGGTTAAATGTGTGCTTTCTGTTAGCTCGAGTCAAGTGCCGGCAGGTTAGCTCGGATTTCTCGCCTCGTGTAAGGGATACCGCCTGCATGCGACGGTGACACTCCTGCTGTAAATGCGACATGCGGTGTGGAAGTATTACAGGCAGCACTTGCGGGGCCCTGGGTGTGAGCGGACGCCATGAGGCGGGGGTGGGCCATCGGTGAGGGTTTGTCTCACCCTGGGGGAGATCCGCTCACCGACGCTTTCAGCATGAATAGTTCGAAGGAGGGTGAGTGCGTCCCGTAAGATCTATTCTGACAATTGTATTTTTTTAATAGATGTGGTGCACTGCACATGCACGGGTACAGGTTTTTCTAGGACCCCTGCCGTCTTCACAGAGTGCCAGTTTTAAAAGCTGTCTATTAACAAGGTGGTATTTGGTGTCTCGATTTTGCTGTTTGGTCGCTCCTTATCAGGAGAGCAGCCTAGCCACTCATGCGCTGCATCTTCCCGCCCCCAGGCTCCCGTTTTAAAGCTGTATGTTTTACTTCACTGCCAAAGCCGTGCATCCTGCGCACGTTAGGCTGAGCTTTGGATTTCGCTGCACCAGGGAGACGTTGAGGGCAAACCTAATCTGGTGTATATTCCCGAGTGACGTTTTCACATCTGATTTATTAGGTAAGGTCTTGAAACCAAATTATTTTCATAAATAGTCAACTTGTAGTTCACAGCCCTAGCGGGAACCTATGCCAGTTTTCTGAACGAACGACAAACTAATAATTTATACGTACTACCCATTAAGGCAGAGAAAGAGAACAGGTTTAATTCCCAAGACTAACTGCCTTTGAGAAGAGGAGTTGGAATTGGCAAGCTAAAGTTCACATGGGGTAATTTATTCCATAAAGGTAAGCTGTAAAAGATAAAAGCAAGAGATCATCAGCACGTACCGCCAGTGATGCAGTGCTTCTTTTAATCACTCAGTTTCTGACATATAAGCACAGTGAAGCTTCTAGTTAGGACTCCTTACCTAACGAAGCCATTGCCCTGCGAGTCCTTCTCACCTGCGCTTGTGATTATTGTACAAAGATACAAGGTGTGAATGTACCAGCACTGTTCTGCCACCGATGCCAGTGTCAGACTCAGATGACATATGTGGCAGCTCACTTCACTGCTGTAAGGCCATTATATGTACAGTGCTGTGCAATAGTCTAAAGCAGTCAAAGAAAACGATGTTTAATTAAATGATCATCACGTTGTTGTCAGTTCTTGCACGGAAGTTCCGGGAGTCTCCCACGAAATTACAGCAGCTCCCTGACACCCACATATGATGCACTGAGTGCCAGAAATCTGTTCAGCTATTTCGGTATATTCCGATAAAATTTGCTGGGGGTTTCGAACGAACAATAGCATGGTAATACCATAATACTGCCCGAGCCTAGCCCCATCTCGCTTGTCCCTCGACTGTTTCCCTGAAATCAACATGTCAAGATGGGATGTCTGATATTACGTCTGTTAAAGTGTTTTAGATTAATCACTTTCTTTGACTGCCTGAAACCTTTGTACAGTGTGGCATGCATATGCCATTATAATAATGGTGAAATCTGTTTCTCTGCTTAAATTTTACATTTTAAAAAATGAGCAGAGTACGCATCAGTTATCTAATTTTCATGTTATACTCTTGCCTGGTGTTAAACCTGTAATTACACTGAGCAAAAAAAAAAGGTAGAAAATGCATCAGAAAAGTAATTCCCAATATGTGGTGCATTCTGCTCTTTGTTTTAAGTGGTTATTGGGGACATTTTGAATATCTCACTTTTTGCCTGGTCACGTCATATTGCCACCTGTCCAGCATACATTTTCTTGCTCGTGATGGGGCAATTAAGGAAAAATGAAACAGCCAGTTTAACGGTGAATTCATTAGGCAGCAAGTGTCCTGGCACCGATGGCTCTTTACTTGCATGTGTTATACATTGAAACTGAAGAGCTGCAGCCCATAGGAAAAGGGCGTGGCTGGTTGCACTGATCACATATCATCATAATCATCTTGTATTTTTTAAGATTGCATCCACTGCTGCGTTTTATAACACACTGGGAGTTATTCTGGAAGCCATAGACTCGAGGCAGTTCTTACCCATGACCTGCTTGTAATTTGAAATATTTCCAGGCTTTGTTCAGCGGTATTTAGACTGTTCCACACGTTGGAGATCGCTATCAAATATATATCCCATGATGCTCGTTTATGAGTTTAACCGAGCATCTGATAGAAGCGTTTAAAACTTCTGTGCTCTTGGCCTTGGTCCCAGTAAGCAAATATCTGCCTTTTCCCTCCAAGTCCAAAACAATAACAGCTGTTTACATTTCATTTCTGCCTCAACTTCAGGTCACTTGTTCACCATGTTTAAAAAGCGCCTCCAGACAGGTGGAGGCCGACTACCCGCAGGGGGCATAATTGAACATGTTAGATAAATAATAGGTAAACATCAAGGTAAATATTAACTCCAGCTTAAGTCTTCGCATTTCATCTATTTTCCACTTTTGATGTGTGTCATGAGAGGCCAGAGGGGTTAGCAGAAAATAATTCCATGCTTTTGGGTTGTATATTGTACAAAAATATTGTATATGTTAATTTTTGTATTTTTTTATGTATCTTTTATAGCGTATAACATTGTTGGGAAAGCACACCACGTCATTGTACATGTATAATAATAATAAAGATGTTCTGTTCTATTCTGTTCTTGTGCCTGTGAGCCTGTTCAGTTCCTTTCATTCTATGGCTTACTTTTACTTTTAAATAGCCTGTACATTTCTTAAGCTCCAGAAGCACTTCAATGCCGTTGCAGGTCAGTTTCAAGGGCAACACTTAACCAGTTAAAAAGCAGCGTACTAGACATTCATGTATAATAGTCTGCTTACCTTATGGCATTAATTGTTAATGATGGGTTTTTCTTTTGTTGTAAGATTTCCAGGAAATTTCTTGCAAATCAATTTATAATTACTTTTCAACCTACTGACTTTGTAATTAACTTGAGATAAAATATAAATTATATTCACATGTTCACGGAAAATGGGGAGAAATATAACAAAAGTTGAGTTATGCAACAGGTCACATTAAATATAATTTTTAAAAATATGCTTGATAAAGGTAACCTGATCTCTAAGCAGTTACCAACAAAGTTTCTGTCAACATTGGAATTCCTATGTTCCTCATTGAATCCTGGGTTAATTGCACAGTTGATTTTACTGATGATAAGGGCCCAGTGTAACACCATGGTAGCTTTATTATACCTTCATTTGCTCTGCCTGACATCTTCCTAAGCACTACACTGACATCTATTAATGCTTATAACAACGACTGCCACGAATTCTACTACATAAGACCTTTGAAACTCACATCTTTTAAAGCTGTCACACCTTAAAGTGAGTGTCTGTGTTAGTGTGCGCCTTGTGATCTATTGGCATTCCATCCAGGACTCACTGCGACCTTGTACTGCATAAGAAGTATTGAAGATGGATGTTATGCTTGTGGTAGGGATCTCTAACTTAACTTGTCCCTTATGGGCTAACTAACGCTCTCTAGACAGCATAACTGATCAGTATCTCTAGGATTCAGGTTGGTCCTTATACATCCCTTTACAAGGCAACCCCTTTACGTCAGAGTCTAAACCTCAGTTCTTCGCATGATTTTTATCCAGCATTCTTCACCTTATTCAGGGTTTTTTAGCAATTACAGCTTCTTTTGACCAAGCGTGAGTTTACGCAACAGCAGATCTGGAGAACCGCAGAGCACGGCATTCTTAAGGAGTCACCCAGCGGTTTTTGTGCAAATGCGGATTAGGGGTAATAAGGCATTTTCCTCTACACCTGAATGCTCTCCCAGCATTGTGTTCATGATCTGAGATGGAGAGGGGGCATAAAGGAAGGATGCCCCCCACCCCCCATATGTTAGAATTTACACTTCCTTTCAGCTGAGGGCAATGTGTCACTATTGTGGTTGCACTGCCCCCCACGGGGTGGGTGTATGCCAAACGCCTCGCTGATTTGGGACTTCAAGATCTTAAAATACACATCATGCATCTCATCTCTTTAATTAATTAATTTGGCCCCATATCCTGCAATTTTCATTTTCTATTTTTAGTCAGCTTCTCCACAAACTCCTTTTCAGAGACATCTGCTCGGTAAAGCTGTACAAATCGCTATCATTCAGTCCCTGTGACCTTTCATAGGTAAACAGAAAAAAATAAACCAGCAACAGCCTCAAGAAACATGCCGGATCATTCTGGAAACGCATGGATGTGTTTCAGGGGTCAGCGTATGGGATGTCCAGGCCCATTACCATAATAATTAAAGCGAGCTTAGTAATTAAAGCCGGCTCAGGCATTCACGTTTGCTTGTTTTCCCTTTAACGAGTCTGCAGCTTCCTGACAATACGTCCCCACTGCCGACTCCGGCCTTGATAAATCTCCTGGAGTTAGCAGTAAATAGAAATGACTAATTTGTATGTAAATCATTTCATAAGATAAGACCCTTTCCATTAATAATACATGGTTTCACGTTCCCCGGTTTTTACAGTTTATTGAGCCGTCACTCGTAAACTGACCGGGTCCAATCTGGGCCTAAAGCAATGCATGAATATTTAAGCATGTAATATATTTTATAGCCCCACCCACAAAAAATAAACAAACATAAAAGTAAGGGATGACTTGGCCCATCTGTACACAACAAGTCTCTGTAAAGAATCCCATACACGTCTCTGCCGCTGTGTCACCAGCCTTAATATTACATGTGCAGGAAATACAAGGAGGAGGAAGGTACTGTGTGTGTGAGTGGGGTGGTACCTTGTGAGAATATGTTCTCTAGAAGCATAAAAGGCATTTTTGATTCACTTACTGAAAAATCCCCCAGTCTGTGAGTGCTCATTAAAAATGATGATATATGTCCACCCCCATCTCTGAGCATGAGCAATGATACTCCTTTGTCACTGCTAAATGGTGTGACGTGGTCGAATACAGCATCCCCCACCCTGTACCCAATTACTCAGTCACTTGTCACAAGACACCAAGTCACCCCCCCCAATGAAACACCTGTACCCATCCTGTATCCCTGTCATGGTGATCCGACCTCCTTCAGGTTGTGCATCTCGATTAGAATTGTTACTGTCTTATTAAAAAATGTATGTGCTTAAGTTTGCTAGTTTTATTTAACAAATTGCACTGTTAGACTATTAATGTGCGTAGAAGCTCCTGGTTGACAAGAAAGGATCTAGGTAAAACAGTGCTGCGATTATGGAGATCTGTTGCATGCATCAGCCGCTCCTGCAGCGTTCCTGATTTTTATTAATAGTTTAGAACACCCTTCACAGTAGCACATTCGATGACACAATGAGAGGTTTAGCGACGGCATTCCATTTCAGATGCATTTGGAACAAGTGCATCTGCATGTGAGGTGTTTAGTTATGTAACAATCAAATCAACAAAGATTCTTTAATGGGAGATACAGCCATGGAAAACATTGAGACCACAACACGATTTTTTGCTTCAACCATTTCTCAATTTATGGGTGTGTGTCTGTGAATAGTAATATATTATTTGCAAACTGCAGCCTGGTTCTTCTCTGTTTCTCATTAATGAATTAATGAATTCATTGCTTTATGCGACTTCAGTCCTGCTTTTAGGAGATTGATACGAACTGTCTTAGCAGTACACTTCACACCTGAACTTAATGTTTCCTATTCCTTTTTAAGGTAACTTGATGTCATCCTACAATTCATGAGAAACTGTCTTATATGTTGACAGTCATCTCTGGCATTAGATACTCCCTTCCGCCCTCTACCTGGCTGCTTTCTGGTCATTACCAGTGTCTCCTGCTTCACCTTGTACTGCCGTCTTAGAAATTTTGAACCTGGAAGCAACTTGCCGCCCAGCATTGCCTTCTGCCAGCAGAACCATGATTAAACCAGGATTTAAAAATGCACATTTTTTTAAAGACATAGCGTGATCTAAATTTTTTCCACGGCTGTACGTGCCATAATTCAATAAAATGTTTTATACGGTAGTACTGGAGCTTTTGCGCATCACAGTGGTGACCCCTGGATTCCAATCCCAGGCCTTATGTGTGCGGATCGTTTCCTCATGTTCAGGTGTTGGAGTATCACCCGCTGCTTTCCATAGTCATCCAGTTCAGCTGAACTGCTCACAGTGACCCCAGTACTGAATAAACAGTTATGGAAGATGGATGTCTTTTTTCCCATTTATCTGCAGTATAAATCAGAATAAGTCATAATAGGTGAAAATATACAAATATTGGCATCATTTATATTACATATATATATTAGATATCAGATCACTTAAGTCAGCAAAATTATTATAATTCCTTCTGAGAACTGGTCTATATGACTTATGTTATAATGGACTTTATGTATTATTATGCATCATGTATGCACTGTAGTGATTTATAACTACATTTATAATGCATTATTTTATAAATAATTCATTATTTTGAGGGTTTTCATACTGTATTTATTATACAATATAGCTATACTTTTTTTAGACGTTATCCTTATTTCTTCCCGATAAATCTAATAATCTGGAACAAAACTAATCTTTTTCTGCGTGTTAAAGGTGCTGCAATATGAATATTTTATCAGGAAACACTAAATAAATTTTAAATCTCTGAAAAGTGTAGACGCTGCAAATTCTATGGCTTGTCTTATGATTTTTATTCTAATGTCTTTTTCTCAATATCACTTTAATGATATCCCTCACTGGTATATAAATAAAAATTTACATAATTAAAAATGAAAAGAGATAATGCCAAATACCGAAATTTTTGTAAAAATATAAGGATAACATTTCATATTTTCTTCAGAACATCATCATGATAAAGTTCTACACAGATTAGAATTGCTCCAAAACTTTATTAAGTGTTTATTAAGTGTAGCCTTTAGCTAACTCCCTTTTCACTAAGAAGAGTACAGTAGGGTTTCCCAGTGCGGTGTGGGTCACACAAAGGCTCCGAGGGTAGCACAGTAGCCTCACATCACCAAATAAACCCACATCAATTCCTGCCCTCAGCTGTGTGTGGGGGGGTTCGCTTGTTCTCCCTCTGTCTGGGAGACATGGGTTTCCAAAATCAAATGGCTGTGTGTGGAGGTGGGGCCTCTTAATGCCCATTCTGTGTGCTCTGCAATGGCCTGGCGTCTCAGCCAGGGTGCCCTCTGCCTCATACCCAGTACCTCCTGTGAGAGATGCCAGGATCACTGTGACCTGGTACTGGGTATGAGGTTATGGAAGATGGGTGAAACTGGGTGGTACCATGTTTACAGCATCTATGATATGCAAACTGTGAGTGATAAATCTGTGCCTGTATTTTTCATCTTGAATCGTTATGCATTTGTTTTCTTTTGCTTATTTGTTCAGTGAATTACTGGTGCCTGTGGTCAGGTCAAAAACATGTTAATAAATTCCTCTCTGTTCCATTTTATGACTTCGTTCTTATGTAACTTATGTTCAGACTTGTTCAATTGTGTTATACCCACAATCCCATATTGCTCGTTATTGCTCAGATCTAATATTGTTTTTGCAATTTTTTAAATATTGTGCGTTTATGTACTTTATTTTTTCCACATAGGCAATCTGGCGAACATCACATTTCCTGGGTACATTGAATTCCTAAATTTTCCTTTATAATGCAGTTTTCCAGCTCACCTACATCCCAGAACAGTGAAATGAGAGGAAAACATAAATCCATAACCTGTGACTCGGATTTATGAGACATTCATCCACCTGCTATTTTGAGTATTTTACACACTGTTTACTGGTTACCGTGAGTACTTTAGAATGTTTTCCTGGGTCCACCTGTTACGTTGAGTACTCTGGACAGCTTTTCTTCCTGTCACTTCTTTCACTGCCACAGCTTTACTGAAGCTTGTAATTCTCAGTACCCGTTCTGCCATAAATTAAACACTTTTTTTATTTCGACTTCGCCTGACCATGTTTTTTTCCTAAGTAAACTCATCGGACAGCAGGACACCACTTCCAGAATGGAATAGAAAAAAAAAATCTCCCCTTATTCAGGTCAAAAAGTGATGCAAAATGAATATAAAAATGGCAATCATTTGATTTACAATGCTAATTTCACAATTATCATTTCATAAACTGAATGCAATCATTTTTAAAGATGTGATATTTTTGTCAGATAAATGTTTGTAGTGTGCTATTGGCCTCACCTGTACGTTGCTTTAGACAAAAGGATTTGCTAAATATATTAAATGCAATAGTAACAACATATAAATATAATTACCTTGTAAAGCTGGGAAATCATGGGTGTTCTGGTATGAGGTGAAGTCAGGTGATAGTCCCACTTACTCAGCTTAGCTTTCTTCTTTTTAATGCTAACACTGAAACTGAGGTCATCCCTTTCCCAGTTTTGTTGCATCCATCCCCCATAAGCAAAGTTCTTCCATCAGTCAATTTTTTTATAACCGTTTGTCCTATGTCGGGTTGCGGGGGTCCGGAGTCAATCCCAGAAGCTACAGGCACAAGGCAGGCAAAAGCCCATGACAGAGTGCCAACCCACTGAAGGGCACAAAGACCCATTAGCATGCTTTTAGACTGTGGGGGAAACCAGAGGAGATCCCACGATGCCATGGGGAGAACGTGCAAACTTCACATTCAGACAGGCAGGTCAGAGGCTTGAACGCTGGTCCATAAGGGGTAAAGTAACCGTGCTAGTCAGTGTTCCACTGTGCTGCCCATCGATTCGATTGTCCATCTATTAATTACTCATATAAATATCACAATATTTAATTCACAATTTAAAGGTGTGTGATCTGGGGGACGTGGTGCGGTGATGTCAGAGGAGAAGCCCCACTGCTGTAATCAATAGTGATTGATAATGTAAAGCCGGAAGGGGGGGGGTGCACTGTAGATAGCACTGCTGCTTCATAGCGTCAGGGTTGGGGGTATGAAGCCTGCTTCCTCTTTAAGTGTGTTCAGTTCGCCTTTTACCCTGTGGGCTTCCTAACACTACTCTGATTTCCTCAGTCCAAAGACATGCAGTCAGGCTAACATGCATCTCCAAATTGCCTATAGCATGTGTGTGTGTTTGAGTGTGAGTGCACTGTACTGGCAACTGGCCCAGGGTATCCTCTGCCTTGTGCCCTATGCTGACTGGGATAAGCTCCAGGTCCCCCATGACTCTGGACTGGATAAGCAACTGGAAGATGGATGGGCAAAGTAGGGCTTAATTAAGGTAGTTGGATGACATAAAAGAGGTGGTTAGGAGACGGATGAAGGGTTGCAGGAAAGGTAGCCAAAGCTTGTGAGAGAGACTGCATTCAGCCCTTCTGTTTCATCTCTTGTATTTTCTGTCTTTTTTTTTGTTAGAGCCAAAATGGATGGTTTAGGTTTACTCTCCTGCTTTAATGACTTGCAAGAGTTCTAATCAAGCTCACCTTTTTCATCTGGCAAATCCCTGTATCCTGAGGATTCATTTGCTATCTCGTAGGAAGCAAGTTTTAACCCTCACATCCACTTGGGGTTCTTTAGGACCCCACTAGGGGTATATGGGTTGCAGACCCCCAGATGGGTCAGT
>JAAGVU020000123.1:716887-727639 GCA_011763525.2 Mormyrus iriodes
AACCAACTGAGGAAGCATGTACCAGAAATAAAAAGACCCATCATAGGCAGAAATCAGCGAACCAGCGAAAAATCCGCCATATATATTTAGATATGCTTGCATATAAAATCCGCCGTACAGTGAAGCCGTGAATGTCGAAGAGCGATATAGTGAGGGATCACTGTAATCTATCCAACCATCATCCATACTATTTCTCCAGGTCAGGGTTGCAGCGAGCATGGAGCCTATCTCAGCAAGCACAAGGCAGGGTTACGAGGGATGCAGTGCCAGTCCATCACTGCATTCACATTCAGGCACAACGGGCAATGTAGAGGCAGCAGTGCTCCTAACCACATGTCTCGGGACCGTGGTGGAAATCAAAGTGCCTGGAGGAAACCCATAAGAACCTGGAGATGACGTTGGGAGAGTGTGTGCACTGCAAACACACATGCATGCACAGAGCTGGGGGCGCTTTTTCACTGCCACCAAGAACTGAGTCATATCTGAGTCATAACCGCACTAACGTCTGTGCTTACTAGTGTGACCAAACTGATTCTCACAGACTAGCTCGCGGAAATTAGCACACAGTAAAAAAAATAAGTAAATCCTGATGTACACCATGTTAACGGTAAATAAGCATCTCTTCGGTTTTATGTCTCTTTTGCAGTCCGAACCCAGCAACGCCTTTACCGAGCCGACTCTTCTGCAGTGGAAAACCGGAACCGGAACCGTGCTGGAACTAGTCTCTTTCGCAGTATGGCTCGGGTATGGGTCAGTTCCTGTATGCTAGTGGAAAAGCACCATAGGTATACTCTACCACTGGCTTGTGGTCCATAGTTACAGAGCTATATTAGGTAAATGCCATTTGGGCCGCAGAAGGGTCCTGATTGCTGGCCAAGGGCACCACCCCTCATCAATGAAATTTACATTTACTGAGGGGACCTCTCCCCAGTCGGCAAAATTAACCAAGGGGGACATCCCCACTGATTGGAGGATATTATCACCCCATGGTGGACCACCAGACCTTGTGGCTGGAAAAGTTGAGAGATCCCTGCTCTAGATCCCTCCCCAGAGTACGACAGATCACCTCTTAATAAAACTCTGCACTCAGAGAAGTAAACATGGATGAACAGGAGAACCAAAAGTGCAAGGCTGGAGGTTCAACCAGAACCGTCACCTGCTATGCCGTCACGCTGGTCATCTTGTTAAGACGTGTGATTTTTCTGAAACGTGGGAGTGTCATGGAGTCTGATAATAGTGCAAATAACAGCAGGGTTTTTTTCTTTAAAATATCACAGACATTTAGAGAGACACACAGTATCAATGCCCTAGCATGTGATCTATTTTTACACACTCTGTTGTACCTTCCCACATTGGCCTTGATAAGAATGATTCCTGTATGAATAAATAATGAGAATAAAAAGAATAACCTGCGGAGATTTGAGCTTACTGATGTAAGGCGTCTCACAGCAACTGTCAAGATATATGCAGACTGCAGAGCTGGGGGCAAGTTTGTGGCGAGAAGGCAAGAAAAGATCTCAGGAAATACCTCAAAAGTAGAGGAATTTTTTTCCATTACCTTTTTGCACTTGTCTGTGGAACAGGAGATAATGCAAAAGCAGTCTGTCGTCTCACCCCTGTAGCAAAATAAAAGTGTTTTTAAAGGTCAAAAGATCTCACATTTATGATTACAAAACCCCAAATGACTTTAATATGCAAATACCCCGAGGACAGCAGAATTCACATTCAGTAGATGTTAACTTCAATACCATCCGGCCTCATATTCGAGCTGAAAGAAATTTTTATCTGTGTAGACTGATGTCTAAACTGGTAGGAAATAAGACATTGTATTTCAGCATCTTGAGCTGAAGCTTAAAGTAGCTTTTGCTGTATGTGCGGTACGGAAAAAGATCTTCACCTGCTAGCTTGAGAAACTGTGACGAGAAAATATAAGGATATAGAGGAAAAATAACTCCATTGGTTTTAGAAGAGATTCAGGAAGATTCCATAATGTAGGGCAGACTAGTGGATAAAGGACAAAAAATAAGTGGGGAAGGGTGGGGTATTCTGTATGCGTGTCATCACCTAGTGGTCTTAAGGCTAATGTACATTAGATGAAGTTTTAGAAAACACATTTATAAATGCTGAGCATATATACTGAGCGGTAAGTGTGAGTGTTTAATTTAGGAGGCAGATTGTTATCTGATCCACCATCGATCCTGGGATCTTCAGCGGTCCTGGAGCTTGTGTGTTTTTGTCGTTACTCTTACCCTGAGCTTAATTAGCCTAGCCGGCTCATTTGTGCTGCTGCGCCGGATCAATTTTCTCCTGCTTGCAGGAAAAAAAAATGTCCCGCACCTGGGCACTGGCATGAAGTGTATTTCTTCACAGTCAAAGGATGGTAAGAATGAAGCGCCTCTGGGAATTGGCCACGTTTGATTTCAGGGGTTGGGGGAGGGGTGCCAGACCTTGCTAGCGAGGCTGGGTCAGTGGCAGGGTGCCACCCAACCCGTCTGTGGCAGGGAGAGAATTTCGGTTGGCTTGATTAATAATGAAAGCTTACCTCAACAGACACCCACGGACTTCACCTAGATGTTTCTTCCTCCTTACTGGCTTTTATAAATACACCAGAACAAATTTATGTAATATCTGCAGAGTACTAGAGGCTGAATCGGTAAATTGAAGAATACCTGAAATGTGTGTTATGCAAGTTATTCTCACTATTTAATGTTAAGGGGACAAGGCTTTGCGGGGGTTTTTTCTAGCTGTATTTTTTTTCTTTTGAATCACATTTTTGTTTTGTTTTTTGTGAGGAGAAGTTGAAGTAGATACCTCCCAAACTCTTCCTAATCTCTCCCCAGTAATTATAACATGTGATGTGAGTGCTAACATTAGGGCATGAGGTCAAGTATTGTTCCACAAAACTGCTAATTTTATCCAAAATATATGTATAAGGCTTTTTGTTGTCAGGACAGAAAACAGATACATGTGACCTGAGGATGAAAGGGTGGAATAGGTTCTTTATTGGGGACTTTTACAACACTGAGGGTGAAGCCACACCAAAGCATGGCTGTTTCAGCCATAGCAGAGAAGACACAGAGGGACACAAATGGACGAATAGAGAGAGACACTCACACAGAGACACACGTCCTCACCCACAACTGAGTCTCCACAAACATCTCCCACCCCACACCTGTTCTCCATCGAATCGCACACAGGAACAAACTACTGCTAGAATGCTGTGTTCTTAAACTGCATGTCCCATTTTTACCTGACTTAGAGTGCCTATTTTAACCAAATTATTTCTTGTACAGGAGCTATGGTGAAAAAATCAGAAAGGCATGACAAAATTAAAGAGTTTCAGATATATGATGAACAAAGGTCATGAGCAAATGAGATTATAGTGCTATAATCTCATTTCAGGATGTCTTGAGGTACTTGCACTGCAGTAACCTATTTTTTAGATCCAACTGGGTCTTTGGTGATTTTTCAAGGGTGGTTATTTCTCATGAGTCTCACCTCTCACATATTTTTTTTCAGGTCTATATTTTTCATTTAGTTACTAACTAGAAGAAATGAATGCTGAAACCCGCCAAATCTCACAACATATTCTTTTTCTCTGGGCATGTTTGGCTGTGGTGACCAGTATGACTTTTCAATAATGAATACAATGTCCCCCTGATCTATGTGGAGCTGAGACTCAGTATTATGCATGTATAAAATAAATCATAAAACACCTCCCTCACTGCCTGGACAATTTAAAAGGCAGCGCTCCCACAGTTCACAGAAACACCCCTTCTTTTATGAGGGGCAGGCTTTAAAAGGGTATTTTCCTTGGTGCCGTAGGTTTTACCAATGTCGAGCACAAAAGTAAAAGTGAAGACTGTGTTCCTTCCATGGCATAATAAAGCCTAGCAAGGAGGTAATCAGACTGCATTGGCAGTGCACAACACGGAAACAGCCTTAACCCACACGTCTTTGCCTCTCCTGACCAGTGGATGGGTTTCTGAGTTTCTCTGAAGTGTCCGACTGGCTGAGGTTTGTGTATCACCACTGGCTGCTCACACTCCCACAGAGGCAAATGCCAGTCTGCGGGGTGCAGTCAAAGGCTTCGTCCTGTCCGCCAGAAAACCCAAGCTGATTCAGCTGTCCCAAGAATGTCGTTCTCACCGTTATTTCCTCGTTGTGCCTCCTTTACTCTGCTACATTCTCATCTTTGGTCAACAGAGTTTTCTTCTGATTGGGAAGGGAATTTGGCCAGGAAGATCAATTTATGTGCAACACATCTGCAAGAATCCACCCCTGCACCCTCACCTGTGACTGCAAAGACTTCAGAAAGCAATCTGATATACAAGTACTCTTTGTAGTGAGCTGAAAAGCCTCCCTAGGTGATCTTGGGCTTTGGCTGGGGTTTGCTCCCTTCAGCATGGCTGACCATTCAAGAATCTCTTCAGTGTGGTCTTCCAGCTTAGCAAACACTTCGACCTTCTTATATCTAGATTATTCTCATTTTTTTATACGCTGATTTAATCCTTTTATGCCGACAATCAAGCAATTATTCATATTTCATTATTCACAGCTATGAATGACCACATTATCTGATAATTGTAAAGTTTGTATATTGCCGCTCCACGTTTAATTAGCGCTTGTGGATGATGACGAGCAGCATTTGTGGAATCATGCAAGTGCTTCGCAAACATAGCCATTCCCTTTTTTCCCCAGGAAATGCTCTGAAGTTGCTTTAAATTACTGCTGAGTGTATTTGCTCTTATTTTCCAGTTCAGTACACAGCTAATTTCATTAAATTATGAGATTGCACCTTGTGCTTTATCATTTGGATTGCTTTTTATTGTAAGACAGTAAAATTTTGTCAGTGTCAAGGCCAACTGGGTTTCATTACCAAGGTCTTTGTTGACATGAAGATGCAGATCAATTGTCTTGGAGCTGCGAAAGCCTCTCACTATTGCCCTACCTACATTTGGCTCACAATATTATTATAAAATTAAACATAACCCTAGTTGGTATGGTTGCGCAGTGGTCTACATTGTTGTGGTGATGGACTGACATCCTGCCCATTGGTCCTGTGACTATCCGGAACAGGCTCCAAGCTCTTTGTGACCCTGTACCAAGTGGTTGGAAGGTGGACACCATAATCCATTATCTAATTGCATGGTATAATGATTATTTAACGCAAAGCACAGTCAATTATCATAGTCATTTATGATGTTTAAACAAAGGTGACCCATGTGATTTTGTTATCGAGTGTAGTGCAGGTTTTCATAATTAGAATTAGAAGGCTAATAATTTATATTCCTTATAGTACATACTAAGAAATATAACGAGGAAAGATATTTAAGACAAGCAACAACATTTTATCCCATAATAATCAATGTCACGGAGATTATTTGCAACTTGAATCTGTATAAATTCCTTTACTGTTTCATCTACTGTTCAGTATTATCTCAAACTAATTCATTACATGATACTCTCTGACACCTCATTATGTGTGTCTTGCCATCGTAATGTCAAACCTCAGGCGCACGTGTCAAAGGGAAACAACAGAACTGTCGAACTTTGCTTCCTGTCATATTGCTCACTGACAAGTCATGCCTCCCAGCTAACACAACGGCGAAATGTGTCGCGGGGCTGTGCTTGGCACGCAGAGACGTAATTATCTTAAAAGATTCTCTAATTCAATACTACAGAGGAAAATGCCGAAGCATAAAATAAGATTTCATTACATTTCAGCTCGGCTGAGTGTAGCTTAATATCAGTCGCAATCTGCTGCGATTCTCTGTAGACGGATCGACCTGGAAAGCCCTTATAACGTCATCTCGTGCTATTTGGAATCTTCGGCTCTCTGTATTCCCTTTACATTTCATGTATAGCTATTACCCAGGATTAGAATGTGAACAAACTGTGATGTTTGAAAGCTGATAATAACCTCTGCTGGCACTCGGCTATTGACACACGAGTACGGCCACCCAGAAAGGGCATTGCTGTGTTTGTCCCTCTGTTAAAGCAAACAATGGAAACGTCAACACGGATAATTGAAAAGGATCTCAGATAAAGGATCTCTGCTGGTTTGTTCATGCGGTGCTCCTTTCCTTGGCTTTTAAATGTCAAAAATATTTAAGCTGCAATTCTGGCGTATTCCTCATGCCAGGTTACAGTTTATCTCAGATATCTTTTTGTGCAGTGAGACGTCCAAAGAAGGAAAGAAGTACTATAACAGAGTCCAAAGTTCTTGGTGTAGATACCTGGATTAAATTCTCACTTGTATCTTATTAATATTAAAACTTCAGGGTCTGTTTGGAGAATGCTTAGGTATGTTTGGTTGCCTTTCTTGCATTTGCATGGTCATTGTCACTTAGCCTTAATTACATCCAGGACATTGTTATTGGCAAAGGCCTGTAACCTTGAGGGGAAATGAAAAGAAGGCAGTTGCCCTAGTAACCACATTTAATATATTTAACCTGAAGCTCTTCGGTGAAACATGTGGTTGATAAAATGTCTGTTTTATCCTACGTCAGTATTTCAATAAAGTGTAATGTAATCATAGCTAAATGTAATCAAAACAAAATTTATTTATCAAAATCACAATGGTACAGCATGCAACAGCAAATGCAGGCAATGAAATGAATCAGAATACAACACAATTTCAACTTTCTTGTGACATTTTATGCCTTGTGTTATTTAAAACACCTTGTAACAAAACCGGTCTATTGTTATTGGTATTGTTGTTTATTATTTGTATGGTGCTGTAATGCATTATTTAGTGCCAACTAAGGTCATTTCAAAATCAATGTTTCCTTTAAAGTACGTCCAAGGATTCTCTGGTAAGGGAGGTAAGCGAACAAGCAATATAATAACATCATATCATAACTAATGCAGTAATAGAAGTATTGCTTCTGGGCCAGTGGCATTTGATTCTTTCATACTTAATACTTCTCAAGGTCCTTTTCATTTTCTTCACAGTGAATTGTATTGTCACATTCTCTGTCGGCTGCGGCTATAATTAATGGACGGAGAGAGGATCTAAGCGGAGAAGCAACAAGTTCATGTGTAGTCGTCCACAAAACGGCAATGGGTTTTATACCAGGTGGAGGCAAACAAAACCAGTCCTTGATCCAAATCTGTAGTCCAAACTCAAGCACAAGGACACAGAGTCAATATGGCGAGCAAAGGGCAAATAATCAAATCCAGATTGCAAGATGAAAAGCAAGAAAACCGGTAAAGCAGAAAGGTGTCACAGATGGAAACCAGATCATGAACCAAATGCTCAGAATGGTCTATCATTCAAAATTTCACAAAGATATGGCTGATAATCGGGTGCTTTATACCAAGCTGATGAGCTATAGGTGTGCTTTAGTATTCAGGTGAGGTGGAGAGGGAACCGACTGGGCATGCTTGGATACACGCTTGGCTAGATGTGGCTGTGACAGCAGCTCTGACCTGGTTTGAACCTGTTTCTGGTAAACGGCAGAGCAGGCCTGACAGGTTGTAGATGACAGAGGATGCAAATGGTGTAGAAGAGATGACGCATGCTTAACTGAGACAGGAGCTGCTGTTGAATGTTAATAATCTGCCTGCTAAAGATTATCTATGATCTTGGTTTAAACTGCAAAATGTCATCTTACGTACTTCATTAAACAAAAGATAACTTAAGATGAATACTACCTGCAGCAATGTGTAGATGCAGAGATTCAGAGCAGACCTTCTCTGGGGTAGCAAGCTCACTTTTCTGAGGTTACTCAGCTGATGCTGTAGCTTGGAGGCTTTTGGGAAGCCTGTGCTAAAGTTCACTTATGGATAATCTAAGGCAGAGTGTATGGGGTTTAAACCTCTGATCACAGTATGGAAATTCAACATCTATTAATTAAAACTAATGCACACATACTCAATATACGCACTAACCATCCATCTATTTTCCATAACTGCTTTTATTGTACTGGGTTATAATGAGCCTTGAGCTTAAGTAGGGGATGCATGTCATCAAAATGTGATTGTGTAAATATACTAGAATTTAGGGAAAACCTGCATGAATGTTGGAAAAACATCCAGACATACACAGGCCATGGGTGATACATACACTGGGAAAGAAAAGGCAATGGGGATATTCAGAGTGCAAGACTTCTGTGTGTCTCCCTGAACCTCCTCACTTTCATACCCCGACCAGATCACTGCACCGGATCACGATCTCCCTTGGGATGCCGTGGCACAGGCATTCTTAAGAAAGTTAAAAAAAAGAGCAGGAACTCTGAAAGAAAGGTGCTGATGACACCTGGGACAACGGCATGGTAATCAGGCTCTTACCGGGGTTGGGGGGAGGGCGCTGGGGGGTGGGGGACTTCCAATAAAAGCAGCTTCCTTCCTCATTCGCCCATTTCTCCATTTGGCATGCCTTCCACATGACACGCTCATAACGTCGCCACTATAGACAAAACATCAGAGCGAAATTCAGAAGTCCAGAAGTCATGCAGGTTAGATGAGAAAGGACAGTGGGTCTTTGCGTGTCTGTGTGGGAAGAGGGCTGGTCATGCTTTTCCCATGAATGCTTCTACTCTTGTATTTCAGCTGCAGTTAGTGTCCTTCTGCATAGTGCAGCAGGTTGTCAATTAACGAGCCTTCTGGCATCTTCCACTGGCTGGCTAGCCAGAAGTGTAAAGCCTCCAAAGCGTAAAGCTTATTCCTCTTACTTGAGTGGAGTAGATATATTGCTTTACCCCTACAACTTGTGGTCCTCACTACAGGTAAGTACCATCACCCCCCAAACTCTGATCTGGGGTGGGTGGCTCCATTACCATCACCCCTCGTTCTTACAACTTATAACCTTTACACGGAGAGGACTTTGATACCCTGCTCCTCCAAGCAGACGTGCAGAACGTTTAAAAACATGAAATGGTTTATAATCAAGGCTTCATGGATGAACTTTAGTTGACATTTCTATTACCAATCCATGGAATTTTCTAGAGAAACCCATGAATTAGTTTCCAGTCCACCAGACCCTTTCGAGTCTTACTTCTCTATTCACAATGCTTTGTATCGGACCGTACTTTGACAGATGTAGAATTTGTCGTATTTTATACCAAAATCCTAAATCCTCAACTCAAAATGGCATAAAAGAATCTGACCTGAAGGACAACGACTCATTTTGTCGAAGGCGATAAATCCTCAGCTGGTGATCCGCTTACGTGCTCCTCCTCAGCCATTCATCACCTATCACCAGCCATAGCTGAAAAGCATCACAGATGGAGATAAGCACAGATATCCTGAAAATAAGAGAAATACCGGCTACATAGTGTTGTTGGTGAGTCTTGTTGTTGCCTTTTCACATCTTGGTGCTTATAAAGACTTTTATAAGAAATGTCAATGATTAATTCCTTTAGGGTTTTTTGTTTCCCAAGGGTCTCAGCCAAAGTCCTTTTAATCAAAGCAGCAGGATTTTTTTTACAAGTGAAAAATGAAATTCACTGAACTTTAGCTGTGAGCCGAAAATCGCTTTCAATGCTGGAAATCACTAGCTGGTTACACTGATCATTGCTTTATTCATTTACTAGCTGACTTCGTAATTCTTACTAGGGTATCTAAAACATAAGTTCCTTACATATCTACTTGGAACATATCTCAGGGAACACAGGAGAGGAGACACCCTGGATGGGATACCAGCCCATCACAGCAGTCACACTCACTATGCAGGCTACATAGAAAAAGCTCCCCAGTTAAACTTCACGCATTTGGATGGAAATCCAAGCCGCCAGAGGAAACCCACACTCATATGGGGTGAACACGCCACCTCCACACACACAGAGGAGGAATCGAACCCACAACCCTGGAGGTGTGATACTACAGTGCTACCAGCTAAGCCTCTGTGCCACCTTGTTGTATTTTACTGAGTTATGACAACTAGCAATACAGCAGAGTGAGGCAGGAACCTCCATTGTCCATTCATTACCACCATAACAACGAGTCTGCAGAACCATGGACAGCACCCAGCCTATTAAAGCACCTCTGTTTTGTGTTAATGGGACAACCTTTGAATACCTCATTAGCTCATCAGCCAAGCTCTTTAGGATTTTATACAGCCGTTTAACTTCCAAAAAACTGTAAAATAAAAATATGAAGCATGCCCAGTACATTCACCATCACTGTATTTCTGGTTTGGTAGCTATTTCTAGATTTGTCTGAATGAATCATTGACTTTTTTGCAATTGTTTTCCTTTATAACACATTTTCAATTTCGACCAGCTCCTCAGTAGAATTATTTCTGGCATGGGCAGTAAATAAATGGCGGGTTGAAGCCCTCTGTTAAAAATCAAAACGAAGTTTAGTGTATCAGGAATACAATCTTTCAGGCTGTCCTGTCGCCACATTAGTCATTAATTAAACGCATTAGCGTTACACCAGTCACATTTGTTCTTAGACTGATAGCAGTGCGATCTCCGATTAATGGAAATGAAAACAGGAGGGAACTTAGTTTGGTTTTCTACATCAGTGCCTTCTCATTAGAACAATTTCCTCTAACAGTCATCTCCAGGCTGGTGGAAGATACACGGGCCTCATGTTTGTCCCTGTCTTCTGTTATTTATATATTTATGAATAATGATCTATTCCTCCAAAGTCTCGGGAGTTGTGAGTGGAAACTCATTAACTGCTCCTTCATGGAGAGCGGAATTTGCAACCGGCAAGATTACAAAAAAAAAATCCTAAAACAATTTAAATTGTTAATGCTCGACAATGAGCTCGAGGGAGGGGGCTGTGGGAGTTCATGGT
>JAAGVU020000123.1:740239-757739 GCA_011763525.2 Mormyrus iriodes
TGATTGGTTGATTAGATAATTGCATTAATGAGAAATTGAACAGGTGTTCCTAATAATCCTTTAGGTGAGTGTATGTTATTTCATAATATCTGGCAAATAGGATTCCTGCAGGTACAGGAACTTTCCAGCTTCACATTCACGGTCCGTGTCCTTATCCAAACCAAACTGCAGCTTCAACTGCACACAGTTTTCACATATTAAACACAAAGACACACAAAAAAATGTGTTTAGGTTGCCAACTTCATTCCTCCTTCTTGAACAGAAGCTTGTTTTGCCATATTGAATAAATCAGAACATTATTTTTTGCAAACGTTTGCTCTTAAACAGAATGAAACCAAATACAACAGTTTAGTTATTATTTGCCTGTGGATGGATTTTCCACTCAAAGCCAATCGATATTTTAGTGTTATAGCAGGGAGGAAAACAGATTTGGAAGATGGACTGTAACAATTCATGTAAACAGTCGAATGAACAGTGACACATAAGCTAGTTAAGTTTGAATATTTTATCAAGAACCAATAAGACAAAACAAAAAATCAAGTATTCACAGGGAGAGAGAGGGAAAACCAGCCTGACCATATCTGGTAAAAGATCATTAAACATGCATGTAATGTGAGGTGAAGTTATCATTTTAAAGCTTTGAACTACAGCCAATTACTGTCGCACTGATAACTTTTCTATTGTAAACTGGTGATGGTAAAAGGCACATCTTTCACTCATTTTCAGGTCAATCTTATCCTTTAGTCTAACCTAAAGGGAGGGAATTTTCCTGACGCAAAGGCAAGTCAGGTTAGGAAATCAAGTCCATCATTGTTTGCTGCATCAGCAATGCATAAATAAATATCAAATGCCTAAATAATTGTACTTTATTTAAAATAAAATGTCAAGGAGTATTTCAACAGCTACATTATGTTTATAACTATATTGATTAGTAATACTAATACATTACATTGCAATACATTAGCAATAGTAAAAGGAAACGTAGTAAACCCTTTAGAATTAATACACACGATATTTTTAACTAAAATGTGATCTGTTCTAATTCAAAGGCCAAAAAATGGATAAACCCAAACAAACAAATCATAAACAAATTACACATAACTTATCAAAGTTTGATCTAGTTAATCTTTAATCAAGGTATGATTAAATTTTAGCTTTTAATGTTTCTTTATGTGGAACTGATCTTTTTTGGGATAAATGCCTCCACTGGTTGGTGGGGGGGGGGGGGGGGTTGTTACTTACCAACAGCAGACGCTTCATAAGAGTTGGTGAATGTAGGGAACAGGCAACGGGAAGTTCCCCAAGTCTGTTGTTATAGGCTACTGTAATAGCAATGGTTAATATAGATTAGTTTAATAGAGTTAATGTAAAAAAGCACTTCATTATAAGTCTGTTGCTCTCATTGTTATTCTAATTGTAGTAAATAATCATTTAATGGACAATAAATTCTCTTAGACATATGTGTATGTGTGGTTTGTATAGATGTGTAAAATTTGCTATATGTGATGTTTCAGTGTAATAAGATTGGCCAGAAACAGCCCAGTCTAACCTGAAAAAAGAAAAAAGCAACTTCATGGGTGGTTTCACAGAAATGTTTCTTTAGAGGTCCCATCATGTCAGATGATTTGCTCTTAAAACTAACATTTGTGTAGAATAAATAAACATTTCAAAGTATAACACGCAACAAAGATTTATGAGTTTGTCCAACTTTTCGGTCATAATGCAACATAAGGGCACCTTTATGAAATACAAGGTAAGGGGAAAAAATAAATGACATTTTTTTGAGATTAAATCACAGCTGGCACTTTCATATATACTATAAATGAAGTCCTTTTTACTGTGGCTTTGCAATTAAAACAAGAAACTTCTACAGGTGAAATGTCACGGCTGATCTACCTCCAGACCTCTGCTTCTATTACATCAGATTTTCACCATGTTATGGCAACTAGAGATTGTGCAGAGATTGACTTGGCCTAGTTCAATATGTGCAATACGACCGGGAACAATATTACAGGGTGGCTTTTCATGAGGGGAGAATGACATCTCATTATGCTTCCTGGGGCACGTCTCTGGGGTCAGGAGATGATTGAGTTGATCCTAACACTCCAACTCTATCAGATGGGAATATGACTGACAGAAAGAAAGTCATGAAATATAACTGGGGGAAAATATATATGAAAGACCTGTTCACCTGTAAGACTATCATCTGTCCTCCAGTGTCTTAATCAACAGTATTATGCCTTAAAGTCGATCCTCCTATACATATGACCTAAACATACACACCACTGCCATCCATTCACAGCAAAAAATACCCAGCAAAAGGACTGGAGTCCTTGATAAGTTCAGCCATGGGCCAAACTTCAGTGAGTTGTAGTCTTTCTGGTGCTAAGGTGAATGGGCTTTTCAATCCATTTTATGCATTTCCAAGGACGATGCCTTTGGATTTTTCACTAGCTCATTGTGGTACCACAGACTTTGTGCTAACAAGCTCAAAAAGTGTTTCAACTTTGTTGCCTTTCGTGGGGCCAAACCCTGCCATCCATTCAATGTAATAACAATTTTAGGCAATCTAATAGCAATGGGAAAAAGGGCTCTTAAAGATGCTAATATTTTAATTGTGTTTCCAGAATTTGTGCCCAAATGTGATGGTAAAAAGAAAAAATAAGAACCATCGATGGCCACTGAGACAGCAACAGGCATTTGGATTCACTTCAATCCTAAAAAGACAAGTTAATAATGGCCCATCACCAGCACCAGCATGCCTTCAGGTATGTAGAGAGAAGTCCATCGTATTGTGAAGCCCATTAATATTATTGACTCTCCTGTGACAGCTTCCTAGATGGAGTGGCCTCCTTTAGCAGTGCCTGTTAATGAGCATCAAGTAATTATCAGCAGGAACTATGAGATGGTAACAAGGGCAGCTCTGAAACCAATATATTTAGACCATAACTGATATACCGGCACCAAATCAAGCACCCTGACCCTGCCTGTTATATGAAGTTTAATTCTGCTGTCAGGGGAATTTTAGCAGAGATGGAAGAGGCCGTCATGTTACTGTACATGGCTGTTGATGGGACAACAAGTAATATACACCCTAACCTTTTAGCAACAGGGATCAAATACTGTGTGAGTGCTGGAGCCTCACCTTCCAGGGCGCTGCATTCCCGTCCCAACCCTGCATGTGCAGAGTTTGTGTGTTTTGTCCTTGTGTCACTTTGGTTTCCTCTGGGTACACAGTTTCCTCCCATAGTCAATGAACATACTGTATATTTAAGATAATCGTCAATAGTGTGATACTGTGTGAGTGCCATCTAAGGTGTCCTCTTCATGGTGACAAGTGTTTCCTGCACTGCCAAAAGAAAAATGTACAAATTTTCAGGGGTTATATAGAATTGTTTCAACTTAATAGATGTGATGTTGACACTGTGTATTTTATTACGTTTTTCTTCCTTTCATCACAGTTTTTGAAGTAACCACAAAAATATGAGTCGATTGTGCTTTTTCCTGTGTGCAGTGTTCAGAGAACTGTCTAGGCATAAGTTTGACAAATATAGAGAAGATCATTTTTGAATGTAAATGGCATTATAAACCGCACGTACTAAACATCAAGAAGTGATATTTATTGGGGAGGCTTCACATACTTGGTCTTTACCAAGGGATTTTAGAACTTTCTATACAGCCATGGATATAATGCTCACAGTGGGTAGGCCTGATGGACTGACCTTCCTGCTCCACAAGAGAGACCCTGGTGTGAGTGCTCAGATTGCACATTCATTGGTTGTTGTTCTCATCTAACGTCTCTCTTTTGAGGAGTGGGGTGCCTCTGCAGTTAGGACACTATTCCTGTGCCTAGAAGGTCACTGGTTCAAATCCCAGAGTCAACAAAGTGATTTTATATTTGGGCCCTTGAGCAAAGCCCTTAATCTTCAGTTGCTCCTGGGACTGGCTGACCCTGCTTTCTCAAAAAAAGTCCATAATTTTGGATAAAAGTGTTTCCTAAATATAATAATGTCTAATTAATTAATGGTATTGCTAACAGTTTGTTTTTAGAAATCTGTATATAATCGCTGCCTAATTTTTAAATGTTTAGTACAGATGGGATATCTGTGGAAGAAAACAATAATTATCAATGGAATGTTACCAGTCACTAATATTGCAAGATCATTTTAACATTTTAACTTGGCACCATCGCCAAGACACTTTATCATCGCAGACTGCAGATGTAAACAAACATCAGAGATCAGCCACACTGGGAGGTCTTCTTCATTATCTGAGGGAGGGCACACACATATGGTGGAGACGTGTGTGAAGACTGATACATTTTTCCCTTCTTCTGAAAGGGCCCCTTCAGTTGTTTTTGAGAACATAAAAAATTGATAACACTTTACTTGAGGAGGTACAAATATGTAGTAGTAACTGAAGTACAAATCATCAACAAATGTAGCTACTTGAGATGAAAGATGTCATAATTTATTAATGATGAATGAACATGAGATCAGCATGTAACTAACACTTAGTTTGTGGTTCATAAATGCAAAATTATTTGTGCCCCCTCGAGTAAGGTATTACCAAAGAATCATTCACTTAACTTAAAGTAAAATTCATTAACTTATTGTAAGTCAGATCATGTTTCAGAGGAGGATTTGAGCTTCAGAGAACTTCTTCATTAAAGACCCCAGAGCAGTGGTCACCCACCCTATTCCTGGACCTGCCTGAAAGATTCAGTTTCCCTTCAAATCCGGAACAGCAGATCCAGCTGACCAAGCAGACTGATTATCTGTACCAAATGGAAGATAAGATAATGCTTTATTGATCCCAGGGGGAATTTCTTTGTGTTCTGCTGTAACTGAACTCTGCAGGAAGGTAGATGTCCAGGAACATGGTTTGATGGCTAATGGTGTAATACCCCCATGCTACATGGCGCCTTAAAGCTGTTCATTTTCATATAGTAGCCTGAATTTTTTTTCCTCATTGTGCAACATTGTCAGTATCCAACATTTCACAATATTTCAGTAAAATGGACAGTCTATTGTTACTTATACACTTATCCCAAGCAACGTACAGTACAGGGTTACAACTTATGTGTATTTCCTGGAAAAAAACACTCTTTCCATTGTTTGTACAGTGCTCACTTGTTGAGCTAGAGGAGCACCTAGTCAGTCAAATTTTGACATTTTGGACTTGATTTAGCTCAGCGCATGGGGCTAAATCACCCACTGCAGCAAATTATCTTTATCTAATATTACATGAATATATTTTAGATTGATAAAAGGTAGCTTTGTTTCTTGTGCCACCACCATTACATGCATTACTGCTTGTGTTCTGACCTGTATGATGAAGGCCATACCTACTGTAGTTTGGCAACTTTGTTTTTTTTATTTTATTTTTTTAAGGGAATGGGCTTGTTGGAACGGCACACCCAGGGGTCAAAAGCAAAATAATATTTGAAACTATTGAAAAGCTCTACCAGATTCTTGGAGAACAATACTGCACTCGAATCCTGGCTTTAAACGATAAGACAATGAAAACGTTAAAGGCTTAGGCCAGTAAACTCTTGTAAAGGTTTTACAAAATGGACTTCATTATATATTTTGTAGTTCTTCCTATTTAATTTTCGTGTTCTGTTTTTTGATATATTAATTTTTTGATTAAAGAGGCTGTACATTCCAGGAATTTTATCTTAGGCAGCTGGACTGAATAGTTCTTGTTTTATGAGGCCTGCTTTTTGCAGTGCAAGATTAGTTTTTTTCTGTATATCAAGGCTGAAATAACTGCACGTGGTAGGAATGTCTCATTTATTTTATGCAATTGCACTTAAACACGGAACATTTTGTATTCTTTGCTGTATCAGAAGACTCGGAAACATAACCAAATTATTTAATTCTGAAAATTCTGTACTTTCATTTCATTCATCTCAATGGTGTTTTAAAAATGTGGGTAATGTGTCCATTAATCAAATACATTTTTGTTGCTAAAATTTTTTCAGTTAGCTACCTTAAAAATAGTCATCACGATTACGCCTTATATTTACCTAGTAATATTGGTTGATGTAATTTTTCAAGTACATAAGTTGGGTTGAGCCAACCTAAATTTTTATTCCAATATTTACTTTAAAAATCAGTTGCTTGGTTTTTTAAGTTGGGAGAATCAATTTATTCTCTAAGTTGTGGCTCCAGGGTCACCACAAACCTATTAATATAGTATAATATTCCTTAATGGCCTTTCATTAATTAAGAAAACTGATCTTTGAATCATCATTCTGAAACTTTAACACTTACAATATTTTATTTAGCTGCTGTGATATAAAACTGAGGCAAATAATACATTTCAGGCACACATCTGTCTCCAGGTTCAGGTGCTGCAGGCTAAGCTCCAGTGAGTGACCAGTAACAAGCAGAAGATCTAAACAAAAAGGTATACTAAGCATTGCTGGAAGTAAACAGGAGAAAAGCTGTTGAAATACCATCAAGTGAACTTAGGTTTCAGGTGAATGGGATGGTCACTGGTTAAAATCCCAGGGATGGCAGAGTGATTTCACCCTTGGGCCCTAACCGAAATGTCTAGGGGTATGATTCTCGCTTCGGGTGCGAGAGGTCCCGGGTTCAAATCGCGGACGAACCCCCAATTTCTGTTACGATCCTCTGTCTAGGGTAGAGGATCGTCAGAAAGGTAAGGTAAGGGAAGGGAAAGGGAAGGAGACGGGACAACCAGGGAACGGGAAAAGGGAACACTGGAAATGAAGGGATCTTTTCTTATAGTTTTTTATTTTATCCACAAAGACGTTCGCAAACAAGAGGTATAACAAACCACGGGAATGACACAGGTCAAAACAACGAGCACCCACGTCCCAAACTAGGCTAACGCTACCCGTGACACAGAAAGCCGAAGCAACAAACACGGTCTCAAACTTACCATTCATGAAAGTCACGCTTACAAACACCGGACGGCAGTCATTCACCAAATACAAGCACAGGAAACGCATAAATCCTATCAAAAGGGGCGAGAGCGAGAGAGTAGTCAGAAGGGCAGAACAAAGGGTCGGAACCAGAAATCAACAAGCACACCGAGAGCGAAGGTATCAGAAAAGGGGCGAAGCAGAAATCGGAAACGAATAGCCAAAACAGTCATACACGTTAGTCAGAACGAAAGTATACTAGGAAGCAAAAGCGAGAAGCGAGAGCGATTATCAAAATCCGACTGATTAAATAATCCGGGTCCGAGGGCGAAGGTGGAAGAGGGTGAAAGGGCGAAGGCGTGGCGAAAGCTTGGACGGCGAGGTTGGGCGAGAGGTGGCGAAGTCGGATGAGCGGTGACGAAGTCAGGCGAGTAGTGGTGAGGTCTGGCGAAGGGATGACGTACGGGCGAAGGGGCGAAGTCTGGTGAATGGAGGTGAAGCGAGGCAACAACAGACACGCACAGCCCAAAACAGGAGGTCGTGCAGCGAACCACAACCCGGGGTTCGTAACAAAAGGTTCACCTGGAGGTGGCAATCCCTCATCCAAGTTGTGATGTCAGGGTGGCACATTGGACTGTGACTGAGACTGTGATGTCCTCTGGAGGGGACAGTCAGTTAGAGTTGGATATCATCGGCGCAGCAGTGGTAGGCAATCTGACTGGATGACCAGAACAAGAAAGCTGGTGCACAGTAAGAAGAGAATGGGACTACATTTTGAAGCACACCAATGACCCGACACTCTTAGATACCTCTTCTCCCCAAGACATTTGGAAAGATGTTCCTGGTGATTAAACAAAGCTGCCCCTATGATGCAAAGTGGAGAGAGGGTGGGCAGGGTGGTTCACCATGTAAAAATGTGCAGTTAAGTCCAGCAGTATAATAACAGGTGATTTAAATGCAGCTCTTACCAGATTGCAGGGCATCCACAACAATCAGCAGGGTAATGTCAGTGGAGTGTTCGGCTTTGAAGCTGGACTGATGAGGATTCAGAAGGTTATTCTGTGTGAAAAAGTCAGAAACAGCATCCTCAAGAGTTTTAGAAATGAGATGAAAAATACTACGTTTTTATTATATGATCTACTGGTGCATGTCTAATTTTCCTGAAGTCCGTAATTTTCCTCACAAATTAATATGATGCAATAAGACATGCTTAACAAAACCACAATCCAGCCCAATTTACAGGACTAGAGGGATTCAGCTGCAGTGCTTAAAGGAATTGATTTATTGATCTTATTGTTATGGTCAGACTTTAATATCCCTTAGTTGTGCATATCTCATAGTCGTGTGAATCACAACTTAGCGCAATGTCTTTTTGTTGACAGTGAGGGGCAGCTTTTTCCAACCTGGGGATTTGTTCTGGATTATAATAAGCATAACTAAAAAGGTTTAACTTAACCAGTGGGTTGTTTTGTGACATAGACAGTGTTACATTTTTTGTGTATATTTTGTAGTAAATGTCAGATGTAATAGAATGCTCTTGGGTCGATCTGACATTCTTTGTATAATGCCCTGGAACAGACTCTATGTTAAATTTTTATCTGGGAAAAGAAGATCATGCGTAAAAAAAAATTAAAACTGATTAAAAAGGGCGAGTTGTGGATTGTTCCGATGGGGTCAGAAGTCGTTCTTTTGTTATTTACCGTTATGGGGTATTATTGGTCCTAATCTGTCCCTGCTGAGCAGCTGTTTAATGCCATGCAGTTGTCTAAAACGTCTTTTCAAGGCCGCAGAGTGATTTATTTAAGGAGTTAAAAAGGCACATAATCTTTTAAGTGTTCTGCCATGTCCCATCTCCCATCCCTGCAGCCTTATGTTTCATCCACGAATGAGAGCCCTTTATTCTTTGTGCCAGCCGGGCCGAATGACCCAGATGCAGAGCCATTGTGCTGAGCTTAAAGTTATTTGATGAGAGGACAGGAGAGACGACAGGCATCTGTGTGCTCCCGGACACACAATGGGGATATTGTCGACGGCCCATCTACCTCAAGTACCTAAAAAAAGTTGGAATAATGGACTTGGAATCACTGGGGGGAAATAAATGTAGTAATAAAGTAAAAAAAAATAAATCAGATAATATCTCTTCAGGAAAAAACTTGATTGTCTTGGGGAAAAACTGCCTTTGTTTCCCATAGTTTTCTGTTCAATCGTCTTTAGTCATTGGTGTACTGCAATTTTTATACGATTAAGTATAATAATATGTGATAACTGATCCTGAAAGTATTAATTACTTGTAGATCCAAGGTTAAAATAGAACGATTTTCAACATACAGCAATCATAATAAGTTTCAGGAAATATTGATGCCAAGAGTCTGTAAACAAAAAGTTGGCATTCAGATCCCAGGAAGTGTCTCGGCTGTTGTACCTTTGAGATTGGCAACTAACCTGAATTCCAGGTATAAAAACATCTATCTGTACAAATGGGTGTAGTGTACAAATGTAAACAAAGATTCTTCAGGAAAAGAGAACGTAGCCATGATTCGATGTAATCATTGCATCATCCCGGACAGCTAGAAAACATACCTTTAGCATCAGTCAAAATTGCGAGTGGTGTCTTTGCGATCAGGAGTCGTCCTTTACTGCTTGCTCTTTTGTTCAGATCTCATTTAGAGGTATTAGCTCCAACAATAAACACACCAAGTCTAAATGAAACACAGTCAATAAAACTGCCATTGCCACCTATTAATCCTGTAGAAATGTGGGAAAGCTGATAATTGCCGCTAATGGCTAACTATGTCGTTGCTCCTTTTTGGAATAATGGCAGTTATACGCCTGTCAACATGATGAAGTGACTTTACCATGCACATTTCCAACAATACCATTCATAACATTTATCATAAATACAATCATTTTAGTACCTTAATGACAGAAACACTCGATATACGCAGAGTGCAGAGAAATCCTTTTAACTCCTGTGTTATTTTTGGGGTCGAAGTTACCCCAGTCCATTTTCAAAATGAGGATAAATTCTATAGAATCTAGAATTTAGAACGGAAGAAGTAAAATACACAAGGGTTAAAGCATCAGTGTTTTTTTTCTTTACCATTGTGCTGTATTGTTTTATTTTGGAGAAGACAGAGGGTTGTAGTAATCAATATTAAAAAAAACAACAGATGTATTGAATCTCCTCCAATGTTTGTGTTCCTCTCAGAGGAACTGAACATGGGGCCTTATAGGGAAGGTGCGGCAATTTCAGGTGTCTCACATGAAGTGCACACACATCACGGTGTGCAAACTCCTTCTCCACCTGGGTCTCCGTTACATTGTCTCCACAGCACTCGTGTGTTACCTTCGTGGGTGTGGGTCAGGCCCTGACTCTATGCGTGTCTGAGTGTGTGGTGTATACGTGCCTCACATTTTCTTCCAGTCTGTGTAGGTTTCCCATGGGTTCTCTAGTTTCCTTTCACCAAACGGAGATGTGCAATTTAGCTGAATTTCCGCATTTAAATGTAGACGTGAAACTGGGAAAGAATCTAGATCAATACTGCCCTAAAATGGAGAAGCAAGTTAACGAAAAGGAATAAATATACCCATTTTAGGTTTTACCATCTTTATTAACAACAAGTTCCCTTGTTATTTGCTACTCTTTTATTAGCTGTATGTAGAATAAAAATAATTAAAATATATGTTTGCTTTCTTTTGTTATGCATACAGCTAACGTTGTTTAGCATGTTAACCTTAGCAGGCCTACAGTCAGAAAAATACTCTGGGGAGAACTTAAATTTCAAAGGGGGATTCAACCTCGTAATTTCTGTAACTGGCAGTGTATTTGATCGGTTGCAAACAAATTGGGGGGGTTCAAACCTGTTATTTTACCATGTGGCTACGTGCCTGAATTGTAAATATTTTAAAAATATAATCTGAAGAGTAGCTCTGTGTGTGTGTCTGTGTGTGTGTCTGTGTGTGTGTTGGGGGGTAAGAGTAACAGAAACAAAACCTATTATCTGTAGAGTTGCAAAGCATTCAAATTCGCCAATTTTAAAACTAGCCATGCAGGTACATTAAGCTTTTACTAAACTATGTGCATATTTATTTACATAACCGGGAACTTGGCAAATTGTACTATTAACAAAGTAATATACCATCCTCTACATTTAAATTTATATTTAAAAATGTATTTACTGCTGCAGCAAGCGTACACCAGTGTCAGGTCGGGGTAGTCTGACCTGTCTTATTGTACATGGCCTGGTTCTCTACATGCTAACACTGCAGTTTTTCTCTACACTGACTTGTCCAATGACACATTTGTATGATAAAAGTAGGCAGGTTACCGTCAGACTGTGAGCATGCTGCATGTTTACTTTCCATAACATATTTCACTTTATTGAATATTAAATTATTATGGTCTAATTTAACTGTAAAGGTGCCATCTCTATTTTCAAAGAGAGATGCCGTACCTAAGATTTTCATCTTAGGTATGGCATAATTTAGAGCACGTACCTAAGATGAATATAAAGCATTATCCTGAGATGGCACCAGGATGCACTATGGGAAGATGGTAAGCCAGTAGAGGCAGTGTGATGTTCCGGGCAATGTTCTGCTGGGAAACCTTGGGTCCTGGCATTAATCTGGATGTTATTTTGACACATACCACCGACCTAAACATTGTTCCAGACCAAGAACACCTCTTCATGGTAACGGATTTCCTGTTGGCAGTGGCCTCTTTCAGCAGGATTATGCGCCCTGCCACACTGCAAAAAGTATTCAGGAATGGTTTGAGGGAAAAGAGTTCAATATGTTGACTTGGCCTCCAAATTCCCCAGATCTCTATCCAATCGAGCATTTATGGGACGTGCTGGACAAACAAGTCTGATCCATGGAGTCCCTAGCTAGCAATTAATATCAGTTAAATAATCTGCTGCTAACATCTAGGTGCCAGATACCACAGGACGCCTTCAGAGGTCTTGTGGAGTCCATACCTCGAGAGTTCAGAGCTGTTTCGGCGGCACATGGGGAACTTGCCTAATTTTAGGCAGGGGGTGCTAATGTTATGACTGATGGACATATACTGCGAAGTGAATAGGGTCCAAGCAAGTGTGATTGTGATTGCTTGAACTGAATTTGACTTTGTTTCATGTTTAACAGCTGAAGATTGTATCATAATACCAAAAATCTAATTCACAAATAAACGTTCAACATAAGTAGCATAATAGCAAGATTTTTACAGGCCATATGTTTCAAACACATTTTTTAAAATGGCCTTTTAATTCTTCCCTACTCGCTCTCATTTCAGTTACATTATGCCGCCTGAATTGATAATTCAGGCGTGAACTATTTGCAATTTTGCAGCAGTCTGTAATACATTTTATTCATTTTGTGAGCTCAGCGAAAACCGGGAACCTCAAACACACTAATTGCCAAGAGAAATCCCATATTTAATACGTGAAGACAATACCTCTGGCTGTACCTCCACAAATAAACAAAGGAACATAAACAAAAACCACACATGCTGACATCATGATAGCTGGCAGATATTACAATAGGAAATCGGTGCTGCCGTGAGAGGGTCCCTCCATAAATCATACCCAGGCGTGCAAAAAAGAAAAAAACATTTGCAATGCAAAAACATGAGATTTATGGGTAGGAACATGTTATGTGGAATATTGTGTTACACACCTCAAGCAGGTGTGTGACATAGCAGCAGCAGTCAGGACATACCCCCCACCCCAGCTGCTGTTTGTCCTTGTCAGTCTCAGTCAGGCCTGTCGTCTGTCATCCTGACCGCAGCCTAGAGCCTAGACCTCAGGCAGGCCGTTATGGGCTGCCGACGCAGGCGGCTGTAATTAAAACTCCTGCCCCCGAAAGATGCTGGAGCGTAAATCTGCTCGTTTGTCTTCTTGAGGCTGGGCCAATGCCCTACTGTCTATGCATTCCAAGTGCCACGCTAATTCCCAGTCAAACGGTGCGCTTAGCTGCAGAGAGGATGTTAATTTTACAAAAAAAAGTGACCTCGGTGATTAAAGCGGGTGAAGTGTGCTGTACGCTGACTCCCAATGAAGTGTTGGGAGACGGGCTATAATGAATGATATTTATTCATTTAACTAATCATTAACTTTCTCGTTAGTTTAGCTCATTAGTCCTTTACATGAAACCAGAGACACGCAATTCAAAAGTACACAAACTCAAGCTGCAAAAGACTGACCTACAGCATGAAGGGATGCTATATACATACTCTTTCAGAAAACCATGGAATGTTTTCTACAAAATTCTAACGATGAACAATTAAGTACTGGGCTTCATTTAGAGGGATATATCATTCAGATCCTTTATGGGAGTGTCAACCCAGTCCTCCGGGATCCCCAGACAGTCAACCCAGTCCCCTGGGATCCCCAGACAGTCAGCCGAGTCCCCCAGGATCCACAGATCCCCAGACAGTCAGCCCAGTCCCCCGGGATCCCCAGACAGTCAACCCAGTCCTCCGGGATCCCCAGACAGTCAGCCCAGTCCCCCGGGATCCCCAGACAGTCAGCCCAGTCCTCCGGGATCCCCAGACAGTCAGCCCAGTCCTCCGGGATCCCCAGACAGTCAGCCCAGTCCTCCGGGTCCCCAGACAGTCAACCCAGTCTTCCCTCCCAGTTCTCAACACACCTGTACCAGGTGTTCAGTGATCTTGATTGTTTGGTTCAGGTGTGCTGGGAGCGGGGAGGGAGCCAAAACATAGTCTGTTGGTACACAGGTACATAGTCTAATCTGAACCCAATACTGGATAAGCAGTTATGGAGGATGGGTGTCTTTCATATAAAAAAAAAATAAAGTGAAATTTTGCTAAAATTACAAACAAATTGTAATGAATCATGTCTAGGACGTAAAGTTGAGCAGCATCATTTCTTTGCAGAATGGATTGCATGAACTGTATATTCCTCTGCAACTTCCATGGCCTTTCACCATTAAAAATATTCCTTGGCCAAACCGACTGTGGTTAACAGGATTTTAGGCACATCCCAGTTTAATTTGAATAGCAACATTTATCTAATCGGCAATTAACAGAGATCTGAACTGTAATAATAATAATAAAAGCGGAATCTCTGGTCTGTCTTTGCATTTCGGACACAGGTGACTTGTCCCTCAAAACAAGCTACCAGTGCTTAACCCACAGATCATTGTACAGTGGTTAAAAATGCTTATACTTAGTCAGAGAGAATAAACTGAAAAGTCACCAATATACTGCATCATTCACAAAGTCAATGCCACTGAAAGTATAGTATAGTTTAACACAACAAAAGAATGCAATTAGTAAAACACACTCCATCACCGTGCTTACTGGAAATCCACCAAGGTCTACTCCTCAGCTTGCACATTCCCTAACAGTATATTTAAACTTTACCCCCCAAAAATACATACTTACGTGCTCTGTGTTACCACAAGCACCAGGGAGAAAACTGACATTAAACAAAACAAGAAAATGTCTAACACATGTAATTATGCTAAATAATGTTAACCATTCTACTCCCAGTAAGCTTTTCTTTAACAGGAAGTTATAGCTATATAGCCACAGGAAAACTACAATACTTACTAGACTGTCTGCCTCCACACAGATCAATTTTGTTGCTGAATCCAGCTGCATTAACTGACACTCCAATGCATTCCTGTGACTCCACAATGCAGTCCAAAAATCTATATTGTAAATTTTCCACATTTAATTCAGCATCTCCCTTTTTAAATTCATGTTCTACTTTGAGTTTAGCAAATATTCTTTGGCACGTCCAGGGCAGGTGGCTGGGTAAACATGTTGTCTCCTGGGCTGAGGGTTCAAATCTGACCTCTGCTCTGTGTATGAGCAGAGCTTGCATCTTCCGCGAATGGGCTTCCTCCTGCAATCCAAGGACAGGCAATCAGAACTTTGAAATTTCCAGTGGAGTGTGTATGTATCCTATGATGGACTGGCACCCAATTCTGGGTGTAGCCCTGCCTTGTATCCTACGTTGTCTGAGTTACAGTGCAGAGCCCCCCTGTGACTCTGTGCAGAGAAAGTGGTTGGAAGATATGTATGGTTATTTATGTCACATTTTTTGTGTGTGTTATGATACTAAAAAAACAGTGAGAGGTGGAGGAGTAGGACTAGGCTGTGGTTAGTCGAGCGCCTTCATTACCACCGCGATTGATCACCAGCCTCATGCGTCAAGTAATGAAGCGCATTTGGCCATGATTGGATTGATTACCTTGGCAGGGTTGGATGAAGGTCAGCTCAGTAGATTCCGGGGGCAGGGAGAATGTACCTGTGAAGATCCGGCACCACGGGCTTTGGGATTAGTGATTTAAGCTTGCTGTGTTCCTTGTGCTTTCTGGGTGATTTAAATATTCATTGAGTTCGCTTTTAAACACTGTTTTGGTTTGGTCATTAGGTGAGCCTTGTTCCATTTTGTCTTATTTCTTTAATAGACTTTTGCTTGTGTTTAAGTGAGCCTCGCTGTCCTGTACCTCTACCCAAAACATTGACCTGACCTTCACAGTGTTTTATGAGTCAACTTATAACTCCTTAGAGAGCAAGAAAGTTTCCCTTTCTCCATCCATCTTCCATGGCTGCTTATCTAATACAGGGCTGTGCAGAGTCTGGAGCCCATCCAAGGAATCACAAGGCAAGAATCGTTCTTGATGGAATGCCTGTCCATCACAAACAACTGCAAATTATAAACACTTTAGAGATATTAGTTCACCTAAATGGCATCTTTTTGGACTACAGGACGAAAAAACGTATTAATAAAGACAAAACATAGATGTTCTCAGGGAAGAGGAATTAAACACACCACTCTATAAGTGGGAGGGCCAGGGCTATCCACTGAGCCACCACCCAGCCTGCATTCTTATGTACTATTTGCCTAAATGTGTCTCATAATTCTATTTTCATAATAAGCTATAGTCCAAAAAAAAGGACAGAACATTTTTCATTTGATACACAGTTCAACTACCATTTATAGCTTCAGCAATTTTGGGTTTCCAGAACAGAGTGGGAGAGTATTTCAGTTATTTTTAATTTTTTAAAGTTAAGCCTTTCGAATTTGTAAAATTTTTGCTGTTCTTTATTTTTTTTTATTGAATATATTGTGGTAAAATCCAATTGAATCACAATGGAACATCAACTTTTTTATATATTTTCCAGAAATGACTCAGAGTGGCACTTGAATCACAAATGCAAACGCTAAATATGTGGACTTCAGTCATTCTCGCGGGAGAATAGATTAACGCATTTTTACCAGAATACAATGTCCTGGAAGAGATTCTCCATACACGAAATCTCATCTCAAATTTCAGCTGGAATTCATTCATACCTGAGGTCAACACGGATCATTCTGAATGCATGTGGGAATAAATTTAATGTATACAGACTAATTAGGCTTACTCCTGGCTGACTAATTATAAGCTTTCTATGTCAATTATCTTGGTGTGTTGGCTGAAAGTGCAATATTTATGGCCAACAAAGTGTTATACTGGGTCCTGTTACAGTGAGATAGGGGGAAATTCATAGAGTGCTTGCACACAGGGGTGGTAAGCCATTTCTGTGCTACCGTCTGGGGAAATAAAAAAAAAAACAGCATAGTTTTTGAAACAGATTCACGTTTCACCACGCAGGAGAAAAGATGCCACCCTCTGACTGGACCCTACTACTTGCTGTGCATAGCGAAGCTCAGATCTCTTGCTGGCAGGGGGACGATCGCACGGTCACCTCATCCTGTACTGGTTTAAAAAGGGACTCAGTATTTTATTTTACAATACGAGACGATTACATATTATACAGCATGGGTGATTGCTCTGTCTTATAGGAGAATGTATGTGAAAAAGGAGAAAAGAAGAAAGGGGTTTGCATTAAAGTTAAGCATTTAAAACCTGGACTTAACTATTGTACTGTGATTCAATTGTCTCTGACAACCCAGAAATTAAAATTGTTCTAACCTGTGACTTTATATGGCTAATGTAGGCAATTAATGTTTTGTATGGTAAGCTTGTCTTGTTTACTCTTAATATGATTTATTTACTTATTTAAGGTTAATCTCATAACTTAAAGAGATGGGAAGGATATGAACATATAAGTCGTGTATTTATACCCGACTACCTTGCATTTCTGTCTGCCTCAAAGCAGATGTCACTGCCTCACCAAGTAAATCACGCTGGCCAGCCTTGACTCTCCCAGACAGTTGTCCTCCAAGACAACAGCAGTGATGAATGCAGACTGATTGGATATTACGAATCTCCATAAAAATACAATCAGTTGAATCATTTTTTTAAACAGGGGCCCGCCCACTCCTGAACACTGGCAGACACTGGGGGAAATGAAGAATATCCCTGCATCCCTCATCAACTACATGATTGAAGGAATATTCACCCTGTTTACATATATATATATATATATATATATATATTTTATTTTTTTTTTGCACCAGGTTTTATTTCCAGGTCACAGTGAACATCACATCCCTCTCATTCCTGCTTTGATGGACATATGCAATCACCACCAGAGGTTCATCTGGCGTGAAATCAAAGTCTGCCTTGCACGGGCCAGAGGATTGTCTTCAATGCAAGCCTCATTCCACGGCAGCACTGTGTTGCACATGT
>JAAGVU020000123.1:759075-769422 GCA_011763525.2 Mormyrus iriodes
ACACACACACACACAAACAAACAAACACCAGTAATACAAACATGAGGACAGAGGAGCATTGGGACTGTCACTGGCAGTTATGTGGTGGCCTTTGCTATTGAGAATTTGAGTTGAGTTAAATCTGCCTCTAATCTCCAGGCCTGCTGGGTGTCTCCAGGATGAGCCCCACTTTAAATTCATGCCCATATATGTGTGCTCGCCGCTTCCCAGTTACACTAATACCAGAGCAAAGCCCCCCTTCTGATTACAGCCAGCTCCAAAGCAAATTTGAGATCTCTTAGCTCTCGGAGGTTGTCCACGGCCAGCGGTCAGCAGTATGCAGAAAGATTTGCTTGGGCAGGAAGCACGATAAGTATCTGTGCTGCTCCCCGGGCCTCCGTGTAAACGTATCTCCCCTGGTAACACCGGCCGTGGCAGGACTGAGAACAGGCGCCTGGACGCAGCTGCTCACGCACCCTCTGCCTGACTTAAATCACCGAAAATGGCCAAGACCCATCTGATGCTGTGAAGATCCCAGTGCTGTTGTGTGGGCTAGGGCGGGGGGTGGGCCTCAGGTTTGAAGCTCCTATCTTGCCTCTGCAGCTGTGAGACAGCTCGCTGGGACTCATCTTGGACTATAAATACAGCGTGTGCAGGGAAGGCTCACTCCGCCCTGCCAAACCAGATTAGAGACAAAATAAATCATCATCTTCTTACAGCAGGACAAAGACAAGCAGAAATACCCAAACCTAAACTGTAACTGCCCTTTCTTTTATTTTGCATTTATGTTTTCATTTATATGCTACCAGTGATTTAACATCCTCAGATTGACCAATTGCTGCATAATAAGTTATGGAGACACCATGTTCTTGTCTTTCCTTGCCTCTGACTTACTTCACCTAGTACATTTGCATCATCTGCGGTTCCTGATTTGTTTCTAACCTTCCACGCAGTTTTGTAATTCTGTCTTAGTCATACTCTGAAGATCAAATGATCTTTAAGCTTTCTTTCTGATTTTAAACCATCCGTCTGTCTTCCATATCCAGTATAGGGTCACAGTGAGCTTGAAGCCGATCAAAGAATGCAAAGAGTGTGAGACAGAGAATATCTTGGATGGGGTGAATAGATGTATGTGTGTGTGCATCTCTGTACTGTAAATCAGCTGAAGAATTTGTCTGGCAATTCTAAAGAAGGAACTACCGTTATAGATTGTGTTTTCACTCAGAGACGGTTCAAAGCCAAGCGGGGCCTTGAAATCAGCAATATGTAGCGAGCGCAGGACCACAGAGCAAAACACTGTTATTTGTCCCCAGTACATGCTGGGAACAGCCTGGTAGTCTATGGCTCATTCTCAGGGAACACATATTCCGACTGAACTAAGAATGCGTTTTATGCTTTTTGTTGTGAATTATCATGCAAGACTGAGATAAGCAATGCTGGGTTGAATATTAAACATCTATTGAAGAAGTAATTGCTGTTTTGCCTCCCTGGGAGAAATATCCTTTGAATTTGGCATGTCATGCATCATTGTTAGGAGTTAAGCTTGTTTCCATGGAAAAAAAATGACTCAAGAATATTTAAACAAATAATAATAAAAGCTTGAAATTCTTTCTTTTTAGAAATGTGTGTAAAACTATTATTCCTGCCTAACTTTCCTTATGTAATGCTGCCTGTTAAAATGTAGATAAAATGTCAGATTTATTTATTTATTTATTTTTACCAAATAGCCACTCATTACCAAACTAATTTGATCCCACAGTAATTGGTCACAGTAATTATACTAAATCACTTCACGCATTTCCTGTACCCCTGCAAAAAAGTATTTTTTAGTCTCAGACCATTTTAATTACATGACTAGTTATGACCTATTTTTTTTTGTGGACAATAAGGGGTCTTTTAGTTTCATACTGCAGTGCCCTTGTAAAATCAGGTGGCTTCCTCTGCTCGTCTAAGAGCTTCACGGACACTGGGTGTCCCATTTATCTCAGTGAGGGCTTCCTCTCGAGCACTTAAGAGAGCCTAATCTGATGGGGAATTCAGCACCTGGGTTGCCTTGAGTGGTTGGGGAAATGCAGGGCCCAAAACAGTTACTTCTGTGATGGGCTTAAGCCTGGGGATCAGCTCTCATTCTATGTATTCATGCTGGGGCTTTCATCAGCTCTCACCCGATGGTTTTCTGGGGGTTTATTGAAAGATGTGTGTGCTTGTGTGTGCATGTTTGTGTGGGCATGTATGTATTACGTTGTGGGGGACCAAATGAGTCCACAATGTGATAAAAGCCTGTTATTTTTTCAGTCCGCACAAACTCAATCTTATAAAAATCCTGCAATTAAAAAACAAATACTGCCAAAAGTCTTGTATTTTGCGTGGTTACTTATGGTGAAGGTTGTTATAGTTGGGATTAGTGTTTTGCCTATAGAAATTAATGTAGAGTCCCCACAAACATATAGATACCTAATCTGTTGTGTGTGTATGTGTGTGTGCGTGTTTGTTAAACATGGCTCACAGTTGTGTTTTTTGGAATCTGCCCATTGCCGATGGCACTGAGGGCTTTTGGAACAGTCTACGAGAAATGTGTCTGAGATCAGGGCTACGGGAAGTCGTCCACACGTGAGCCCAAGCGCTCACACCAGTCAGATTGCCCACCTCCTGTCCTGGCTCCCTCATGCTTGGCCACAGTGTGCTCCACCTGCTCAGACCGTACTCTTTACCCAAGCCTGGCAATGCCCCCATACCACGAAAAAACATCACAATGCCCTCTAGTATTACAGAATCATGATTACTGTGTGTATATGACAAAAGACAATACAAAGTCAAGAGAAAAAAAAGTCACCATGATAGTACAACATTAATGTATCTACTGCATGAAATATATTGTTTAAAAATATGAGAGTTGAGTATTAGTACTTATCGTGAAACTGATGTTATTGGCATTGTAGTATCTATATTAACCTCATGTTGATGTAGATGGCTTATGCATTTTTTGGTTTTTCCTAATCATTTTTAGCAGTTTCGTACAATGTAACAAAAGAAAAAACCCAGGAGCTAAATTGTGTATTTCTTTCTTGTTTTGTAGGTTCAATTTTATGACTCAGAAACACCACAGGGCCACAGCTTGTGTGTGAAACAGTTTCTCTCGAGGAAGATCTGAACAGTGATCCTGAGGTCACTGCCTGGAGGGACCCCATGGTGTACCACAAACATGAACCTGCAACCAACATTATTAAAAAATAAACTTGAGGACAAGAACTCAAACTCCCAGTTCCTCATCATCCTCTGAATCCCCCCCAGCTAGTATCCCTTATCTCTAATCACTTATTGTGCCATTTGTTGGCATGGGATTGGTGACCAATTACCATTGTGAAGAAAAACCTAGCAGTGCTGGTCTCCCTTCCGCGTGATCACTATGTAAATAACACCACTTTTTACCAGAGTTTATTTTTAAATGCTGTCTTTCCCAAAGTAGTCACCCGAAGGCACTGTACCTGTAAGTGGTATTTACATATGACACAAAAGTACATAATGTGTAGCAATTAAACTAGTACATAAACAAGCACATTGCCCAGCCTGCTCCTGTAGTTCAACAAGTAGGGACTTTCACTAGCAATGCAAAGGGTATAGGTTCAAGTTCCATAACTTATAACCTTTCCCACTACTGAAAGTTACATTTAATAAAAGCATCAGATAAATAATTAAATGAAAGTTAATAAAAGCATTTCAAACAGTAATAAATGTTTAAGTTTCTCACTCATAAAAACAATAAAACTTCCGGGGACCTTTACCCTAACCTTCTGTGATTTGCTAACCTGACATGACTTAAAGCAATTGTTGTTGGGGAAAAACATTAGGTGCAGAACCTCAGTGATGGCATGGTGTGCAGCCAGAGATGAGCATAAATACATCAAGAAGAATCATGTTAAAAACTGCTATTACTTGCACATCAAATGTATCAAAATAAAATACGAAATACTGGTGTGAGAAAATGTATTTAATTAAAATAGAAGTAATTTCTATTTTAAAAATACAAACAATAAAATGGTAATGGTACATGACAAATATGTGTACCATCACAGCCCGACTAATTTGGAAAGTTTACAAAATATACATACAGTAGTGTTATTTGTGAAATGAAAAATGACTTTTGTAACAAGTAACGTAATGTGACCTTAGCAGCCTGGGATTGGGGGGGATGCAGGAGGCGGAACCACGACATGAGCTTGTGAACATTTGTGTCGCGGTTTCAGTCTCGGATTCAGACCCGTTACACCTTTAACTTCTGCCCACTATTTCCCAGAATGTGGCGATGGCTGACTGGAGCGCTGGTGTGTGCCTGTTCACCTGCAAGGAGGCACAGCAACGCCTCCTTTGTGTTACAGTAGGGTGCCGAACATGCGCAAAGTCGAACAATACATTTAAAATAAACATATGTTCAAAAAACGTAACCGGTGGCTGTGACGCATATAATATTCAAGCTTAAGTTCACCAGTCGGTTCTGCCTTTCACACAGACTCAGTGGCTATAAAAACGCCAACGTGTCGCTGACAGAAATTAATTTTGCCCTTAGGAAAAAAAAGTAGCTAGCCTGATTTATCGCTAATGAAGGCTTCCATATATGACAAACCACATGATGCCACAGCCTGATGAGATTAACTAGAATGCCACTAGCCGGCTAGCAAGCTAACTCACAAGTTCTACAGCAGTGCACTGCTGTTTGCTAACTGTTCTATTTTTCTGTTTTATAATGATATTCAGTGAGCAATATCTGATAGTGTATCTTACTACATACTTTACCTTAAGGCAATTTGCACTGAGCACCAAAGCATCTTCTTTCCATGGATTACTGGTCATGGGAAAACGAAGTTCACAATGAGCAAGCTGGGCCCAACAGGATGTGTCATGTGATTTACTTGCATCTGTAAGCATAGCGAATGAAGGTTCTTAAAATGCCCAAAAATAAATAAATAAAATGACATATTTTATTAAGTAGTTTTAATATTTTAAGTACACTCAAAGGATTGTTACAAATTACAGGTGATTTTTTTTTCTGTTCAAAATACAAATTACAAAATACTCAAAAGAAATTAAATACATATTTAAAATACATTTAATTAAAATACTACCCATCTCTGTGGGCATCTGGTACAGAAGCTGCTGGACATCCTGACGGAAGGACATAAAAAACAAATACATGTTTTGAATGAATTCATAAACATTATTTATATAGGTATCAAAGACATGTAAACTCCCACTAAGGCAGCAGACAGTGACTGTACCTGAGGAAGAGAGGAAATAGTTGATCTTTCATGTGGAGCTCTATGTAGAGACTGTGGGGATTTTCCTAGCATTTGCCGGTGGACTGTTCTGTAAATTAGAGGGCCTGTTCTGTTTTGTTTATTGTAGAATTACAAGGAGACTTTCATTGTGTGATCAGAGAGTTTCTTCCCTCTTGTACACAGTAATGGGTTCAGCATAAGTCAGGACCAGATCTTTCAGTTCAATTTTGAAGTCTGTCCTGAAAGTCAGAGAAGACGTATGAACATTGTTAGCATAACAATAATATTTTCTTGTTTTGTCTGCAATTCTTGCTGCAGATGTTTTTTAAGCACCTCAGAAAATGTGCGTGTTTGCATTTGTTGAAAATCTTACATTACGGTGGCCAAACTTTAGGAACTCTATCTTTGAAAAACAACTAATTGTAAGTTGTGTATAATCTAAGTTGTAATGGCTAGATATATGTAAAATGAAACACTTCATATTGATTAATTTGGCAAAGCTGAATTAAATCCTTTAAAAGTATTAAGGCCTGGGGACAAGACACTCATATCAATGCAATTTCCTTTAACAGAGCGTTTTCTGAGTTTACAATTCAGTTTCGACAGTCTTCAAACTAATTGCTTAGATATTTATGGACATTTTCTCTGCTAGTGCCCATGATTAGTAAAACTGAATCATCATTATAGGAATGTTGTATAATTTTCCATGGCGGTTCATAATATAATGGTTCATCATATACATAATACATAATGGCCCCAGCCCTGATCCATGTGGCACCCCTGTGAAAATGTAAAACAGTTACTAGATTCCAATATATATTAGTAAAAAAATTCCAAAAGAGGAGGCTAACCACAAAAGAAATGGCATCTTGAGACACAGTTACAGGCAGACATTTGAACATATAAAAATCTTCCCACAAGAGCTGTTAGCGCCACAAATTAAAAAAGAAGGCTATAAGGCACAATTTAAGTAAAAATTATGCTATGCTATACAATTACAGTACTGTAACGTCTGGTGAGCAAATGGAGCATTAGCTTAATCCCTCTAAGCTGAATTGAAAATATCTAACTCGGTGCTTGCAGTGGTAACGGCATGACAAATGGACAATTAACAGTCATTCGCAATATTCCTCCATGGGGATTCTGGGAAAACATTTGGAAAGTAAGAGGCAATCTGCTGTGACCCACTGTTAATTCAACAGCTGTTTTGAAAGATCCGTCGATATTGGGACGGAGATGTTTAGCAAGTGGTTTGAAATCACCTATTACTTATCACAGGCTGAGAGATAATACATAAAATGACTAGAGGTGTTCAAGTTTTTCACTGCTTTGACTTTAAGATGTAGCTAAGCACAAACTTTTGTTTAGATGTAAGTTGCATGGAGTTAATCTACAGAAAACCACGATAGGCAAATCAGTGATACATGAACTTGTCTGTGAAAAATGCACAGTAAATAATAAAACAGAATATGTGTGTGTGTATACATACATATATATATATATATATACATATATATATGAATAAACTCAAAAGGAGAATCTCTAAAGCATCCCATCAATATCCAAGGTGGGTCCTCTAGCAATATTATTTAAACAATGATTTTGATTAAAATTAAGACCACAATAGATATTTCTCTAACCTAGCTATATATTTAACTACATTTAAATGAACACAAGAAAACTTACTAAATTAGTTAATCATCCAGCTAATTTAGTTTACGTATGACATACTATAAATGGTAAACCCATACATATTATAAATGGTAGCTGGTGTATTGTACTCAAACATCAAGCAACCCCAGGTGACAACAAACATAATATTTATTATGCAACCCTGGGCCTTACAACTGTATTTTTTTGTTTCTTTTGTATATCATCCCTTCGGCGAAATTCTGCCTTTGTTGTTATCAAGCGGATGGGTGTCTCCCATGTGCTCAAATCACTCTCTAGCTGAGAAGTCATAGAAAAAAGAAGTATCCGGTGTATGTGTGCTTTAGTTGGAGATACAGCTGAGGGCTGGACAACCTCTAGCCTCTCAGGGTCATCAGAGGAGCTGCCCGAAAGGAAACAAGCACAATAAAAGAAGCCGGAGAGGACATGGATCTCTTTAGGTGGGAAGAGATACAGACATCACGGATAGCTTGTTTGTGCTGGTAGCTACCAAACAGGAAAAAAAAATCACAACATTATAAAGAAACTTTCATTCAAGTTTGTTTTTTTGACAAAATGGATTAAATGAGATTTTCCCCTTTCTCTTGCTACATTAAAGTGTACTTTTTCCCCCCTTGAAGGGGTTATTATGAGGTGTGAGGCAGCTCTAGAGGCACTCGTTTAAAAAAAAAAAAACACTCAAATACACAGAGGCATGTATATGGCCTTTGGACTCTGTCGCTGCAGATAGGGACACAATTTACAGAACTGAACCAACAGGAGAACTCAACATGGCAGCCTATCTTCCGCTCAGTGGGGCCCTGGAATGAGAAAGCACTGAATCTGTCAGTATTTGGTGATAGGTGCCGTGCCACCGTACATGCTGAAATGGAAGGAGAAAATGGTCACAATAAAAGAAAATGAGGCCCGTTCGCCCATTCACAGTCACAAAGTTAATAAGAAAATGTGCCTATGGCTTTCTATATATTTCATGATGATTCGATTTGTTTTACCACCATATTTGGATATTTGCATCATGACCTTTTTACTGTAAATAATTTATTTCACATGGTCTCAAATTATTTTTTTTATTTGTGCATTAAGTTACTTCATATAATATATATATTTTTCATGTCACTGTACATGAAACACAAGTGTATAGTGATCATCTTTCCTCATTACAGGATCTGGAGCTCTGGTGAAGGTACATGACTTTCCATGAGGGTGTGCCATTAATAATAATAATAATAATAATAATAATAATAATAATAATAACAACAACTTTAAACAGAGTTGGCCTATTATAAGAATTTTTGTAAGCATTTTTTCAGTTTTATTCAGTTATTTTTTATTACAAAATATCGCATCAATTATATTACATAATATCTGCCCTTATATGCAAATCATATAATAAAGCACTTACAGCTGTAGATATATATCCATTGCTCCATTTTCCCTAAGCACTTATCCGGATAGGGCTGCAGTTACCCGACATCCATTATAAACCAGAACAGATCAGACCAAAGCACTTGCATGCTTTAAGAGCAATTTAGCGTTTCCAGCACACCTCATCAGTATATCAGTGGACTGTGGTGAGTAGGAAGCTCATGGAGAACATGGAGCAAGCATTTAGTGCAACGAAAGCAGTCCATGATGTCAGTGCAGAAATAGCAGGTTTAATGAATTGTAATCTGGACTAACAGACACAAAGTAAAATCCGAGAACTGTAAATAAAAAGGTCAGAAGAACTCCAGAACAGGATCCACACCAAATCCAAATCACATTCCACAAGCAGGGCAAGAAGGTAGGTGACATTACAAAACACAGAGATAGTCATGAAATTTAGCGATGCCTTACTTGCAGTGCTTTTGCACTGTCACCAAGAACTGTGCCGTGCCTGAGCCGTTCCGTGAAGAGATGGTTTTCCATTGGTCAGTAGGCGACCTATACCCACACTGACATGGCCGTGCTTACTAGCGTGTGACTGAACCGAGCTGGATGCATCACCACCATCTGATTGATCAAAATGCGCCAAGATACCAGTGATCTGCATCCATATGCATGGATTATCTGAAGTTGATATGGGCATATTCTATACATGATTCATTGTTAGTAGTATCGCACATCATGATGTATTGATGCATTCCCAATAACTCGGAATTTGAAAATATCCAACCTCCTATTTAAATCAAATTTACAAAAGCTAATGCCAGTTCCACTAGCATTTGACGCTAACATAACACAGAAATTCTCACAGACATGCTAATGGGAATTAGCACAAAGTAAATCATGATGTACAGTGTGAACAGTAAATAAGAAAAAAAAAGCATAAAGCAAGAAAAAAAAATTGGCCAAAAGTATTATAATTATAGTAATATAAAAGTTTCCAAACATTAAAAAACATTATCCGGTTATACAGCCACTTAAATAAAAATTTTAATAACATTTAATAACATTTCAATTTGAAGGCAATTCAATTAGAAATATACCATTCCTGTTTGTTTACATTAATTACAAAACACTCACCACTCAAAGTATATTGATCTTGGCATTTGTATCTCCATAAGGGTCCAACGATCAATACCCGTCATAGTGCTTTAGTCTTAAAACAAGCTAAAATGGCCGAATACAGCAAAAACCACCCGGGCTGTCAACTATATTTACCCATAGATTTCAGCACATACATGCATATACACGTGATTTGCCTCATTCACTATGGCTGCATTTGAAATCGTACATTTCCACAATATAGACTGCACCAAAATATTACACAAAACATAATAGTGTCCGAAACCATTATGTGCATCCTATTGCACTAAAAGTTCCTGGGTGGCACACTATACCCCGTCAAAATCTTAAGTGTGCCAACAATGTACACTATTCAATCCCGCAATCCTAGCCACAGCTTCTGAGGTTTGTTGGCTACTTGTTGTTCTGCAGAACATCCGTCATTAAAGGCCGAAGTACAACAGTTCAAAGTAATATAGTGTGTCCTGAAAGTGTACGAAATTGTGTACTCGCGCACTAAGGAATTGCACGAAGTGACTGCTGTCGTAGTGTATACTCTTTGCTTGTTTAAGTTCATAGTGCTTAGTGTGTGATTTCTGCCTACTAAACAAAACGAGCCTGCATATGAGTAAATCCATTCCGTTTTCACTGAATGGCAATCTACCTTGTAACATGGGGACTACCGACTCTCCCTTTTGACAGATCTTTCAGCCACCCAATAACGTGCAGCTTCTCAAAATAGGAAGAAATGAACAACTCGTAAAAAGACAACGCCCCACCTTTCTGTAAAGCTATGCTGCGTAAGTACTGCATGGCATTGGTCAAATCAGGGGTCAAAGACCTGCGTGAAGTTGGCCAACCATGTTTCAGATTTCAACCAAACTGGTCTCAATCGTATGTGCCGCGTGTGTGCCGGATTGTGCCGTTAAAATTTTTG
>JAAGVU020000123.1:794963-805530 GCA_011763525.2 Mormyrus iriodes
TTCTGAAGGCGAAAGGGGGTCAAACACCGTATTAGTATGGTGTTCCTAATAATCCTTTAGGTGAGTGTATATGTACAAGGTATTATATAGAAATCTTGGTTTGGCAATCTCATCAGGTGACCACATCGTGGCTTCCAAGGCAGCAATTCTGGAAATGTCCCATTGGACAGATTCCCCTGGGAAGGAATTCCCTTACAGGCTGGTTTGGGAATGCCTGAAGATTCCCTGGAAGATCCTAGAGTGTGGCCCTCATTAGTACTTTATGAGATGCTTTCACACCAAAGTTTCAGAACCTGGTCCCTGGTCACAAGTTCCTGGACTGTCATGATCGGCAACTTTTAAAGCTCCTGCCCAATTTCATGTGTCACTTTCACACCGCACAACAGAACTGGGACCTTTATGCTAAATAAGCATGGGAAACAAAAAGTTTGTAGGCTACACTAAACACACACAATTAGAAACTACACGGCCACCCCAAAACAATGGCAAATGAACAAGTTGTTTTGTTGGGTTATTCGTTAGGGAGCAATTGCAATCAAAATGGGACATAGTCAGATGAGGCTTCTAAGCACTTACGTAAGTTGCTCTGGCTAAGGGCATCTGCCAAATGCTACAAATGCAAATGTATTTCAGGCAGAGTTCCTGCGGTGTGAACATTACAAAAGTTTCTGGGTATGGGAAAAGGTTCTGGTTCCTGAAAAAAGTTCCTGCGGTGTGAAAGCACCTAGGGATGCAAGTGCATATGGGCCTCATTGGGCCTGGTAACACTACAAGACCTTTGATCAAAGCACTTTGCAGTAGTGAGATGCATAGCTACACAAATTTGAATCATACTGGAAAAAAGATCATAAATGCAACAAAATAACGAGTCATAATTTTGTGTATGCTTAGAGTTCTGGTTGTTCTATCAGCATTGAGATTTGTAGGCATCTTCTGAAGCTACGAGAGAAATAGGTTTCTCTTATGCCTGATGGTCCCAAAGACACATCGACAGGTAGCCCATCGCAATTTCACCAGCAGTGACCCAGAAAGGACTGCTGGTACAGTATCATGCCATCAACTATCAGTTCAGCATTCAAAGAGAATTGGTTTCCTATTGCACAGATGGCTTCTGCCCATAACAAACAAAGTCTGCAGGCTGGCATTGAGACCATGCACCCTGAAATCAGGGTTCCTGTCTGACTAAAAGTAAGACAGCAGCCATCTTTGATGGCGAAGACCCCATTCCACTCATACCTGAGAGAACTTTCCAGTTCAATAAGTACTCACATGCCCTTGACTTCAGCAACACCGGTCCACTTTGTTCAGCTTGAAAGTAAGAGACAGCGATTGGAGGTGCCTCTTTTGGTCAGACTTATGACTTTGCACCCTGTCTTTGATCATCCTGTTTTGACCACGAAAATCATAGCCTGCACTCGATGTGATGATGAAGTGCATGCATATGTGCGTGTGTGTGTGTGTGTGTGGGGGGGGGGGGGGTAAGAGAGAGTTGAAAATTCGGTTTGAAGTTTTCGGAAGAGTTTAATATGTTTTGATATAAATTCAATAAATTGGAAGCACTGAAACACAAGTCCTTTTTATTCCATCATTGTATCAATGTCAGACACGCTTTAATTTATCAAGCCTGTGCTTCTGCTGCAACACAGAGGGGCCCTGAACTTTAACAAGACTTTGTGGATGCGCTAGTGAATGGCCATTTTCATTTCAGTATTTACAATCCATTCACATTTACATCTGTAGCCAGGCTGATCAAAACTGACAAATTGTGTTTTTTTAGGGTATGTCTGATTGATGGAACCTGGAATGATGAAAGAACAATAGTTTTCTAAACATACATTGCGTGCCCGTGTGTGTCTGTCTGAGTGGGCTGCTTACTCTCTACAAATGACAGAGGCGGTACATGTAAGACATCAGGGCAGAAGATATTTTCATACACATTTCCCAAAGTGGTTTTCAGCTATAATAAACGTAAATGATGAGTGGTCTCTAAAAATAGCAAATGTACTATTCCATCCATCTTCCATAACTGCTTATCGAGTACAAGGTCGCAATGTGCCTGGAGACTATCCCAGTAAGCACAGGGCATGAGTCAGGGAACACCCCTGATGTGATGCCAGTCCAAGGCAGGGCATACATTCACAGGCTGTGAGGTAGAAATTGACCTGAACCACATGCTTTTGGACTTCAGGAGACACCAGTATTCGGAGGGTACACGCAAGACACAGGGAGCAGGATTCCTGGGTACAGGAATGGAAGTCACGGTCTTAGAGATCTGAGGGTACATCGATCAACCAATGAACCAGCAAACTGCCCATTATAGTCACTGTTGTTGGGAAACAGAGGCACAGAGACATTAAAGGGGCCATAGATTTTATTTTTTTCCCCAAATTGTTCTTTGGTGGTTATATAGAAGATGTGAACTTGGTTTGGTCAAGAAATGTCCAGACGTGGTTTTACAGGCCCATTTAGAACCCTATTATTTGGCCCTAGAATGAAACAATCTGTTTTCCGTTATTTGGATGGTTCACACAGAACCAACATAGATCACTACAGGTGAGACGAAACAAAGAGCATTTAGGTATCGAACTGTTTATATCTGAGCCTGTATCAGAAGAGGAATCAGATGTTGAGGAACAACCACTTGCTCAGAGATTGCAAATGAATGCTTCCAAGTGTGTAAGTTTTGCCATTCAGCGTTTCCTGGAACAATTTTCCGCACGTACAGTAGCTGTAACAGTCCCACTTCAGCCTAGGCACTTGCTAATGTTAGCATAATCATAACTATGTTTTCAGCATCGTAACAATAACATTGAAATTATTCTTTATATCACGCAACGACAGGGTTGCCAACTTTCGTCAGCTGGCTGGCGTGAAATTTTCAATTCGTGACAAGTCTGCACGCACATTTACACGTATGTAACAGTTTCGTTACCTTCTAAATGGTCTGTACGGTTTGCAGACTGCCCCAACGCTTTCGACGTAGCTAATTTTAGGTTTATAATGGAATAATATATTTTTGCCGAAAGATTTCTTGCGGGAGAGTTAGTGTCAGAGAGCGTGAATGTCACGCCTGATGCGTGAGAGCTGGCAGCCCTGCAGGAGGGAACACCTCTCTGCCTGTTCAGCCGTGCGTAAGGCATAATGGTTCGATCGCAAGTGGCGTTTGGCCCGACGCAATGGGCAGCCTAGCTGAGATAGATAAAATAGATTTTCAGCGTGAGAAATCGGAGGTTTGGCGTGAGAGCGTATGAAGACAGTCAGATGCGTGTGTCTCACGCTCATTGCGTAAGAGTTGGCAGCCCTGCAACAAATGATTTTACGATGCTAGTTTGGTCATGCAAGTTTTCTCAAGAATCCCAAACAACAACCTGAGCTTGTACCTGTGTTGCTTGTAATAAATTAGAAGTTCTTTTTTATTTATTTTATTTTTTCACACTGCAGTATCGATGAGACATTTGTTTAGCTAACCAAAAGTAGGCTACGGGAAGTACAGAAGCCTCTTGTCAATGTCAGTATCACAGACTTTGTGATGTTGTTTACTACTCCCCTGCTAAACTGGGGTACGTGTTCCCAAAAGCATAGTCGCTAGCAACGTTATCAACTTGCTGTTTATAGTTAGAATCATGCAACTAAACGGTTCCAACTATATCATTTGCTAACGGGAGCTTTTCGGTAACATACCCCTGATTTACCTGTTCAAGATGAACATCAGCCATGCCTGTTGACAGTTCGGTTCCTTGGGAAGGGTATGAAATGTGCCAACGTCCCCGTCACAGCCTCGAACGGCACACTTTCCCATACATCCTACCATTTTTGCAGTCATCCTCCGCTTCCTTCTTCGCAATACCGCTGAAGTCCAAATGCGCATGTGCGCTGACCTGGAAAGTGCGCTGGCGTATATTACGTTTGATTAAAACTGTTACGTAACATTCTAGGAATTTAGAAAGCGGTTCAGTCCCTTCTTTTACATATTCAGGAATCATATTTGAAAAAGGGAACAACAGCGTTTGAGACTAACAGTGGGTCATTTACATGTACTAAACTGTCCTTTTTCAACAATACCTAGGTAAACTCAGACTTTCATTCAACGGCACCTTTAAGGCTTCATAAAGACGTGTTTATCAGTCAGGGTCAGTTCTGGCTCTGCGGTTGCTTTGCTGGAGTGTTGCCTACCCTCTGTTATTTATTTATTTATTTACTTACTTTATGGAGGAATCCAGGCCTGATCTCACTGTGTTACTGATGTTGACATACTAGATCAAACAAGTCAGGTCTTTCGTTTCATTTTGATGGCTGCTCCAATCCAAACCGGACGGCCAGATTAGACAGCTCAGGCATCAGTGGGGCCTCTCTGAAAGCAGATAAAACATTGACAAAGCCAGTTCCCACCCACAACATCTCCCCACACCTTTCCTCTTTATCCCTGCGTGCAATTCTACCATTTCAACATGCAGTAAATGCAGCCAGCGTAACATTAACTTCATCTCACAAAAGGTTGCCATTTAAAGCATCATTCATTCACATTCAGTTTTATTGTGAGCTACAGAGGTTATGCGAAAAGGGCCTTTCCACATAAGAAGGGCGATCACAGGTGTTAAGGTTATGTACAGTATGTTAACATGGACATCTATACTACCATTCTTGCTGTTCATTTGGCCTTTGAACATTTGTGGTGGTGCTTGCTAGTGATTGCCCAAAAGCCTGAGAGAGACACTGTCCAGTGTTAGTGCTAGCCACGATATCTGTATTAATTTATTCTATTTGTTACGCGTCCTGGGGGTTAGTATAAATCAATGTGATTTCACCCTGTGGTAAGATGTTCTGTAAGTGACATGCCTGGTTTTGTGTTTCTTTGCTGTGTTTCTGGCCCCCCACCATCGGCCCAGAAAAGGTGAGTTTCTAGGACTGAAAACTGACTGTCAAATCACTGTATGCTCTCCATCGCCGTCTCAGTCTTTCTTAAAACATCATATCTGCAGTCACAGAAACACCGAGAAAAACGCAGGTCCTTATACCTTACCTCTTGATCACTGTTCATTCAGTTTAGGTCCAATTATTCAAAATACTTCATCATAACATGCAATATACAATGTCAATATCTCAAATGTATGTTTTGTACCTAAAACTGAATAAAATTATACTCCCAAAAATGTCTATAGACAAAGATTCCTTTTTATCCTGATAATTTAAATATTTTTCACAAAAGTATCATCCATTGTGCCAGGCATAAGTTTTAAGAAGAACCCCAGAAATATGACAATGTTTCCACTTATCCTGGTGATATTCCAAAAATGTAAAGCAGCCAAATAACTACTGAACACAGAAATATTTCCCAGCAAATGGACTGAGACACATTGAGGGAGCTCAAAAAGCAAGCTTCCCCATCTTCAGCCTAACCTGTCTATATATTTCTTTCTTATGAGGTAGGAATAACCTCTTTTCAAATAATCTGACATTTATCCAACATGCTAATTTATATACAATTGGACTACTTTGATCAATTTTTAAGCTATACAAGACCCTGCTTTGAACAGCTTTTCTGTACAGAGCAACTGTATATGTTCACAGCACTGCAAATTGTCAGATTATTGTACTGCTTGTGTAATACTGTACACTTTATGAATATTGTACTTTACACTGTCTTTATAGTGCTTTCATTGCGCTGTCCGTATATGGTATTGAACACTGGCTGTATATTTATTGTCTGTACACTGTACTCTTTACTGCCTGTATTCTGTCTTCAGTTCACTTTCTGTGTATTTTTTATTGTGCTGTTTGTACACTGCAGTTTACTTCCTGTATATTTACTGTCTGTATATACTCTATATATTTATTTACAGTCAATGTACTCTGTGTATATTGTCTAATGCTTTTCTATTTATTTATTGCACTGTCTATAAACTGTACTGTAAATAATCTGTACTGTTTACTGCCTATATTATACTGCCTGTATGTTTTGTTCTTGAATGACTGTCTGTAAGAATTGCACTGAGCCAGTACCTGCCCTCTGTGTAGAGAGCAATAAACCCACAACCACATTATAGAAAGGCATCATCCATAATGTTCCACACTGGGAGACACACCACCTAGTATCATATGGGACACAACATGACGAGTCATACATTATCAGGAGATCTGTTTAGGGGTATGAATTGTATTCAACCTATAACCCCGACCCAGGCTTATTCCAGACAGAGGAAACAGCACCATTGATGTCTGACTCCCTTGATGAACTACAATAGGCTTTCTCTGATGCTTGTGGTTTCTGAAGAACTCCTCTGAATCCACGTTGCCGTGGCAATAAAGTTTGACCTCCCGACCTTGTTCGGCTGCCTGTATGTTATGAAGGATGCGGCGTTTTTTATCTTTTTGCTTGCCGCCTCATTGGCTCTGTGTCTCTCTGGTCTGCACTGTAATGAAACTTGTTTGTTCAAACTCCTGGTCTCCCCGTTCCTCCACTGCACCACCTGCTGAAAATCTCAACTGTCTATGTTTACTTAGATAGCCAGGAAGAGTTTTTATATGTTTGCAACCATGTACTAAGGCAAAGTGACTTGTTTTAATTTAATTTTAAGAAATCTCATTTACTAGCATGAAAATTAACTTAAGTTAAATTCCATGATTCATTCAGCATGTTGCAAAGTAACCCCCATACATTCATCTTCTCTACTTCTCATCCAGTGCAGGGTCATGGTGAAACATATATGTATTTACTTTTTATGTATTTTTATTTACTGTGTACATATGCTGTACATTTTTTTGTTTAATAGGGGGTTTAGTTTTATGTTTGGTATTGTGTATGTAGGGGAATTTATCAATCATGTGATTATATATCACAAACTTCACATAGCAAGCCTTAAATTCATCCAGTGAGAATTTGCTCAGCATGGTTTATGAGAAGAATGTAACCCCTGTGTTTGAAGAGGGCCTCTCTACACTGAAAGCATTAATCCTGCATCTTGGATTGATGAAGACAGATAACACATGCTCCAGTTTGTATCATGTTACACCCAGGGGTAATTAGGTGTTTTGGGTCATTAAGTGTCATAAATTCTCTCCCATGCAATTCAAATAGAGCGTGGTAGGCGTATGTTTGAGCTGAGGTTCTCTCTTGTTTCTTCATCATCCTCTTCCTCAGCTGTCGTGTCACCTTTCTGCCTCATTAGAAACATCACTGATGTAATTAATCACCTGATTCTGATTAAACTGAAAAGGTTCGCCGAGTCACCAAGCCTTCTTCAGTGACACCGCCTTGAACAAAATCCTTCTGCACAAAAATAATAAAGACTGTTCTGCTTGCCTGTTTAGTCTTTTCCCACACGGTCACTGCCACGATCCATCAGCAGCACAGCTATGACGTTTCGTATCTCTAGAGAACAGCATGGCGCTAGTACGACTGTAGGCACCAACTGTAATGGGGCCGCCCTTCTTCCAAGTCCACTGCGGAAATCCGGTGCATGTGATTGTAAACCAACAAGATGTTAATGTCCTGGCCAGTCAGGCTGTGCCAGCTTTCGCTAAGGAAGTAGGCAGCAGGTTTGCGTGGGCGCCTGCTCTTCCCATTGGTTTAAGGTGCCAGAATGGCCTGCTTTTTCCAAAAGTTTTTCGGCGACAGCTGATTGCAAGCTTTGGTGTGCTTATCTTGGACTACAGTGATTGCACGTGACCGCAGAGAGGGAAATGCCATAAGTGATATATTATATAATTGGTGTGATGGGGGGGCTTTGTGTGAAGACTCCTTTGCAGAAGCTTTTTGGTATCTTTAAAATTTCTGTTCCTCTGCTGGTGGTATTTCTATTTATAATCTGTGATGTCATTTGCATTAACTTCATGAGTGCCAGAAGTGAGCTCCTCATTTTAGCATTTTTAAAAAACTAACAGAACTTTTCAACAAAAAAAGCGAAAAAGTTTATTGCTTCAGGAACCAGAAAGTGCTTCCCAGGTTCGATACTGAGTCATGCAGTCTCTCCGCTTTCTGGAGCCAGTGCATTATACCGTCAAACAGATTTATTCTGTAGACTTAATACCATTAATTTATTTGTTATTGGGCTCCACATTGTGACCTTGACTTCCTATTGCCATTGCGCACACATCATCGGGGGATTTTTGTGTATATATACAAATCAGTCATAACAATAAAACCAGACAGGTGAAGTGAATAACTTTGATTACCTTGATATAATGGCACCTGTAATGGGTGCCATTATATATAAGGCAAGTGAACAGTCAGTTCTTGAAACTGATGTTGGAAACAGGAAAAATGGGGAAGCATAAGGATTTGTGTGACAAGTGCCAAATAGTGATGGTTAGATGACTGGGTCAGAGTATCTCCAAAAGAGTAGCGGTGGTTATAATGTAAATGATGTAAAACCGATGAACCAGCAATGGGGTTATGGGTGCCCAAAGCTCATTGATGCACATGGGGGGGGTGAAGGTTAGCCCTTCTGGTCCAATCCCACAGGAGAGCTACTGTAGAACAAATTGCTGAAAAAGTTAAAGCTGGCTAGAGAAAGGTATCAGAAAACACAATGCAAAATCTTAGGTCCTGGTGTTTATGAGGATGTTGCTTGACATGTACCATCTACCTAAAAACTGGTACAGACCAAGCATACCCCTTCATGGCAACGTTATTCCCTGATGACGGTAGCCTCTTTCAGCAGGATAATGCACCTTGCCACACTGCAAATATTGTTCAGGAATGGTTTGACGAACATTAAAAAGAGTTCAAGGTGTTCACTTGCCCTCCGAATTCCCCAGTTCAATCACATCTATGAGATGTGCTGGACAAACAAATATTATCCAGCCCCCACCTTGCAATTTACAGGACTTAAAGGATCAGCTACTAATGTCTTGGTGCCAGATACCACAGGACACCTTTGGAGGTCTTGTGTAGTCCATACTGTGATGGATCAGAGCGCGCAGTGGCACAAGGGGGACCTGCACAATATAAAGAAGGTGGTTTTAAAGTTATGACTGTTCGGTGTATGACTGCATTTATCCATCCATCTTCCATAACCGCTTATCTAGTACAGGGTCATTGTTAGCTTGGAGCCTATCCCAGGAAGCAAAGGGCACAAGAAAAGGGACACCCTGCAAAGGATGCCAGTCCATAATAGACAAAAGGCAGAGGACACCCTGGATAAAATTCCACTCCATCATAAGGGACAAGGCAGGGGACACCCTGGATGGAATGCCAGTAAGAGTGGGCGGTATAAATGGTATACGGTAGAAACGATATGAATTTGGCCAACGGTAGAGATTTTGACTATACCGGCCTACCGCGATAGCGCATATTGATGATGTCATCAAGCTGTGCCTGTTTTGGTCGAAAGCATGGAGCTTACACGTGGGGAGGAGGAGGAGGTGCTCGTAAAGAAGACCGGTGCGACGTCGGTCATATGGACCTGGTTTGGGTTTAAGGAGTTGGATGTTGAGCAGAAAAATATAATCTGCAAAGTATGCCGGGCGACAGTAATAGCGAAGAGAGGGAATACAAGTATTTGTTTTATCACCTCAAAACGAAGCACGTTTTGGAATACGAAGAAAGCCAAAAACTGCGCCCTCCACAAACGCCCAGTCAGTCAAGTGGAAAGAAAAAAGGTGGCCCTACACACCAGCAGACTGATATTTTACAAGCATTTTCTAAAGGCACTCCGTATGAGAAAAAGAATCGGCGGTGGATTGATATTACAAATGCCATTACCGTGTACCTGTGTAAGGACATGGTGCCGTTTCTTACAGTGGAGAAAAGCAGCTTTCAGAACATGATTAAGACACTCGATCCACGTTACGAGGTACCTAGCCGCAAACACTTTAGCCAAACTGAAATGCCCAAACTGTATGACAAAGTCTGCGAGCAAGTGAAGAAAGAACTCCGGAGCATAAAACACTACGCAACTACTTGTGGTCGAGTTGCATAATGGAGCCTTACATTAGTCTCACAGTCCACTTCATCAATGAAGAGTGGAAGTTGTGCAGCAGATGCCCACAGACAGCTTATTTCCCCGAAGATCATACGGGTGAACTGATATCTCAGGGATTAAAGGAAGCGCTGGAGTCATGGGGACTTGAAGAAGAGTTACAAGTCTGCCTAACCACCGACAATGGCGCAAATATCGTGAAGGCAGTGGAAATGAACGGCTGGACAAGACTGCAGTGCTTCGGCCACAGGCTCCACCTCGCCATCGGTAGGTTAAACGTTTCTTTTAGTCCTAGTTCAACATTATATGCAGGAGTTGACGTAAGTGGTACGCGAGTTCACATAGACGGAGGCCGGCGCACACTCCCCCGCCACCATGGCCGAGACACAGAGACAATTTTTAATGTTGGTGCGTACCAATTAATTCACGTAGGTACTCATTAGAGTACTAGAACAAAAAAAATTATGTCAACCCCGATTATATGTGACCCTCCACCGGGGTTTTTCAAACATACATACAAACACACACACACACACACACACACACACACACACACACATATATATAGTGTGTGTGTTATTTATTATATCATTATATTATGATATAATTACTACTAACATTATATTAGAAATTAATATAGTATTACT
>JAAGVU020000123.1:810218-821590 GCA_011763525.2 Mormyrus iriodes
TCAATCTGTTGGCCAAGGCGTTTGATCCGGCTGTGAGTTTCTGTGAGTCCCAACCCACAGAAACGCCCCCACCCCCAGCAAATTGTTTTTTTTTTTGTTTAATACTGTTTTGGTACATAATTCCATTTATGTTATTTTACAGTTTTGATGTTTTTCTAATTATTCTAAAATGTTGAAAATAATAAACATAAACCTTTCTATGGGTAAGTGTGTCCAAACTTTTGACTGGTAGTGTATATGTGTGTCTCATAGAGAGCAAGATGGGACAGGAAAAAATCCCCATGGGGATAAATAGTCAGTATTCTCTCTCAGTGCAATTTCTAGGGATAACCAAGTGGATTCACACTGACAATTAAATCTAATGAAATTCACCAACAATTGTATAGTTTGTGAGCTATGTGTATGCACAGCATGGCCTAGCGCACAAGACAGTGTGTGGCTAAGTGGAGTCCGATGTATGTTAAGAGTTGCTAGCTGAAGCATTACCGAAGAACTCATGAACTACTGTTCACACGCAGTCAGTTGAGTTTGCAGGAACCTTCATCTTCTTCCGGAAGGCTCCAGAAAAAATCTCTGAACATGGAGCTGTGTGCTGGTGACTCCACGTTTCTGCAAACGCATTAGCATTACTTACTGACGGCTCAATCGTCCGCTTCCTGACACCTTCCGAGGACGGCCGACATGAAAATAAGTCCGGCATTAGTCTTATTCTTAAACGTGTTATGGGAATAGTGATATGTCTTCTACGGAGACCAGGGAAGAACTCATTTATAACTGTAGCATCTAGGAATTTTCAGTGACTGCTGAAGTTAAGTGCACCTTTTCACGGGCTTCTGGCTTAAAATAACTTTTCGGAAGACAGCCTACATTACACAAGGCTATGAATGCCTTGCATTGCATTTACAACATTCTAATTCTAAATTTTATTTTTATTTTAAATACTATGAATATTGCTAAGATGGACTGGCATCCTCTCCTGGGTTGTCCCTGCGTTTCCTATTTCATTCATGTTGATTTATGATTCCTTTATGTGTTGAATACACTTCTATAATTTACTTTGTGTTTACTTACATTCAATGTGCATATTCATATCAGCAGTTATGAGTGTGCAATGAACTGCTTGCTAAAGTGCTATGTAATCTGCAAATTGACATTTTACATACCATATTAAAAAACCTGCCCATTGCACATCAATCAAGCATAATACCTCATCACATACTGAAATATTCTCAATAGGAACTAGACAGGGTTCAGGAATAAGAAAGGGGTTGGAAACAGCATCAGTGAAAACATATTCAGCAGTATAGACAGATCAGCATTGCAGAGCTGTAATGTATGTTAATTTAGCAAATTTCGCAGACTAAACACCATTTTTATGGAATGTATTATCTCGTATACAAAGACAGATCATCATCCCATCCAGGGTGTCTCCTTCCTGAGGGGCCAGTGTTTTTTGGGACAAGCTTCAAGCTCACTGTGACTGCAGTAAGCAGTTTTAGAAGACAGATGAATGGATAGGGGATTTAGTGTAAGACATATATAGTTACATATATATTTAGACCGGATGATGGCCGATGAGGTTGCAAGCTGAGCAGGTCAGAACAGTCTTTCCAAGGCCATATACTCCAGCTTATTCTGGGCTTTCCCCAGGCATTCTGTAGCCAGCTGGGATATATAGTATGTCCAGCATATCTAAGTTCCACCCCAGGGATAGGATTTGAGCAGTTCCTTGGGATCTGACCAAGTGGCATCCTGATGAGATGGTGAGAATTGGGGTGTTGTCTGCCTCATCCAATAATTCCTGTTTCCCACCAAAGACTTGCTCAATGTCTGCACAACGTTTATCATCAAACCAATCTGCCTGTCAACCCATGTTCCTTCTTGCTGTTACTTGTGAACAAGATCCCAAGGTACTATAACTTCTTCATTACAGGCAGATTCTTCCCAAAAGCAGAATGGAGTAGTCCACTCTGCAATAGTAACAAGGCCTCATCCTTTTTAACGTTGATTCTCTCCCCTGCCACTTCCCACTCAGCACTGAACTGCTCAGCTGCATGCTGGAGGTCCTGGTTGGATGGGGCCAAAGGCACAAAATAACTTGCAAATGATGTCACTTCCAGCCTCCAGACCTTATGTCCTTCCACCCAGAGCTGCACCTTGATATCCTGCATGTGGAAATCACCGGCAAGATCAGAGACAAGACACATCCTTGCTGGTGGCCAACACCCACTCTAAATTACTTCAACCCTCTGTCAGGTATGTGGGCACAGCTCTTACTACAGTCATACAGGAAGTGAACGGGACACAGCAGCAGATATAATTCCTATATAATTCTTCCTATAATTAGGAGAGAGCCCTCGGTCCACTTCTTTTAAAAAGGTCTTGTTGGTGTGAGGGCATATCTGGCAGGTTAAGGAGTTCCTCAAAGTGTTTCTTCTAGCACTCAGTGATATCCCCAGTATTTGTCAGCCCTTCAAATGCTCTTTCTGAGCACAGCCTGAGCAAGATCCACCACCCCCCTCCCATGGCTTGCTCAAATCAGTTCCCCGTTCCGGTCTAAATACAAGAGGCCATTCTCCCCAGTCACATCCTTCCAGGTACCACCATCATACACCATCAATCAAAGTCATCCAGTAGGACCTCAGAGTGCATGGGAAGACCCCTCTTAAGCTCCTCACTCTCTTTCTGATGTTTGGTGCATAAACACTCATACTGAGCTTTTCTAAAATGTGAAGTTGTGCAACGTTTTTTCCCCCTGGGGAAATCTCCAACTGCACAGCCCTCAGCCTGGAACTTGTGAGAATCGCTACACTCCCCTGAGGTCTTTCATCATGGGCAACTCCAGAGCAGAGCACAGACGCCACCCTGATCAAGGGGTGTTCCAGAGTCCACACTATGCATAGAAGTAAGACTGACTATATTTAGCTGATAGTTCTGTGTTTCCCAGCTCTGGCTCCTTTCCCACCGAAGATATTGTCCATTGCCTGGCCGGATCTATCTGGGTCCATCCTGTTTATGCCTGCAACCCAAGTAACAGTGTCAGGCTATTTTCTTTGTGTGGGTGGTTAGCCCACAAGATGGCTCCACATAGCCATTTCAGGCCAGGTGCAAATAGACAGCCTGACCATGAGGTGGCCACTGGTGGAAACTACCCATGAAAATACCACCTGGGGGACTCGCTATCCTTAGTCCTGGAAAGGAACTCTGTTAGTGGGAGCATTCAAGGAGGTCTTAGTTATAGTCGTATCTCTCTTTAAGACCTACTAACATTTACTTTTGAAGTTTATATATATCATAAACGTCATTGATGTTGTTGTACAAAAAGCCAATGTGATACTTGTGCATTGATTTTGGGAACTATGATTTAATTCAAAACTGATTCTTTTTCCTCCTATTAACTGCACCTTTGTGAGAGCTCTGTAACAAGGTACCTGTGAAGGGCACTTTACAAAACAGTATTCGATTCTCTGATATGAGATCCCAGTCAAGAAATATTTCACTGTATTTAATGAACGCAGTGCTCTCTAGCAAGGCTATAGTATGCTCTAATCTCCACCCCCACCCCCCAATTGATCATATTTCGAAGGAATTATTCAGGAAATTGAGAAAATGGAGACATGAAATTGAAGACTCTGCTGGGTGGCAAGAGCAGTCAGATTTAATAGGAAAATGTTCTGTGATTCCAAAGTGACAACTTGACACAAAGAAAGTCAATGAGTGGATATCAGTCTCGCAGCTTAACAAGAGCAGAGATTATTTCTCACAGGTTCAAAAGCCAGAGTTCAATTGGTACGAAGAAAATGGAGCTGTCAGGATCCCTTTAATCACCTATTTGCAGACAGAGTAAATGTCAGATGTTCAAATTAATAAAGGGATTAAAATCGGCTGGCAATTGCACAGAGCCACAAATAATTAAATAAATTATGCCTGTTCAAAATCTTCTTTCTTTATTTATTTATTTTTACCCATAAAAATGGGAAAGAATTCAAATACGTCTGCAGGAGAGACTGGAGCCCTGAGGTGCAGGATTTAGGTTTGAACAATCGTAAATAAACAAAGAATGCAAAACCATTACATGTCTTACGTCAATTTATACCTGATCAAGACACGTCCAGTTGCAGTTACGTCCAAGGTTCATAAAAAATAATATACACTGATCGAGAGACGTCTGACAGCGGACGTAGTAGGACATTAATGGGTGTATCACTTAGTGTAACAGGTGCAGGAGAATAGGTAGCACTGCCAACTGTATAATGGCTAACTGTCCATATCTATCTTGTTATATAGTATGTATACAGTAATGTATATGTGATGGACAGCTACAATATCGAGATATTGCCACCCAAACTGACTTGCGTCCGATGGTTCCGGTCCCAAATGCATATGTGAATCAACGCAAGGCAGCACATTTTTGTTTATTTTTGTTTCTTTTTGAAATATCTCTGCAGTGTTACAATGAATCAAGAGAAAAAGTCTTTGTAATTATTCATTTAAAATTAACACAAAATTAGATATTAATGCTTTATCTATGAGTTGCTGGTTCAAATCCTTTCTTTGACAGAATATTCACATGTTCTTTGGGCCCTTGAGCAAGGCCCTTAACCCCCCAAAATGCTCCATGGGTGCCAGATAAATGGCTGACCCTGTGCTCAGACCTTAAGCTTCGCTCTCGACTGTATAGGTATGTGCGCCTCAAAGGAGAACAAGATGGGATATGCGAAAAAGAAGCATTCCAATGTACTTGTGCAAATGGTATGTAAAGAACAATTTCATTTTACCTTCCTCAATGACGACTTACAAGGTACTGAGGGAATGGCATGTGGAAAATGGCAAACGTGGGCAGCATGATGCACTGAGCGTGTAAGCCCACCAAATTTGAGCCACCTAACCTGGCAGGACAGAAGTGGGTTGTATATAGTAGGATTCAGACACTCCTATGTCTTTTAAGGCACAGTACACTGAACATCCCAGAATAGTGGTAGGGTTATGAAATCCCTACACCAGAATGTAAACAGTGACCAGATCTGCCGGATGCTGTTTTCTTGAATACAGGGACAAGATGGGAAAACAAAATGTCTCACTTATGTGTAGACAGTCATCTCACCAGGTAGTCCTGCATTAAATCAGTATTGTGTTTATGTCAAGTCACAAAGATCAAGGTGTTTTTGACATGGCTTATTGACTGCATCTTTAAAATGCCGTTGAAATTCATTCTCCTGTGCCTTAAAAGGCATATTAAATGAAATGTTTAATAAAGGAAACCTGAACAGAAAGACAATTTAAATTACGTAGATTAGTTGTATGAAGATTAACTAAATTTATGGTACAGAAATCAGTACATAAAATTGCTGTTAAATAGGGGAGGCTTTCTGCCCTTAGGCTCAGGAGTGTGATTCCTGCTCATGTATGATTCCGTTTCCTCCAGGTACTCTGGTAAATCAGTGACTGTATCAGTTTCTCAGCATGTGTGTGTGCCCTGCGATGGACCAGCATCCTCTACTGGGTGCCCTGTGCCTAATGCCCCATGGTTCCTGGGACAGTATCCATGCTCATGGTGACCTTGCGCTAGACAAGGGGCCCTGGAAGATGGACGGATTTTTGTTAAACTTTATATTAACCATTAATGGTAAAATCTGATTAACTCTAGATGAAATGTGATGGAGAGATTGCATCAGTCTCCACAGGCCTATCATGAGATTTTTTGTCAATTTTCTTTTATTTTCATTCTACTTAGACCCTGCCCCCTCATGCACTACCATTTCTATCACTTCAGTGAACCCGAATATATTTAGGTTTTCTTAATTTGTGGAAATAACAGACATAATGGACACGCTAGACAAAAAAGTTTTTGTTGTTTCTCCAAAGTGTCTCCAAAAGTGTTGTTTCTCCACAATGCGAAATAGTCAAACTAAATTGTGAACAGGGACATAAAATGAATTAATATGAGTGGTAAAATGAAACAAAATATAAAAATGACACTGCTGTTTTGTCCCAGGGGAAAAAAAATGTTCCCTACTGAAATCATATAAAGTGCTTTCTGGCGAAAGAGGACTCTAATGAATGTTTCTAGAGTGCAGAACATAAACATAATCACAGTGACGGAGGCAGCCCCCACTGAGCTCAGAAAAAAAAAGTCCATGGCAACGTGAAGCTGACTGCTTCATCTCTGAATAATTTCATTTATGGAGGCAGAGGAACAGCCAGGGACCAGTGCCATCTGCAGCATCCCTGCCGGCTATGTATGGGCACCATGTCCAGCTGTGTCCCCGGTCAACGCTGTGTCTGCTGTGCGGATGGATGGACCCCCAGAAGCATCATGGCTATGGCAGCATCGCTGCTGCCCACCGGAGATGCATGGCTCGTAAATTAGTGTACTTTTAAAAGGAGATCTCAAAAGAAAGAAGCATCCGTTTGCCTGGATGGCATTCCAAGGTTTCCTAGGCAACATCTTTTATGTCCTGGGTCTTCAGGTAATGTATTGTTTGGAGGCCTGTAGCTCTTCAAAGTCCCATAAATTGATGCTTTTATTTGATAGTTTTATTTGGTATTCAATTTTTTTACTAAATAAAAGTTCCCAGCTCAAAAACATTTGAGCGAACGAACAAAGAAACATTAGATAATTTTTCTTATCCCTTTTGGTTTTCAGATCCAGAAAGTCACTTGTTAACATTATTTTATTTTTCCTATATAGTTTTATACATTTTTGCTTTTACTTTTATAAGAATAAATGAACAGTGTCCTAGCTATGATAGCTGGAATAAAAAAAGACTCTCTCCATCATCCAAACATGTAGGCCACCTGCTATCTCCAATAACCCTTCAAAAGTTCACTGCTGAGACCACTGAATATGTCCCTAAACTCAGAACAAATATTGACCACATACAGAAGAGCTATATGTGCCAAGAGTTGGGTGAAATAAGGCTGGACAGAATGACCTGGGAAGAAATCCTGTTACCCTGTATTGGATGCAGCAGCACAATTCAATGAATTGCTGCTTATAAGCCTGACTTCCCCCTTTAGTGAATTCTTACTGTGAAGAAGCTATATTACTGATAATGTAAATTTCAGCAATGGATATATTATTTTACATTATATTATATATTATTTGCTATTGGTTGTTCAGTGTTCTTCGATTGCTTTTCTTTTACAAGCAAAGAGCAGATAAATAGATGATGATTTTTATAGCTTGTTTACTTGTAGTCAGATGTTTTCTTTTGAAGTTATTGATAGCTAGCCTTTCTCATGCCTCGTACCTTGTGTTTCCTGAGACCATGGGTGGATCCTGGCAGCAGTAACCTAGGCCATTGCCCAAACAACATAGTTCATTGATGTCAGATACTGACGCAAATGGGCGATCCCTCTTCCAGGGTGCCGACTTGACATCAGGCGGTACACTGTAGTAACATTTGGGGAGGGGCAGAAGTGCAACTAGAGTTTTAGGATCCCATCAAAGCATGTCATATTGGGCACCCAATCCAGACCAAACCAATTATGTTCCAAATTTTAGGCCCCCAGCCTCTCAGGGACCCTTGGAATTGACCTTACGCCCCCAAACCCTTAAGTGTTCCTGGGGAGGGAAATGGTGTCGATGACACTGTCAGGTTACCATGGTGCAAGTGAAGTGGCAAGAAGAAGAGCAGGATTTCAAAACTAGCAAAGACTGTTAATCAGTTAATAGGGTAGCCAATCATTTTATGTTTTTATGATAGTGAATCGCAGAGACAAACATGTTGCCACAATATTAAAAAGGTTTTTATAGACTGTATACTCCGTAGGCCTATCAAAATTAAATCCCACTAACAATCTTCACCCATAATATTCTCCCGTCGGGATATCAAAATTAAAGGCAGCTAACAGTTAACAGGATCAAAGACATTTTAGTACATTATTCCTTCAAAGCAGAACAATTATATATTATTATTAATAACTCTTTAATTATTTCATTATATGAAATGCTATGTATCATATTATTTATTGTGCTAAAACAGTATTAACCAACGGGCAGTCTTTATCTTTATTCCGTCACTGTTAGCATTTTGTCATATGGGGTGGGTGGGGGGGAGGGGGGCTCGCAATTATAAGCAGTTATGAAAGATGAATGGATGGATGGATTATTGATAGATAAAATTTTAAAAGCCCTTAAAATTATATATGTGAGATATGTGAAATTTGCTTCCTGCCAGATACAGCAGAGTCCTTTGATGAATGTCAGACCCAGGTTGCGGTACAATTGTCTGTAAGTTAAATTAGGGTATTAAAAGCAAAGAGTGATAGTGTCTGTCGTTCATCAGAGATGTTCTTTCATCGAGGTTTGATCGCGTGTGTCGGGCCACGCCTCCTTGTCGTTCACACAGAGACGCCACAGAGATGCCGAAGCCCATCAGCTTGCCGAAACCCGAAATGTAGAAATTAAATTAGTCTGACGGCACATGACCTTTTTTTTTTACTGCAGATTGTAAATCGATGCATTTCCTTTGCTGATAATCTTGCTAATGTATTTCTAATGCGTTTCTGCAATAAGAAGTGAACAATATTGCATAATTAATATTAGTCACATTTCATTAAAATTTTATATACGAAGTTCGTGTTTTTCTGAGCGTACTTATTATGTCGAAACGCCAGGCACTTACGTTTATTCCAAATTTTTAATCATTCAGCAGACGGGGGTGCTTGAAATGTGAATTATTAATTTCGTTATAATATTTAGTATTGGTGCATTGGTGTATGGGTGCATTTTTTTTTTACTGTCGAAACTCTAGAAAAGCAGTGCACTGAATTAATAAAAGAACCTGTACGTTTAATGTAGATTCCAGTTAATAAGTTTAACCCCATTGACTGAAAAAGAGAAATTATTTAATTTCACAGCGAATTTAAAGGCGGTGTGGTTTGATGAGGAAGCCGCGGGGTGACGAAAATTTGCCATAAAAAGTGTAAATTATGACTCGTCTAATCTGTGCTATTGCATTAGTTTAGACGTGCAATGTGAGGATGCCGCGTTGTGTTATTAATCAATAAGTCGTGAAAGAAAAAGGGAAGTGAGAGTAACCGCCTCTATCTGCGCAAATATACCCCTTCCGCTCCAACATAAACAACTTTTGCTGAGGTTGTGGATTATTAATGTGAACCTGGCACCGTAAATTCAGAAGAACATCGACCTTTTTGCACAAAATTCTAAGAGATTGCTGACACTTCCAGGCGATTTATTTAGCCGTCTTCCATTCCCTGCCCCTTCTTATATATTTTCTGCGCCCCTTTCGAGATCGTTAGGACTCTAATCACTTAAGTCATGACACGACGTCCAAATCGCCTTGGATTATGCATGCAGACTCAAAGGTCAGTGCGCCTCTTATTAGCTTTTGCAAAGCTTACATAAATTAGGTCGATGTTCCCTTTCTCTTTCTTTGCTGCTTAATGGTCTGTTCTCTAGTAATTGCGTCACTTGTTTGCTGTATACATGTACTTACATTGCAGCGTGAAAGATTAAGTTGGGAACAATCATCTGCTGTATTATAATGGCCTCACAATCGGACAACAACGGACATTTGGGGGTGCTCATGCCAGTATTCAGAGCGCTAAATTACATGGCTTTGGCCAGTCTGGGGGATGAGGGGACGCTGTCCCCTGCCCCATCAACATCTACACACGTGAAACACTTGGTGACTGATGACTATTAGTTGGACAAGCATAAAACATAAATTAGGTGATAATGAGACACTAATTAGTAATTAATTAATTGTTAGACAACCTTCCTACACATCCCTTTTATGCATAAAATGACTCATGAATACCCAACGGAAGGATTTAATAGCAGCAAATTTGTTGCCCATTTCCATTGCTTATTACTAATCACTATAATTAAGAGTGTGTTAAGGGTCAGCAATTTAACAGATTTTTAAATTGTGTTCTTTTGAATTTTTTAAAATACCATTTATTGCTTACTGTGCCCTGCGATGGACTGGCATCCTGTCTAGGGTGTGCCCCAGCCTTGTGCACTATGTTGTCTGGGATGGGCTCCAGGCCTCCATGTGATCCTGACCAAGATAAACAATTGTTGGATGGAAGATGGATGGGTCTATTTCTCTTATCAATAAATAGTAGCTATTTAGGAACAAAGAGTTGAAAATAGATACATTTTTGTTGTATGGTAAATGACTACTCTTCAAAGACTGTCAATATAGTAAGTTTCATTTAATTTATGTATATATGCCAGGAGAAAATGGAGAGGACTTTTATTTTGAATAATGGGTGTCACATTTTTACCCACCCACATATATATATATATACACACACAGTTAAGCTCAAAATTATTCATACCCATACCAAATATTGATCTTTAGTGAATTTTTATTTGACTAATAGGTTTCTTCTGGTTGGAAATGGCAAAAACATGACAAAAGATGGGAAGACACTGTGCTAGAGATATAAATGAAGAAAAATTACTATTTTGATGTTTATTTTACATTTTCATGAAAAAAGGCTTGTCCAAAATTAGTCATACCCCTTGAAATTGCTCTTTTTTTTTTAGAAAGTGCAAGCTTCTATACCATTCTAAATGGTCCAGGAATTACCACCATGTTTTAGAAAATTCAAGTCAACTATAAAATGAGAACAGCTGGTCCAGTAGTTCTCTACTCAGTTACTAGTCAACTGCAAGTTATGGCTAAAGAAGAAACATTCAATCCAAAGAACACCATCCCCACGGTCAAGCATGGTGGTGGGAATGTAATGCTTTGGGGGTGTTTTTCAGACAATGGAGCAGGCAACCATGTTAGAGTAAATGTCATCATGAACAAAGAGGACTACATTAAGATTCTGGAGGAAAACATCAGGTTGTCTGCAGGAAAACTTGGCCTTAGGCAGCATTAGATATTCAAACAAGACAAGGATCTAAAGTACAGAGCCAAAGTGGTCAAGAAATGGTTAACAGTAAACAATTTTAACATTTTTGAGTGGCCCAGCCACAGTTCAGACCTAAATCCCATCGAGAACCGAAGACCAGAATGATGACAAGGGAGCCTTTCAACCTCAAAGACCTGGAGATCTTTGCAAAAGAGAAGTGGTCCAAAATCCCATTGGAGACATGCAAAAAGCTTGTTAGCAATTATAAGAACCATTTGATTGCTGTAATGGCAAATAATGCCTTTGATTACTGAGAAATAGTATGAACAATTTTGGGCTTAACTCTGTGTGTGTGTGTGTGTGTGTGTGTGTGTGTGAATCTTGGGTCCATGCGGGTTCCAACAGGTCTCCTGCAGTATTTGCGGCATTTGGCATGCAGTTCAATGGATGATTCAACAGAAAAATCAACCTTCTGCCACTTTTCCACTGTCCATCCTTGCTGCAAGCTGTGGGCCTTGGCAAATTCAACACGC
>JAAGVU020000123.1:828830-846065 GCA_011763525.2 Mormyrus iriodes
AAGGCCAGGGGTTTTATGTGGTGTTTTTTTTTAATAAGAAAATTTACTGGGGGAATTCAGATGGAAACAGGCCCCGCAGCCCCCCCCCCCCCCCCCCCACAGACACACACACACAGACACAGACACACACACACACACCTGTATGTCAGTATACTTCAAGCAACTTGTAATCAATATAGATCGTTAGATATATGTATATCTATCTATCTATCTGCCTGTTTATACATTACTCTAGGGTCTGGATATTTGGAATTGTTTATATATATAGGATTGTTTATGGATTGTTTATATATATTTTCACCTATTTATCATGCAGTATATTTTACTGAAGTAATTTGGGTTGTAAAAGTTTCTACAAGTATTCTACAGCAGGACCTCTCCTGGGTCTTGGTCCAGCAACCGTCAGGTGATAAGACCCTATTGCTAACCTCTGCAAATCTTGCTGGCTGAATTGTTGCGAAGCCTATTGAAAATTGGGGGAACAGAATGAAAAGTAGTGAGTAGAGGAGTCGGCTATTCAGATAGCTAAGACTATTTGCCTTTGTTGAGGTTTAGTGAGTAAAAGTCCTGATGCATGGTTGATTGAAGAGCACAGTCACTGTGCTCACCACAGGGGTCTCAGGCCCCTGAAAGAGCAAAGTGGAGTTTGAGAGACACCTGAGTCTCTGAGTTTCCTGAAAACTGACATGTTATAAAAAGATCAAGCCCTGGGCCAGTGGAGATACACACTCGCCAAGCAGGTTTCATCCCTCTGCATCAGATGTTGTGCACAAACCCTGCTTTGTTCTTTATTTATGATGATTGTTTATGGGATGGAACTAGGCTCTCCACCAATGAAGCAGTAATTTGTTTTGTGACTTTCAGTTGACAGCGTTGATTGGAACAAATTTGGTGCCAGAACACACAACATCAGGTTGAGCTCATCGATCTGAAGGGCGGAGGACAGTGAAATGATGAAGTGTCCAGCCACTGTAACAACATGGCGATGTGATTAACCTGAATGAACCACATTCAGACTTTTACTGGAGGAGCCACCCATTGATAGAGAATGTCAGTCAGAATTGTGAAGCAGTACAGGTCTAGAACGTAGGAATTTAAATTTGGATTCATTTAAATGTTCTTGTCAAAGCTGCTGTCAGAGAGTTACCATTTAGGGATTCTTATTGTTCAGTAGAAATGACTTTTTTTATCCATCTTCCATCCACTTATCCTGGTGAGGGTGACAGGAAACACAGGCCACAAGCCCCCTCAATGGAATGAGACACTAGGTGGGATTCCAACCCCCAACCATGGCATGGTTAGTAATGCTAACCACTGAGCCACCCAACCACCTTTAAAACTTTTTAGTTTTTAAAGAGCCACCCAATTAGTTTTCAAACAATTTTAACACTTAGTCTATTTTGAATGCATTCGACTGTAATTAACAACATTTTCCCAAATAAGCTACTAGCCGGTCTTAACATTCAACATCGAGATTAATGTTTCTTCAAGTGGAGCCTACCCAAATGCCAGGAAATTCTGGAGGGATGACCTTTGGTTTAAACAAATCCGTTGGTGTGCTGTGATGCCAGAAGAAAAACGAGCAATTAAAGTAAACACTCCGTCGTGTGTGACAACTTCATATTCGCAATCAAGTCACATCCCGGGTTTACAAATCAATCAAGTTAGATAATGACACTTGTCTATTCCTCCCTGTCAACCACTGCCACGGAGCCTGCAGAAGATTACAACTGTCAGTCCAACCATGCATGAATGCGGCAACAGACTACCTTTATTGTATTTAAAATAGCCCATTTAAAACAACATACTCAGCATACATGTCACACTGGTTGTGAGAGTAAAACCACTGAACAGTTCTCATAATGTTAAATATTTTGGTCCCTTTATTAGTGTTACAACATTTCAAACAACAAAGCAACCATGGCATTTCAATCACCAAATCTAAATATTACATTGCTAGTATAAGACAAATAAAAATGTACAAATACGGGGATGAAAAATTAGCGAAAACAAAGCAAATGTAAACAAATCCTTTTTTCTTCGCCAAGAATATCTTCTTTGTTGGAAAAGCAGAGGCTGTGATTTGATTTTATTTCAGTTTAGGTGATTAAAAAGCTTCTAAGACAAACCCAACGTCACCTCTGCATCTGAGGAAGTCTGTGTACATTTAGGGTTTGGACACAGATCTTACTGGCTCCTCCGAATGCCTTGGAAATGTCATCCAGTACGTTCATTATAGCAATTCGCTCAGGCCCAGTAATGTCAGTGTGGCACTATCAAATAAAGCGAACTGAAAGGAGGACGTCACAAACGTGCACAAATACTGAGGTAAAGAAGAGGCTTCTGGAAAATAAAGTGCAAATTACAAAACACAGGAACCACAAAGAAAACACCAGAACAATGTGGGAGAAGGGGAGGGGGTTGCACCTCCTTTCCACAGCATCAGTGAGGCACACTTCATGCCGTTGCTCCTCACACCGGGAAAAAAAACCACACCCGCACCGGGTACCTACAGGTCTGATTGTCTGTCTAGTGCAGGAGACCAAGGAGGCAACAGGGTTCAGAAAAAAAAAGGAAAATGAGCAATTAAACCGGCCAACAGCCAACGTTGAACACCCAAACAGCTTCTTCCTGTACAGTGTGCGTACATGTGTGTGTATTACAACCCATGGTGCCTGAACCACTGAGCCCGAAGATGTACAAACGGGATATCTGTGACCATGGGGTGCTGACTCAGCTGGGATTACTTGCTGTCAGGCTCGAGAAGATGCAGAAACACACAGAAGGTGTGCTTTTATCTTTGTTTTTTAGCTGATTTTGCCACTGAATCAGCATGTTGTATTGTTATGTTTGTTTATTTTCTTTTTACACTGGTGGGGGGGGGGCATAACATTCAAGGCAAATATCAAAAAAGAAAGTTACTGTACAATATCACATTACAGCCCAGGATGCACGAGTTGACTCTGGACACTGAAGGGGGGGAAAGCAACATATCAACACAATGTCTTTCTTTGTGTTTACAGTGACCATGGGGTAGTAGGTCCAGCGCTTAAAAAGTCCCCAGTCAGCAGGACACTTCCTTGCGTGTGGACTTTTCTGCTCTCTGCTGCAAACACAGTAGCCATGTCTCTGCCATGGGTCTGCAAGGCGGGGGTAATGGCACGTCTGCTCCCTCCACTGGACCCCTCAGAAGGAGCTCAGGCTCTCCAGGGCAACTTCATAGCAGAACTTGTACTGCTCCTGAAAATGAACCAAAGTCCCATTTGTACAGCACTTCTGGCTTGCATTTTTTATGGTTAATATATATATTTTTTCTCCCAAACAGTGAATACTGAGTCGGGTGCACAGCTTGCACTGATGTACTCTGCAATATTGCACGGTTACACATTTCACCCACATGGTGTCAAGGAGAAAACCCGACCCGAACTGAACATCTGCAGATGGTGCTAATGAAGCCTTACGACCTAGAGACCACGGATGCGTCATGTTCTGTGCTGCATCAACTGCTCCTTTGCAACATAGTTCAGTAACACCACTAGATGGCGTGGCGAGCCATAATAGATTGACGGGACTCTTCATTCGTTCAGGTGGTTTGCTGCTATCAGGTTTGACCGATCGTTTTATTACATGCAACAAAAATTATTCACAAGTGAGAATGAAACCACTTAATTGCTACACAGAAAAACTGAGGCCTGAACGGTGGTTCTATTACACCATGGCCTGGCAGAGTCGTGAACATGAACCGTAAAACTTCAGTGGCAGTCACTCACTCCCTGCATTTTCTGTATTTATTCTGTGTATTCAGTGAAGTTATTCAATTCTGACAATAAATATAATCATTTATCATTTATATGATTTATTAATAAATCATCATTTCATCCATCTATGGACTCAATTAGCAGCTGCTTATCCAAGAGAGGGTCATGAATGGGGGGGCTTGGGGAGGGGGTGGGGCTTATAACCTATTCAGGCAGCAAAGGGCACTAGACTGGGGATACCCTGAATAGGATGCCACTCACATGCAAACCATCACACACACAATTACACACTACAGGCAAGCTAGGGAATTTCATTCTTTAAAATACTGTTTCCCAAATCAAAATGCATATTATCTAACAATGCCTGAATACTAACGCTAACTAGCAAGTATTAAAGATAAAATAAATTCTTAACAGCACAACACAAACAATTGCATTAATTATGAGCAACATTGTCTATTGCTGTACTACTGGCCTGGGAGGCTGTGGCATTTATTTATTTTTTATCCCTTTGCCAACAACCACCATAATAATTATCGGCACAATGGTTGTTTTCTTGTGTTGATTTCAGGGGCATTAGATAAATATCTATTGAAGGCAAAACTGTAAAAATTGTATCTTGTTATATGAAACCACTGGACCAAGGTGGGCGGTGCTAAAGACGCCTTATCCCATTTACCATGGTTTTTGGGGGACCCTGAAGAAGAAGGTGGCCTCCACTTACCATAGTCTCCACCATGTTGGACTTGTTGTTCCTCAGCGTCTTGACCGTGTGGAACACATCCACGATGTTCTGCTGCTGGATCATCTCGCTGATGCTGCAGATGGCGCAGAAGGTACCGCTGCGGCCGCCACCGGTGCTGTGATGACACGAGCAAAACATGACCCCATGCCACAGTGTGGCATCGCTGCATCAAATCATGTTGGGCCTACCTGTCTCTTCAATGAATGTGCTATGTGTCACTCACACTTAGCTTAGATATCACAGAGATTATCATACCTTTAAATGCGCATAAATGTGTTTTTTTGTTGTCTTTTTTTGTTTTTAGCATAAAACATGTGCATAGGACAGAAACCCAACTGAATTTCCATTTACTGAAAACGGATGGATCAAGAGATATTGAAGTGTATTGAAGCAGTGTTTCCCAACCAGATCTTTGGAGACCCCCAGATGGATCACGTTTTTGCTCCCTCCCAGCTCCCTGCCAGACAGTACACAGCAAAAACGTGGACTGTCTGTGGGGTCCCTAAGGACCAGGTTGGGAAACACTGTATTAAAGTCAGATCTAGAGATTTGGGCTGTCATGGGAAAGATTACTGTAAAATTGCTGGATGTTGTCAGGATGCATTAGTTAGGGCCCTAAAAGCACAAGTTACCGTTTTAAACCCTATGAATGCAAGTAATGCTAAAGGGAAGTTATTCTGGAGTCTGGTCCAACTATTAAACCAACCGGGAGAGCAGGACTCAGAATTAACGTAATTCAGCCTGACACTGAAGACAGCTGACAACGAGCCCATAATGATCCCGTGTGCCACCAAGCAGTAACCTGGCACTGAAAAGAGGGTATGTGGGAGGATCTCAGATGTTTTCATTCAGAAAGTTCCAGAACCCCCAAAGGAACATTTATTAGAATCGTTTTTTTTTTTTTTATCAGAGCTATAAGATATGCTCCAGTCCTGAAGGTGAACAGAACCGCACTATAAAAGCATCATGCTGGATATGGACACGTTTACAGGGGTGTCATTTTTTTTTAAGAATAATGCCACCTAGACGGGAGCAGGTCAAGACAGCCAAATTCTAAGAGCAAGAACAGGAAACTTGGCCAGCAGTGAAATAAAACAGATCAAGCCAAATGTTACTTCTGTTGCACAACTTGTAACTAGGTCAGAGTCCGGTTACTGGGGTTAACTGGCAACAACATGACAATTTATACCTCAGAAGGTAACAAAGGACAGGTAAATCTAATCGAATTACACAAACCCCTTACACAGAGCTGCCTTCCAGAGACCCTCTCCAAAGCAGTTTTCATCCAATCATGACTCATTAAATGGCACCAATAAACTGAGATCAGGGATTCACATGAGAAATAGTAAAAATGTAATACTGAATTCTATAAGACAGAAAATTAAACAGCATGAAACAATAAAAAGCTTGCGATCTTCTAATAGCCTCATGATGTCCTGAGATGTTTTAAAGTGGAGTTATTCTGAGACTTCCCATGATCCTGCAAAGACCTATTGTTGCTTTTTCAAGATGATAGAGAGATCAAAATCTAAAAGACCAAGCGGCGGCTGTAGTCATTGCTGTACTAGAAACATCTTGTTTTTCATTTGGGAGAAATAAAAAGGGGAAAACGATTATTTGAATTGTTTCATATCTGTAGCAAGTAACAGAGAGTGACTAAGGAATGTGAAATTATCTTCAGATTTTTACACTTAAATTTTCCTGCATGGAAACATTTTAACTGCTGATTTAGGGGCTTTGGAGACTGAAACAACAGCGATATGAGATGAATATAAAGGAAGCGGCTTCACTTTGATGGTGGCTGCTACACGGCAGCGGCTGGAAATGACAAGCTCCCATGCTTTCATTAAATCCTCATCAATACCCTGCTAAGACTTCATTTATAATCCCTGGGCTCTGTCTGCTATGCAAATATGTTCACGGTAGTAACATATAAGCCCAAAAAGCTGCAATTAAACATCAAGGCAGCCATTCCAGCTGTTCCACCACAAAATCTATTTCAGACGAGAGCGTAGGTCACACGTTCTGATTCAGCGCTTGATGTACATGGCCCTATCGAGAATCTGCACCCGGGGAACTTGCTTCTGGTTCATCCCCCCCAGGTCCAGTCTGTAAACACAATAAAGGGGGGAGAGCAGTGCCAGTCAACCCATTAAGCGACATAGGCAGTCCCCGAGGCATCTTCTAGCGATGGGGGGGACTGGCAGCGACGTGACTATCTGGTGAAAAATAAACACAGCGGCAGAAATTGGAACCAACTGCGTCCTAATTGGAACTGTACCACCGGGCCACTGCTGATGGGGGTGCAGGGTGCTCCTATTTACTTATTTGCTTTCCCAGACAAGTCTAACTGGGCGTCTCCTCACGGAGACAAAATCACATTAGGTGGCCATCGTCTCCCCTTGTTTGCTGCATTGTTTATTAAAGCTCAATGCGTGCGAGGGAGCGTGCGCCACAGTCAAAGGTGTCCCAAAGGGACACACAGACACCACGGCATGCAAGAACGGCTTTTAAGATTGTTCTGCTCCCAGTGTAGCACTTGCATGGAGGCTTCTTTGGCATATTTTGATAAACCTTGTTTTTAACTGTTGCTCAGTGCACTAATCCAGCTTATGACCTTCTTGTGGGGGTTCTCCAAGTCTACAGTGACATGTTTGGCTAATAAATAGTGACGCACAGTGCTACCCCATCCATGTAATAGCTTAAATGAAACTATTTAAGTCTGGGATGAAATAAAATATTAATCAAGGGTGTGCTGAGAGAATAGCAGCTGTCTCTGTTTGTGAAAGCAGGCGAAGGGATCATTAAATTGACATTTCTCGTGCTGCTCCAGCGGGTTGAGGCGACAGTGGGGGAACTTAACCCTTCTTTGGCGGCACCAAGGGAAGGACTATAAAAATCACTTTAATTCATTGGTGAAATTAAATAGTTCAATAGTTTGTAAATAACAGTACTGCTTCTGAACATGTATTACAAATAGCAGTCAACATTTGAAAGTCAACAAACTATAAAGCACTGTTAATGTGCAACCAATGATTTACTATTATGACCTTTTACATTGTATACTTTCCTTTAAAATGTATTATTATTAATGTGTCACGTTACCTTTGATTGCTGTTACTAAACCAACAATAAGGTACAACACCACATGCTGTGCTGATTATCCAAGAATTTCCCCTTGGGATCAATAAAGTTCTAATCTAATCTAATTATGAGTGCCACAGCACATGATAGATAGGATAGTTCATGAATGTTGTTATTATTGTAATTAGTGTGTATAGGCACATATATGGATACATGTGTGTCTTCTATCCATGCATTTTCCATAACCACTTTTTCAGTTCTGTCACCGTGGGCCTGCTATCCCAGGCAGCACTGGGAAGGGGAGACACCCTGGATGGGATGCATGCCCATCCCAGGTTCCTGAATAACTGACTGTAAGCGTGCGATGTGGTGGCAGGTTACTCGACAGTGTCACATTGTGGGACTCACAGGCAGTGCACCACGGTGCGGCCATCGCCTCCGTCATACTGCTCCTGCCACTTGGCCAGGCGCCGCACCAGCTGCAGGATGGAGCGCTTGGACAGCGGGGTGTCGCGGTACGCCGGCCAGCCGATAAACTGGAAGTGCTGCACCAGGCGGTACCCGTCCTGGGGCTGCGGGGACAACGACACCATCGCAGACGTCAGCACCAGTGAAATAACTCCCTTCCCACCCCAAGCACAACTTTATGTATAGACATGTTCTCGTAAAAATGCATTCAATCCATCCATTTTCTAAAACCGCTTATCCTATTTAGGGTCTTGGGGGTCCAGAGCCTATCCCGGAGGCTACAGGCGCAAGGCAGGGAACAACCCATCGCAGGGCACATACATGCACCATTCACTCACATATGCGCATCTATATGCAATTTGGTAACTCCAATTAACCTCAGCATGTATTTGGACTATGAAGGGAAAACAGAGTACTTGGAGGAAACCCCATGACAAGAACATGCAAACTCCATACACATGGAGCACAGGCAGGGACTGGAACCCAGGTTAAAAAAACCACCATGCCACGTCCTCATAAAAATTTTGAACAAAATGAAGGAACCCAAAGGTCAGATGGGAGCCGCGTTCCTTGGCTCTCATTCTCCACGATGTGGGCACACGTCGGCCCGCTCCGTGCCAATTTGAAGCACTTCACGGCAGATTGGCGACACCGCTGAGCTTCTTCACACCGCCGCCGGCTTGGTGGCCGGTAAATCCCGCCTGTCACCGCGGGTTAGGGAGAGCGGCGTGGAGACAGGCCGGGTGATAGGGGGGTGGGGGGAGGGGTGTGTATGACCAGCTCACAGGCGCTGGGGTGCAAAGCCGTGACGCTCCGCCGGCAACTTCACACTCTGCCAGACGTGGTGACGTCTAGGTCAGCACCGACACACCAGAGATGATAACAGGGCCCATCTGAGCCATTTAAACCATTTAAAGTCCTGGGGATGAGCAGGATGTCAAGCTGATGACCATGGGGGCTTAGCCTTTTATTCCTGGACTTCATTGACTACGATCTACAGCTTTAGGTTTTCAATATGGAGGAAGGGGTTTATCAGGGGCGGCATCACTGGAGGTGTGATGGGGGGGGTATCATACCCGGGCCATGTTGCAGATCCTGAAGATCCTGTTGATAATGTCCTCATCGATGTCTGCGGATATGAACTCCACCTGGATGGGGCCGTAGCAGCAGGAGCTCTTCTCAGGCCAATACTGCATGCACAGCTAGGGGAAGAAGAGCAGCTCATGACACAGACACCTCCTTTGGCGGCCAGGGGGATGTCCCTCCATCCTACATTGGTAAACAGCTCAACCTCCTAGCCTAGCGGGGCGTCCTGGGGAACACGTGACCCACCAGGGTTACTGACCCACCTCACCAGCATGCCTTTTGACTGCAGATGGAAACACAAACACATTCTGGGACAGCACGCACTCAGTTGGGCCTCCAATTACACAACTGTGGAGGTGGAATGGAGTGACCCCCAAAGCCAACATAATGCCAAAACATCACCATCCATCCATCCATCCATCCATCCATCCATCTGTTCCTTGTGGGTCTTGGGGGGCGGAGCGTATCCCAAACAACATAGGGCACAAGGCTAGGGTACACCCTGAATTGGATGCCAGTCTACGATACGCCACATACATGCCAATTAGCCTAACTGGAAGAAATTCATGCAATACAGGGAAAACATGCAAAATAAAAGGCGAGATCTCAACCCCCAACACTGAAAATTATACTGAGAGTTCTGAAATTGCAGGACCATATGGATGCTTTCCTTTTTCCCTTAAAATCAGACAAGGTCTGTAAGGAAAAAATGATCAAGCCTTTGCAAGTGAGCTGAATGCAGCACTTACTCAAGGAGGATGCGGTAATTGATCACGCAGACTTGGAAAACAGCAGGAGATTGAAATTTTTGGGGAAAGCCCATAATGTGAAATTCACTAGCACGCATTCAGTTTTTTGACTCTTTGTCAGCATAAAATTACCACATCTAAAATCATCTAATTTTAATATTTCAGAACAGAATTATTGGTTTTTCTTGACGTTTCAGAACCTTTTTTAATAAAAACACACACACACACACACACACACACACACACACACCGGAGGAGACATGGCATATGGTAAAGGAATATTTCAGGGCTTCGACGGAAAAGACCGGAATGATAAATCAGGTTGGGCATGTACATGGGCTTGGAGGCCAGGACCAAGGTCGGGAAGAGGTGGGGGTTCGAGCACGGCTCTCTGCCATTACCTGTGCCGCATCCATCTCGTTCAGCATCACTATGGATGAGCAGTTGTAGTCGAACACCAGCCTCCAAAAGTCAGCCACCGTGTTAGGCAGAGGATGCTGGGTGACTATGAAGGCCGCTGGCTGCTTATGGCTCTGGAAATCAACAGGGCCACATTTACAACAACAAAGCATGTTACCCAACTGTATCTCTGAAAGACAAGAACAAACCAGGGCCATAGCTAGGAATTCTGGGTTCCCTGACAAAATGTCATCTTGGGCCCCAAAACTGCTGAATATATACTTATTTTTTCATATGCAGGGGTCCCTGAATCTGCCAGGGTATCCATGCCCCTCTGACAGCCCTGGTTCACAGGATCACCACAAAGGATAAAGGGATTTACCTACACAGAGAAGCTTTCACACTAGAATAAGTATTGCATTCCAGGAGGACACACTGCCTTGGACTACACACTTCTACCTGATTTGGTTCTACATCATGATAAATAACTCATAAAGACACAGGAAACACCAGAGCAAGAATTTCCTGCTACATGTTCAAAAGCCACCCAAGGGGTAAGAGCCTCCTTGAGACTTGAGAGACTTTGTGGCATTTAGTTAGTTTAGTGTGACCCATGTGTGAGTTGTCAGAAGGTTCTGCCAAATATGCAAAGATGTACAAATGTGATCTTTTGTTAGAGACACAATATTCTGTGTCACACTGCAGGGGGAGAGGACCTTCAGCTACGTCATCTGCTGTAGCCCCTTGCTTCACATTCTGCTTTTTGGCAGCTAAGCGTTCAGCATTTTTTCCACCCAAACATTCAGTCTGATTTGCATATAGAACTATTTTGAAAATTTCAATATATGCCATAAATATTCAATTTTTCTGGATGTACATGTACCAGCTGAGTGATATTTAAGCAAGAGGTGTCAGGCTAATAAGCATCTCTCTGTAGACACTCACATCCATAAGGGCAGCATTGATGTAGTTGCTGGACTCTCCGTCGACAGAGATGAGGAAGGGCAAACAGCGGTCTACCGACAGGACATCCATGCTGCGGTTCTTGTCGTGGTTCCTGGGCAGCAGTCCCACACTGCAGTCCTCCGGCCTCACCCGTGGAGTCACGATGTTCAGCGTCTGGAAAGCGAACATACAATACATATTGTGAAGCTAGGTTACAGTCTCACTCAGCTGGAAGGGTGATGAGGGCAACTCCTACCTGGAATTCATCCTTTATCTGACTGGAGTTGGTCTGAGGGTCCAGCCTGCTGATGTTATAGTATATTTCTCTGAATTCGCAGACTGGGATGGCTGTGTTGCCACACAGACAAGCTTCCAGGATGGCATCGTGTACAAAGACATACTGCTCCTGCAACAGATCAACCAGCTATCACCACTCTGCATAGCCTGCAGCACATCACCTATAAAGCACCCTCTTATATCTATTGAGGGGAAGCACAGAATGTTCATTATCCACTAAATGTTCTGATTCATAATTACCTCTTACAGATCAGGCTTCTACATGCACCCAGAGGAAACCTGCACAAAGCGGGGGAACATGCAGATTCCACACACATAGATCTGTGGTTGGAGGTGGAGACCACAACGTTACCCACTAAGCCTGGCCTATGACGATGAAATTGAGATTTGATTTTTTACTGCAGTGTCCCAAATTTGATAATGCATATTATTTAATGGCCTGAAGAAGAGATTACAGTAATAGCACTTATGCGAGGTAACCAAGCTGCTAAAGGGGCCTAAATTGTGGCTTTCACAAAGCACAACTTAATTCCCAAAGCAGACTTTTATTGCCTAACAGATCTCTAAATATTCCAGCCCAAAAAAAGAGAAAAGCCTAATCTTAACTGCAATTCTTTAACCCAGACTGCACCATAGCTATCTTCCCCCAACCATTATCCACCTTGATCTTTCTAGCAGAGTAAGAACTCTAATGGATTAATTGCCTTTTGTTGTTTTGTTGAGGGTTATTGTTGTAACTGTACATCACACTGGACTGCTGTGCACCCTTTACTGCCAGGGGCACCTTTAACGTGTCTCTGGGTTGCTCAAGTACAATCGTAACATTTTTTAATGGACACAAACATCTATGTTGGGAACTAAAAGAAAAAATGATCTCTAAACGGACACTTCTGGTCTGGGAACTCATTTTCATGAACTAAAACCAACAGTCACGTCTTTAACAACTGTATATGCAGATAAAAGTATAAATAAGTTATGCTTATAAGTTATTGCACATTTTTATTTTATTACACATGAAAGAAAACATGAAAACAATTTATTTCTTGAAGCGTGCAATTACATATCCAATCATCTGATTTAATAGTTTCAAAAGACTATAAAATGAAAAGTATTTTGTTGGTCACCAAAGAAAAAAGAAAAGAAAAAGTTAATTAATAATTATGCAGCATTTAAAACGTATAATACTGGTTGTCTGGATTTCCACCCATCCATAGCTGATAATTGCATCTTCTGACCCTTGTATATGGCACTGTACCTTTTTTAGTTTTTGTATAGAAAAAAAAAATCTAAATTAATTAGGGATATGAACTGCAGGTGAAATGACTGACTTTTCTTTGCACGGATCTGAGGGATCAGGTTCAGCACACATGGGGCCTGACCAGAACTAAGAAACTACTTTCTAAACCATATGACTATGAACATTTCTGCCCTGAGTCAGTTTTTCCCTTTTGTTTAAAATAATCCCGTCTTATAGACCATATAAATATTACAGTAAGAGCATTAGAATACCGTTGAGAGGTTATAACATCTGCATATTCTCTTTTCCCAAGGAGAGTGCAGTTATGAATGCAGTACAGGCTGGAGTGCGGTTCTTTGGCGTGAATGCAAATATGTTAAGGCGATTCCGGAACGCTGGAAACACAACAGCCATCGAATCATGCTTCCAGCTCTCTTTCTACATTCAGCTCCGCTCTGTGTCGCACCGGACCACTCTCCTTGGTACCCCCCCTGCCACCCCCCGCCTCTGACAGACAGTGCGTGGATTCTTTTCAGAAACCCATCCTATTTGTATAACGTCCTCTTTGGCTAGTCTCACATTCAAAGGGCCGGACAGGCCAATTTCATTTAATTTTCAATTCCAACCCTCATTTTTTCCCCTTCTAACTTCGGCTGTTATGCTCAGAGAAAAAAAAGCACTCCATTTTCATACTGTATAAGTACAGTTACTCTACCAAAATGTTATGCAAGTAAAAGTCGTTAGGTAAAATATTACTCAAGTAAAAGTAAAAAATAGTAGTTAAATAGAAAGTACTATACATTTAAATCTATTGATCTTACAAAAAACTACCAATCCTTCTAAATTCACTCAAGACAGGTTTGAATATAGCATTGTAAGTGACAGTGCAGCCCTATAAGAAAAACAGTTTTTTTTTCCAGAAAAAGCAGTAAAACTTGCTGAGCTTGCAGGCACAGATTAGCAGACAGACATTTTTATTTTGTGGAAAGCAAAACATTGATCTACATTGATCAAGGAGCTCATTGATCTAGATTTAAAAGTAAATTATAAACATTTTGCGGGCCTGTACCTTTAGACATCTTATAAGTGGTGAATGAGCCGACTCAAACCCTCGTCCTCCAGAGCCAAAAATGGCTGATGGTCCACCGCAATCATCTCCTCTACTTCAGCAGTAGCTCTAGTGCTTCTTACTTCGGATATTGATAAAGTTTAGATATTGGACAGCAACTTTGGTATGTTTTAACCAACATATAATTTCTCTCTACATATTGTTTGTTCCCTTTTCATAAAGACAATATCTAATGAAAAATAATAATAATAATAAATGAAGAAATATACTGCTCATTTATCATGAGAGAAAATCGTGATTTCAGTTCTGAGTGAAAACAATTCTGATTTATATTTTGCCCAGAATTGTGCAGCCGTTGTTCAGGTGCGTTGCATGCAATAGGATCTTTTTCTTTTTGAGTGAGTGACCATGGTGATGCAGAATGCATCAGAGTAAAAATCAGAGTAAAAAGTTATCTGGATCAGAAATGTAGTGAAGCCAAAGTAAATGTTGCAACAACTTAAAATATTCAACTAAAGTATAAATCCCAAAAATAACCTAGTAAAGTACCTTAACTACCTATTTAAGTACATTAAGTAAGTATTTATGCTTTGTCGCTTCACCCCTCTAGTTGCTTTGCTGGCCACCGAAGCGCCCAGGGCAGACACTGGCCCCTGCTCCCCGCAGAGACGGCGAACTTCAGCCAGTTGGGTAAATTCTGTGACTGCCGCTGCCGTTGACATGCAGCTCAGGAGGTACTCAGGCAGTAATTGAGCGGATTGGCTAATTGGGCTGTCAAGGCTCTCAGCCCTCAGTTGAGCCCGGCCTGCTGCATGCCAGAGCCACAGAACACAGGATAATGGGGATAATTAGGGCTAACCTACAGTGACAAACCTTTAGCATTATATTCTAATTGACTGACTGGACAGGGGGAAGAAAAAGTTTCCATGCTACTTGAAAAAGTTTTTGAAGGCATTTAAGTGGCTATGTATAAAATCCTCCCCACTTGATCTCTGACCGAAAGGAATAATGGTGGTATAAGTGTTGATGTTTAAAATGGTTTCTACTCGATCTTTGACCCAAAAGTGAGCCAGTGGTTTAAATGCTGATGTGTAAAATGGTCCCTATTTGATCTCTCACCCAAAGGAGAAAGGGTGGTTAAAATGTTGATGCATAAATGATCTCGATTCAATCTCTGACCCAAAGGAGAAATGGCGGTTTAAATTATAATGCTTAAAAACAACCCCTATCAATCTCTGACCCCATCAACAAGAGAGCAGGAGAGAAGGATGGATAGTCAATTTGGCAGTGGCGTCTGTAACGCTGAAGACCTGCTACAAGACGGTCGACCCACAGGCCCACCCACCTCGGTCTGCACCATGTTGACTCTCTGTGAGCGAAGCTCCCGAATGCAGTTGAAGATGTCTACCACGCCCTCATTCTCAGCCATGTCCAGCATGATGTCCACGGCAATGAAGCAACCTGTCCGGCCAGCACCCGCACTGGTGAGACAGAGACACAGACACACGTACGTTCATGTTCTGTCATGTTCTGCGGAGGAGGGTATCAGTATGGAGGGGCAGGAGGGCACTGAACGAATAGGCAGGTGAGAAAGCAAGATGCCCCCAACTTTTGTGAGTGTTGCGTATGGTTACTATGGTGACCATTAGTGCAGAGTTGAGGGTTCTGCCGGTTGCCCTGACCCCAATGTTGGGCGTCAAGGAAACACAAACAGTGTACAGGTATTGCTAGCAGTATTGGTGGTGGGGGGGGGGTTCATCCATCATTCGCTCTGTGGTACCCCGACAACTCTGGCTAGCGTGCCTGGCCCTCTCTGGAACTTATAGCTCGACAGATTGCTTGTCAGCCGCCGTGATTAATGGCATGACTGGCAAACAACTCGGACTCGGTGGGTGGGGGGGTGGGAGCTTGTGCCGGGAAAAAAGAGCGCCGAAGGAAATTAGAAACTGCTTCACAGTCTGTCAGGAGCCTCGCGTTGCAGCTGAAAACCTCTTCCGACGACTTGAGCAGCGCCGTCATTTATTCCAGATTAAGCCAGGGCTCCATGCCCAGGAAGAGCCTCCCAAAAACAGGAGCCGCCCCCCACCTCGCTGTTCGTTCTCCTCCAGCCCGAACACCGACAAGACAGTAAATAAATGGTTGTACCATCATGAGCAGCGGTGGAATAATTTGGAGGATTGTACACATTTTTGGTACAAACCGCGCGCCTCCGGAAAACAGCGCCTACCCGTGCAGGTATGCAGGTAGCTTGGCGCAGGTGAGGAACGGCACTGACTCCTCCCCCCCCCCCCACCTTGCAAGAAAAAAACATTCCTGAAGGTTAGTATCACTGGTGCTATTCATCAAGGGCGAGGTAAGAGGGAGCGTGGATAACCTTTACTCATGGTATTTCACGCTCCCGCCCCCCCCCAGGACACTATGGGAAGAACATTGATGGCATTCCTGCTAATTCACCTCACAAGGAGCTCTCTCACCGTACGCCGACCTTTCTTGGGAAATCTCCATCAAGCACAAATTACTTTTTACTGTCTGCCATTTACCTCGTCCCTGACCCCCCCTCCCCCACCAGCTCCACTCCAACACCACGTGGAACTTTCACAATCATGCAGCTGTTGATCTATGTCAGTTGTTTGGGCCCTGAAGGGGGCAAGTGCACCTAAAGCGATAAAAACTAGCCAAAAAACTCAGGGCTGCCCCTGCAAAAGTCTGAATTTTTTTTTAGTTTAGCACCTCAGCAAGCATAATTTTGGTGGGTGCAAGTGATAGACATTTCGGAGCAAAACAATACATTCCCGAACATTCTTCACACTTGATATTCCCCTCAGCTGAAACACAAATCACAATAAAAAACAGAACATTATTGCACTCATGTGAAGGTGCAATTAAAAATCTGTGTTTGCAGGCAATACAAATTCACGTAATTCAGACTATAAAACTTCGACAGTAAAAATAAGCGTCTTGCTGCAATTAGACATGAGATTATATGTGCGTCTCGCCTGAAGACATAATTCCACGTACAGAAAGTGTGTGGTGGAAACAGCCAAGAGGAGTTATGCTGAGGGCAGAAAGCCACGGCTCACAAAGAGCTGTTTCTGCTTCAAAGTCAGTGAACGATCATAAAATAACCTTCTCACACTGCGTCTTTTGGATGCTGGACTTCAAGTGTGATTGGTCTGCAGCCAGTACTCACTGTCCCCCCAGCCTCCTAAGAGTACCTGCAGTGGACCACGATAGGCCCGGCATCAGGAGGGTTCAGGAACTTGACCTGCCGGACAAAGCCCAGGAGGCCTGTGGCATAGCAGGGAACACCATGGTCTGGCCAACTGGTGAAGTGGAACTGCCGTATCTCTCGGATCTCGTGGTGACCCTTCTGCGGGAAAGGGGGGTATGGGGGGTAT
>JAAGVU020000123.1:846150-859860 GCA_011763525.2 Mormyrus iriodes
GAGAGGGGGGGGGGGGGGGGGGGGGGGGGGGGGGGGGGAGGGTCACACAAGAAATGCACATCTTAGACTCTTAGACCTAAAGAACAATAGTAGGACCCCAACAAGGAACTGAATTAACATGCTTTGAGTAACAGCTCCATATTCCCTGTCATAAAGCCTAGCCTAGCCTTCACTTTATGTACACAGAATGTCTTTTAAGTAAATTTTAATCATCTTCACTATGCTATCGCACGTTTAAGTGCCTATTTACTCTTTATTTACTGCATGCTGTTGTTCTTAGTACTAGCTATGGCTATATGAGTAACCCTGTAACTTTGTGCATATGTCCCTATTGCACATGACCACTAACATCTTGAATCTAGGTGGTCTGATCCAAAATCAGGACTTATTTATTAATTCTTATAGTTCTTTAAGAGTAGGTTCACACCTTTGAGGCCAAGGTTGCAGGTGCAGTTTCTCCAACCAGGTACACATATGTATACATGAGCTTAGGGTCCCGTGGAGTGATCACACCTACAGTCTAATGAAGTGATCACACCTAGTTGACACTGGTAAGCTCAAGGCTGTTGACCTTGGCGCCCTCCCACCTACGGCCAGTTAGAACAGCATCAGCCGGGGACAGAGGTTGGAGGCAGAACCAAGAAAATAGCTCATTATACTCTTAGGTGTGCAAATGTTTATCAAAGGATTTCTATCAAGACCCAGCATGTTGAAACATTATGCATTAAACAATTGCATGCTGCATATTTAAATGCATACAGTTTTGCACATACACTTGCAGTAAATAATCATTCCTACAGTATTATGAATAAGCCTGAAGAGTTATTTATATTCCTGTATTGTTTTCCTATATAATCTACATCTAAGCAATCATATAAAATTTGATAGCAATATAATGTTCATCTTGGTCATAATAATAAATAAAGCTTGATTAAATAAGTAACCCACATAAAATGTACCTTGTCATGTCTTTATTGAACACATTGATCCAACAATCACTGTCATTGTCATGGAAAATTATGTGAGCCACTTCTGTAATCAGATCTATTAGAGTGGTAATTTGAGTCAGATCTTCCAGTCAATGACAGGAATACAGAAATTCCAATAATACCATATAGTTCCAAAAGCACTCCTCTGAGCACAGCACATGTATACTGAGATTATGTCTGTCAGCAGCTATAAAACCCGGAAGGCCCGTAAACACAGCAAAGAAACAGCCGAAGCTTGAGTCAACGTGCAGCCTGGGAACTGCTGACACACCGAAGAGAGTGGAAACCTCACAAACAGTGGGAAAAGCAGCTAAGCCTCTGTGGCCACGAGTTCTGGTTTAATTCCCCAAAAACAGGCCGGTTCAGACCGGTTATCCCTTGTGTTGAAACTTTCATTCTGAAAAAATAGCTTTATCAAAAATACTTGAAACACAAATTTGGCTTAAACATGTTTTATAAGCAAATGGTATGCGGTGGAGAGGCCGGGATGACGGCAGATTGTCCTCCTTTAGAAAAAAACAAACATTTTCTTTGCATGCAGATCAATCACAGGTCCCAGGAAAACTCCAACTTGGATGTCACGCAGGTCAAATCATCATCCTTTATACGATCATAAAATTGTATACTTTCAATTTCTTTAACAGCAAAAGCAAAGAGACCGAAAACATTGCAAAGAGGTACGCGCTACAGACACGAAATAAATGCTGCACCCTTGATTGGTGGAGCTGTTAATACTACAAGTCTGATGTGCTTCAGGTTTTAAGGCATATCAAAATAGTTAAGCTAGCTAAATGGCACTCCTGTGACAGCTAAAACCAACTTAAGCATTTAAAATCGTCCCTTACCGTTCTCTGGTTGGTTACATTAATTATACGTAATAAGGTGAAGAACCCAGGCTGGTAGCTTACCTTCTGGACAGTGAAAGTGCGAATAACATACTCCGCCAGGGGCTCTGTCTCGATCAGAGTGACCTTGATGTCCCCGTACACTTCAGTTTCGTCAGGCCAGTACCGGACGCACTTTACCTGGGGAGGGGTAAACAGCCAATCACAAGATTACACGGCCAATATTTAAACACCACAGTTCTAGAATTCAGAAAAATCAACATGTTGGGAAAATAAATATTTGGGCTCCGGCAAAATTTAAATGGCAACATGGTGAGTAGTGAGTCATGCCCCTGACTCTGTGTGCGGCTAATTTCACTCCAGGTTAATGTGTTTCTCCAGAAACGTGTGAGTAGGTGAACAGCTGTCTCCAAATTGCCCCTATTGTGTTTGTGTGCCCTATGATAGCCCCAGGATCACTATCAAATACATAACAATATACAGAACATGGATGGATAATTTTTGGTATTTTTATGCATGATTTTATGACTTTCACATACAGTTAAGTTGTACCACAACAGCTTAATATTTAGTTTACTTCTTTACTATAGTAGAGCATAATGTTATATTTTTAGATATGTGCAACATGCACATCAGACAACAGGAATGTCAACTCAGCAAATTTTATTGGGTAGTAAAATGCAATATTTCCATAACTATGCCCAAAGTTACAGATTTCTTCAGAATCTCTATCAACAAAAGTGCCTGACAACGCAGCTGTGAATGTTTATTTTACATTCACACAGTGAAAAACTGACAAGAACATTTGTCTTTATAAATAGGAGACATCGTAATGGAAAAATAATTAAATGATGGGTAATTAGTCATAATTCACAAAAAATACCACAAGTCTACACAGAAAAAATAAAACCACAACCATGCTGATTTGGCTAGGCCTGGTGGAGACTGATTTAAGGAAATACACTAGTATTCCATACTAATACTGTACAAAACATAGAACAAATAATCGGAATAGCACTTCAAACCTAAGTAAATGTGACATTTAAGTCTGGTGAAGTGTCAAAGCTTCAGGAATAATTAAAAAAAAGAAGCTCAGTGCTGTTTGACAGAAGTCCCTGGGAGCTGACATAATCGCTGCTAAGTCTCAGATCTCATAAAGCAAACGTACCCGGCCCACTTCCACCAGGTTCGTAACCATGACGATGCTGACGGAATTCTCCTGCCAGATCATCCTCCAGAAGTCTCTCACAGTCTCTTGCATTGGACCTGCGAGATGAGGCATGCATGCAGCGTGAGTCCTGCTCAGTGGTGCAGACCTGGGTCGCTTGTTATTTATTACTCGAAAACTGTCTGTGCTCAAATGAATATAAACAAATTCAGTGTAATCAACAGGGCTGGCGCATCCTCTCAGTTTCCCAGTGGGTTCAAAAGTCCAATTTCTGTTTAATTACCTTGTGTTGCAATGTAATGTCTTGGTCTATGATAACCCTGCAAAGACAAAAAAAAACACACACATATCATGGTATAAATCTTACTTAGCACAAACCTTTATGGATACAGTGATCATTCTTTATGCAAACACTGATTTCATAGGAAGTGGCATGTAGGTCATCATATATGTCTGTATACAAACACCAAAATAATGCATATTTATTTATTCACATGTAAAAGTCTCTAATTATATTTTACAGTTTTCAATGGAAATGGTATGAATGCAGTTTACCATAGATTTTTCAGCAAGACCATTTCTGGCATTGGGGTAATTGTTTTATTAGTGAAAATTGCCTCAATGACCCTATTATGCATGCGCATCTGTCCCGCTGTCTGACATGGGGCATGCCAGCTGCAGCGACCGCCACGGAATGCGAGCTGCGTTGAATGGCACATGCGTCCTAAGGCACCAGTGCTTACATGCGGCTAAAGCACTTCAAATGTAGCTCAGTGCATCCTTTACTCGGGCTGGGATTGAGCTAGCCCATCTCAGCCCCAACCCCTACCCATACTCACATCAATGTAGTTGGCGTTAATGTAGTCCGAGTGAGGGTCCCCCTCCAGCAGTTGTAGTCGGACCCGAGTGTGGTCGTCTGTGGGGTCAAATATTCACAAAGAGCCGGTCTAAAGTTACATTTACCCATCGCGGGGAAGATGACGGACGAGTGTATTTTTTCCCGGGCACTGCGGTTCAGAGCATCCTGGGACCAACTTTGAGTGCATGAGCATCCCGATACTGCCTGTATTTCTAAGTCCCCTGTTCTATAGCTGGAGGTCTCCTACCTGGCCAGCTACAGATGTCAGATTATTACACAAGAGATGTCTAGTATCAGATATGACCTTGACCGACACCATGGAATCACACATGCCTCAAATTTACACAAATGTCAGTCAAACAATTCTTAAACCAACAAAGCCAGTAGAAAAACCTTGCTATACAAAAAACAGGTATAAAGAGAAATGAGATAGGAAAAGCAACTGATACTGAAGGTGATAAGACGACAATCGGTCTCCATCACCTATGACTTATTTCATTAGTCATAACTTCCTGTTTATTATAGGGCTCACGATGACAAAATAAGCCTTGACACATGAAGCAGATTCTGTAGCAGCACCAGACGTTTATTATAATACAAATTTGAAATGTGAAAAACACAGTGTACCCATAATTCGTCCAGTATGATTCATGGTAAAGTTGGAAACACTTCATATAAGCATGTGAATGAAGATCACACCTAGACTGCATGCATCATTTTAAATTAATGACACCCAGAGATAGCTATGTTCTCCAAAAGCACGACCCATTAACGATGTGACCGCAGCCCCCAGCATTTCTCTGGTGCTTCTTGATAATTAAGCTATTTGGGCTGCAGAAGTAGAAGAGGGCGGGTAATGAGAGGATTTTTTAGAAGGATCAATATTACACACAGCCCACACTCCAGATGTGTCCCCGCTTTGATCTCGGCAGCACACAGATTTGATACAGTGTCTTTTGCTCGTGTCGGGGACGCTGCGGGGCGGCGGGAAGGGCCACCAGGTTCCAGGGTTGCAGTTCCAAGAGGGGACAGCGATGTAACAGTTATCCGCGTGACCTGAACCCATTTGAAGCCCTCTCCTGGATACCACTTAGCAGATTCTGGCTCCGTGCAAAAACTCACAACCTGGTTTACTATCTGGATTTATACCCTCTGCTTTAAAGAGAATGGAATCGAGAGAAGGGGAGGGAGAGAGATAGAGAGATGGAAAGAGAAAGAGAGGGTGCTGTGTAATTAAACACCACTGTCATCGAGGGAAGTCAGCAGGCCTTGTGCCCTTAATCAGTGTCCACAGTTAGCGTTTAATCGAACGGGGACTGGAGGCAGTGTGGAACGTGCCCGAGGTAAATTTGCCTCATCCTTTACATCACTATCTCTGACAGCTCCATCCCATTACCTCCAGCTGAACCTCCCACCACCTCCTACAGAGGCGTGGCGTTACACCAGGGGTCCCCAATTATTCTTCCTCAAGGGGCAAATTCCATCAGCAACACAAAGCCAAGGTCCACTGCGTCCTACGAAAAAATTCCGATGGGGGGGATCACGCAATCCGGATTCCATCATGACCATTGGGGTACAAGTATGACTCATATACAGAATACTCTCGACTTACTTAGAACTGACTTAGGTACACAAAAAAAAGAACAGATATATTGATTTAACAGAAGCACGAAAGCTACAAAGGCAACAAACGTCAGTAATTAAATTTACCTTTATCATTTCATTTATTTATACGTGTCATTCAGTAAGAATTACTAGTCTTTTTGTCTTATGTGATTTTTCTATAAAGTCTTGAATGGTATGGGAAGGTAAATCTGACTCATGCTAAATTTGACTCATGTAAGGGTTTGTGGAACAGATTAGTTACGTCAGTTGAATACTGTCTGTACATGTATATATTTTGGGAAAAAACACAAACAACTGCAAGCCTGGCATGGCGTGTTGGGTCTCCGTAGCTGTATATTTTTAAGCAGGCCACTGCCCTAGTGATTACTACAGCAACCAAAAAAACCTTTCATCCGGCGTCCCTGTCAAAAGCACATGCCGGAGGCCCACCCGGATTTGGACGGAGTGGCCGAGCGCCGACGACAGACTCCCCGCTCGCCCAAGTGTGCTACACGCATTTAATATGTTATTAAACTCTGCACTCAACTTTAATAGCTTATTAAACCCTGGAATGCTGCCATCGGGGGAAAAAATTAAATGTGGGAATGGCGCTCGGAGCTGTTTTGCAGTGCATGCTGGTAGTTCATCCCCGGTTTAATCCTGTTCCACAGCTTTGAGATTAAGCGGTACCCTCAGGTGTGTCTGAGAGATACAGCCGTCTCAGTCGGTGCCGGGGCCGCTTGCTCTGGCCAGATTTACCGACACCGAGCTTTTGTTTGGACAAGCGCCGTCCTGATCCCCGCTGAATTATTGCGTGAGCATATATTTGCAGGCGCTAAAACCCCAGCGAGGCGATTCGCTAACATCACACTTCACTAATTTAGATTAGGTTTTGCGGACCCTCTTTTGTGTGTCAGCCTGTTCCTGCCACATATCTCAGCTTAGTGCTCAGCATCAGCTTTTATATGCTTTCATTATACAGCTAGTAAATAAACAAATGCAAACTTCAACCTGGCATTTAACCTCTGACCCTTAACCCTTGTCTGTCCAACCATCTATCAAAAAAATCTTATTCTTAGTTAGAAAGTGACACAGTATAACATAACTTTTAATAGTTTTTTTTTCACACATGCATACACACACACACACAAGCACACACTCAGACAACTGAACGGTAAAAATCCACCTAGTATATATTGAGAAGTGAGAGAGTGTGGGGAATATTAATACCCAGGCCTTGGTCAATACAACATAAGGTCTTTACAGAAAGACTTCAATAGATCCTTAGATCACCTCTCTGTTACTATACGTGCTAAGAATTAGGTTTCAGGAAAATAAAAATTATATATATAATGTGTAAGGAACTTGCACAGAGCTCCTACATCGGCAAAAAAAACAGCTTCTACAGGCGCATGCCAAATAGAAAAGGCATCTATAGAGGTATTTTAATATTAAAGACAACAGAGCACAATAGATGATAAAAGACAACATAATAAAACACCCTGTATGTCAGCCATTTCCCAAATGTGGGGCCCTACTGGAAATGATTTCCCATTCCTTCTCCAAGCGCTCTCACCCTCTCAATGACACCCTGGCCTAGACTGGGGGCTATCCAATTAAGGACGGCTTCAGGAACGTGGGCCAGGACAGAAGCATCTCTAACATTTGGCATTTCTAGCATTAGCTGCCAAACAGTCAAACGTGGTTGATGACAGAGAAAATGCGCATTTACAAGTCATTAACACCCCGCCATGGCCTCACCGTCTGGCAGGATGACTGGCTACATGGCACGTCAGCCTATTTTGATCGTCGGCGGTCAGCGATTGTCCATAAACTGTATGTATACGTCTATTCAGCATTGGTGCTGACATCTGTATTCATAAACGCACCATGAGCACCATCATGAAGTGGGGGCTATTTCCATCCTGGCTTAATTCCCTTGCCAATGTAAAAAAGTAAGTTGAATCAGAAACAGCCCCCCAGTTAACAGGGAACATTGCCAGAACTTTAGCCATCATTATGTGAAGGTTCTCTCAAAGTTGGCAGGGAATTTTCCTACAGTAACGGTCATTACAACATTTCACATTTTAACAACGGTTCCACCAATGTCAGCATGTAAACATTATCACCTGAACATTCTGTCAACACAATTAATGTGCAAAAATACTGTTTAACAATAAAATATTATTTTATAAAAGTGCTATATACATATGATTAATTTTATTATATTATTTAAAATATAATATTTTAAATTTTAATATAATATTATATATATTATATAATTAATTATATTATTATTTTTAGTTGCAGTAGTGGGATAACGTTCTGGGAACATCAGGAACACTGGACACTTTGAACGTTTCCATACCTTAATCGTAATGTTTGGTAAACAATCCAGGAACGAAAAATTGTTAGCGGGGCCTTCGGTCCAAATTGAATAAAGCAACAAACATAAACATCTTTAAATGACACCATTCCATACAATGACTGCAGAAATGGCATATCCCCCAGAAAGGGGGAAAAATATACTCTGATGACAGTAATCACACAGTTCCATGTTTGCTCTGGCACAGAAACCACCTGTACAGCTCGTTTCCTTCCCTGGCTTTCCCCCCAGAATTAAATATAAAGGATTCCTGCGGTGGGATTCTGTCATATTCCCCAAGTGCCTTATCATGTGCATCATTTGGAACAAATGTAGGGCTTCTTTAACTCTCGCAGACATTTCTGAAGTATACAACGCTATACGACATGAAAAGTATACTGCATACACAAGAAGGCAGAACCTTTACAATAGGACGTGCAACCTTTGAATATGAAGTCACTGTTTCCTTTTCCTCTGATATGTAAATGTTTCCCAGGCCTATGTAGTGTTTATTTTGGTAGCAGAGTCTGATGAATTATAAATGACCATATGGGAAACGTTATGTTTACACAGGCTGCAAAAACACTGAAGGAACGTAATGGGACAGATGTCTTTAATCCTAAAGCATTTTTCCATTTTTTTTTGATTCCATGAATTGCCAGAGGTAATTAAACTGGATCTGCGGCTAGGGTGCGAGTCACTATTAATTACATTTAGCGAGTCACCTAGACAACGGATATGATTAAGCCAGTCCGTGAGCACCAACTTCCACGTATGTGCCTTCGAACCCACCCGGACCCCTGGTTTAACAATTTGGCTTACAAAACTGATACAGCCCGGTATCCACATTCAGGGATTGCCACATCACAGGCTACAGATATTTAAAAAAAATTGAGAACAAATCAAAGGGATGGGGAGGGACAGGTGCTTTTTCCAGCATCCATCAGACAATCATGAGCCCTGAATTCTCCACCTTCAGCTACTTTGGGTAGAAAGGTGTAACAAATTTCTGCTAATTACTCTGAACAAGCTGTCTGATACTCTGCTGATACAGATCTGAGAGTTACATTTTTATCACTGTCATGAAATGACTCTGAGTAAGATGCAAAGTATTCGGGTTCCTTTATGTTACAATGGAAAATCATTTTATGAGGTGAAAAAGCTGCAAATCACAATTGCGTAATTTAAGAAACTCCTCAGCATAAATGACTATTCAAAAACCTTTTGCTGCAACCATTCCATTATACTCTATATTGCAAGAGTACACAATAGTCAGTAATTAGCATTACTACATCATAATAATGAACAATCGTGCCATGGATATTAGGAGGCAGGACAAAGTCAGATGACCAGCCCTTCACTGCTATTATAGGAACATTCTGTTTCCATTATAGAGACCACACACCTATACCCTTTTGGCTCATCTGTAGACCCAATATGTTTCCTCATTCTGAACCTGAAACAAATGCATTGTATGTTTATTCCTTGCTTTGTTAAATCTAAAAACTAAATTAAATTCCCATTCAGTCCTCCTAACTCAGTGCTTGACAATGCTTGTCAAGCCAAATAGAGCAGCTCTTTACAAACAATAAAGAATAAATTTATATTGATATACTTTTGCTAGTGAGTAAAATAAAACAAACACATAATTGAAAGGACAAACAACAACAACAAAAATGACCATTTCTGTAACTGTTATATGAAACACCTTAATGGGTTTCGAAAATGACCCTGTTCAGGACAAGTGCTTGGAGGATGGATGGATGGATAAAAAATAATCCCTATCAGGATAAAAAATTAACTCCACGTCTCACCTGAAAGCAAATTTAGTAACAGGAGCTTCCAAATAGTACAAGGTTGTCAAAACTTCTTTGATAGTTTCTTTTTTTGGACGGCAGGAAACTATAAAAATAATGGCAGTCAAAAGCTTGCTTATAAATAAACATCATTTCTATTCTGTTAGGAAGGGCTTATGTCTGCATTTTTGTATTCATTTTAAACACTTCGCTAACAAACAAATATGAGAATGATGTGTGTCCTATTTATGACATGAAGAAGAAACTAATCTCATTTAGAAACTAGAGAAACGCAGAGATGTAGAATTCAAAAACGCAAATACCCTCCTCTATATGCAATCTTTTGGATGTCTGACCAGGTTATTTATTCATGTCTGTTCAATGGCTCAGCAGAGGAAATGGCTGTATTTAATACAATTCAATAAAATTATTATGCATTTGATGTACAGTACACTTACTCACCTTTTGATCTCACCTATGCTTTTTACCCCCTAATAAATGCACTTTTGAGCTGTAGTTACATATTTGGATGCATGTATTCTTAAGCCCGGCGGAAACCCCACGACAACATGGGGAGAACATGCAAACTCTACACACATGGATACAGAAAATGGATGGATGGATGGATGTTATTCTTAAGCAGCAGTTGGGATAGAGAGAGGTACCTCAGAAAATCAACAAAGCTACCATTGGTTCAAGCTTGTTTTTTTAAAAGACAAATATCCGTGGCTGTCAATCCAGATAAAAATTTTGTATTGGTCTGTTGTATTTCAAAGACAATATAAAATATACTTACAATTAAAATCCTAACTGTGACTGGGGAGTGTGACATTGTATCACAAACAGAACACATCTGAAATTATAGTCTGTCCTTGTGTCACACCAGGATACACTACAATATCAACCTAGCCATGGCAATACTGCGGAATGGTGCAACAGCAGTACTGAAACGATTTGATGCTTCAAACCGTTCAAAAGTTGGGTCTGATACACAAAGAAGTGTCAGCTCTCTATGAAAGAGACCTATTGAGATCTGTGGGGGTCATCCATCTGCTGGTGCTGAGCTACTTAACCAGCAAGTGACACGATGCTACAAGTGTGTGCAAACAGAAGGGGGAAGTGCTTGTGGCTGAGCGCGTCTTCTGCCCAAAGGCCAGCGCTAATGCGAGCAAGATTGAATCCCAAGGGGAGGACAGGCAAGGCCTTTGTGTGGGCTGTCAGGAACTCCACCGAAATATAACCGGAAATATATTTTGTAATTTTACAGTATTAGTGACCCATCCACCCATCCATCACCCATCCGGGTCAGTACTGTGTGGGGACTGGAGCCTGTCCCAGCCAGTAGGCTGGGGGACACACTGGACAGGATACCAGTCCATCCTGGGATACACACACACACACAGATTCACACATTATTAGAAATGCTGTATCATTACTCTCCCCAGAGCCCCTAAGATATCATTTTGAGTGGAATTCCTCTTTAAGGCCCAAAGAGGAGGCAGAACAAAGGGCTTTCCTTCACACTCCAATGAGCAGTGGGAGGCTAATCTCTGTAACACGTCCAAGGATGGAGAGGCTAGCGGAATAAAAATCAGAAGAAAAAAAAATCCCTGCAAGAAAAAAGTTACTTATATTATCAGCACACCACTGTCAGGCCAAGAGGCTAGATACTACACTTAGTAGCAATGATGGATGCAGGGTGTCTTCATGGGTAAATAATGATTTTTTCCCTAGTACTTAGAATATGTTTGATGTCCCCATCATGACAAACTACTTGATGTCATGACTCATATGTAATATGTGCATTATTTATGTTCTGCATGGTCAACTTTCAGTTAAATGGTAAATCATATGGATTTAGAGCAGCTCATCAGTTCTGATGAATTGCACCTCAGTAGATGCTGAGAAATCATGTTGTGTGTGGAACAGAGAAAAACCCTGTCCAACTCAAGTCATTCATAGAGAAACAAAGAGGAACATAAAGAGGAACATTGTCTAACGCAGATCGTTCACAGAGGAATAAAGAGAAACATCTAACTCAGGTCATTCATACTTAACACCACAACCTTGTGTGAAGTCTGGAAGGGAAAAGCACGGCTGGCGAGCCCTTGACGGACACCCCCATGTGCCAGGTGCTGTCCTCACTGCAGTCTCTGATGCAGAGCCAGTTCTGAAAAGGCCATGTCTTCAGGTGTGCATTCTTAGCTACTTACAAGCGATGATGTTCCCGTATCTATTCTTGTTGCGATTCTCGTCCTTCTTCGCCGTGTCCCAGGGGGCATTCTGTCCTTCAGCAAGGCCCTGCAATAAAAGTACAAGCCCACTGAGGACACAACGGTGCTTACTGGAGTGCATGAACTGCGCAATGCAGGCAGCTGAAGAGCAGACAGACACACAAAAGGAGACAGGGGCACACATGATCTGAGGAATCAGCTTCAGCATAAGCTGCTTTTGGTCTGAGAATATTGCTGCCAAATGCATCATTACATCTACTTATCTAGCAGACGCTTCTGTACCAAGTAACATACAAGGAGGATCATACAGCAGAATCACCCAGCATCCCCGGAGTAATTGGAATTAAGGGCTCAAAGGTGGTATGGTCACTCTAGGATTTGAACCCACAACCTTCCATGGGCATAGATCCCTAACCAGCTGAGCTGCATCACCTGACTTGCATCATTCTGCGTTCCCCGACATGTGAGGACAGTGCATGTTCTCCTCACTACAGTTTGGATCCTGGTTTTAAAGGTACACTCATCCACAAAAGAACCTGAACATCACCCCACAAATGCATTACTGCAACTGTGGTATAGCTGATCAGGAGGTGACACAATGGACATATACATCCAAGGTTGGAGGTTCAAATACCTCCCCCACACTGTGTGTGGAATCTACACATCCCCCTGCCTAGAGTTAATCTGGTTTCCTCTTGTTGTCCAAAAATGTATTGAGGTGAATTAGCATCTTTAAATTGCCCATAGTGTGTGTGCCTTGCGATGGACTGTTGTTGCACTGTGTTGCACCCTGTGCTTCCTCGGATAAGCCTGTGGACGTGGAAGGTGGATGTTATCAAGGTAGCCAAACAGACAGACGCGTAGCATCATTTATAAAAAGCTGAGCCAAGCTATAATGCAAGCTATTTATACAGTCAAAGCTAACGTTTAATTCATGGTTTACCCTCAGCGTCCTCTGAAAGAAGCTAGTGCTCACATGGACGAGGGAAAAAATGCTGCAGTTTGGCACAGAGTGGTGCCCCTGTCAGATGAGGATAGGGTGCAGGGACATGAGTGCTCAGTCAGCGGGGCCATACCGGCCTCCTTCCTCAGCCTCTCTCTCGCAGTCCTGATGTGATGGGACTCAGAAGTTCAAGTAGAGCCCTGTGCTCACACCGCTCACTGGTGGACCTACATTTTTTCAGCAAGCAAAAGTACATGTCATCTGTAGTTCATCCAGAGGAGGGTTTGCAAGACAGCTTTATGACAGAAAGGAGCCGAGGCAATGATTAGACCAGTAGAAAGATCAGTGCTGACCCGCTCCAGCCACCTGTGGGCCAAGCGGACTTGCCATTTAACTAACATCATTTCTGCAGGTCCTGGACCAGGGACTCCGAGGAGGGCAATCCATCTACACCCACAGCAAGTTAAATTCTGAGATGAAGAAGCTATAGTCATTACAGAGAACCACTAGAGATACTCAGTCTGTGAAGGCAAAAAAAAAAAAAAAACATTTAAAGTGAAATTTAAAGTAAAATAATTTAAATGCTGAAAAAATAACAGGAAATTTTGATTTTATCTAGCTTCTATTAAGTGATGGCAAAGACACAGTTAGCCAACATTTTTTGTAAGCAAAAAACTGATCTAAGAGAACAAAGTACAAATTCACTTGCACCAGACAGCCATTTTGAATGCCCTGTTAAATGCCCCAGACAGCAGAAAAAACATGCAGTAAGTGTGTGTGTGTGTGTGTGTGTGTGTGTGTGTGTGTGTGGGTGTGTGTGTACGTACGTTTTTGCTGTTGCACACGTCGTCTCGGCACTGAGCATAAAGTGCCACCGTTTGTTTGGGGGGGGGGGGGGGTCCGGAT
>JAAGVU020000123.1:870626-886769 GCA_011763525.2 Mormyrus iriodes
CCAGAAAGACCGACAATTTAGTGTTGGGGTTTTCCCTTGCTGGGGGGTTTTCCAAAAACCATTGCCCCCCCCCCCCCCCCCCCCAGCTGGTCCCTCCCAGTGTGGCCTTAATTTATTATTCATGCGTTTTCATCTCAGTTGCCAGAGAAGCTCTTGGTAGACTGGTCCAAAGGGTATATTACACTGTAAATATTGCCAGAAAACAGAGAGTTGCTCCCATAATCTACTGAAATATCAAGCTACTGATGCTTATGGCTACGCTGAAGGTCAAATATCCATTTAGGAATTCGCAAAAATACATATCCACACTTTGCTAGTAGGTTCTATATTTCATTGGACAAGATGATCCAGTGTTAATGATTTGATTTTTCAACCTCCAAATTGACTTATGTCAGCATGTGCCAAGTTCAATACTGCAAACTGGTGTTGTCTTTACCAGTACTGGGACCTAGGACTATTCCAGTATTAGCAGGTCGCTACATTACACTCAAAGGGGTGAAGTAATTGCATTTTCTCTTCCCCTGCACTGTGAATGACAAATAAATACAGTGACCGACAAGATATTGGATGAAGGAAAACAAGAGGTGATAGTTACAACAATATTTTTGCTCTCAGAAAGGGTCAGTGCTGAAATTTTGGTTGGGGTTACAAGAAAACCAGGGCTTGTAGTTCCATGGACAAAAACCGAGTTCCTGGTACTTATCTGGCCCGTCAATTCTCCCGATCCATAACTGTAATACGAGAAACATAGCCTGCATACAAAGGAGGATCTTTTCTGTCATTAGCAAACTGTCCTGCTTGTCAGACACAGCTATGGTCCAGTACTGTGGCGACCTTTAAGGAATTAAGCACCTTTTAAGGACCTTTAAGCATTTATTAAATTAAAGCACGCTTTGCCTCCGTTTTAGGAGGCCATCAGTTTTCCAGACTTCACCTGGCCTTGATCTCACACTTGGAAGTAAAAGCCCCAAGAGAAAAAAATACTAAAATTGAACAAATGACAGATTCAAACCCAATAGGCGAGGAACACGGTCTGGTTCAGGGACTGCTGAGGCTGGGAAGCAGAGCAGCCCTCACGCCCACATTGTTAAGAGGAATCTCCCTTATCAAGCCAAAACTCCCGCCCCACAATTCCCAGGAGCACAGGGCAACGATTAGTGCCAAAACATCACCGAGGCTAATTATTAGTGGCACTACGCTATCGCTAAACAGAGCACCGCACTTCCTGCCATTAACAATAATTATTCCTCCTGCCAAAATATGTTTGACAACTCGCTGGTACTGCAAACAGTAATGACATTTTAAATTGCCCTAATTACGCAGGGTAAATATAACATTGAGTACAGTAAATACGTCATATTTTCCTTTTAGGAATACTAAGATCTAGAGAACACCGAGAGAACTTCAGTAGCAAGGAAGAAGATATAGGTTTTTGGTAACTTCCTTCAGCAGAAAAAATTATTTAAAACCTAAACATTCAGAGTATGAGCAGTTGATACTGTTCTAGTTCTACTGGCACAACAGTGGCATTGCCAGTGGCACTGGCATTATATATCAGGCAAGTGAATAGTCAGTTTTTGAATCTGATGTGTTAGAAGCAGGAAAAATGGGCAAGCGTAAGGATCTGAGCGAATTGTGATGGCTAAACGACTGGGTCTGAGCATCTACAAAACGGCAGGTCTTGCGGGGTAATCCTGGTATGTAGTGGTCAGTACCTACCAAAAGAGGTCTAACTGGTGAACCAGCGATAGGGTCCTAGATCCCCAAAGCTCATGGATGCACATGGGGAGTGAAGGCTAGCCTGTCTGGCCCGATCCCACAGAAGAGCTACTGTAGCACAAACTGCTGTAAGAGTTAATGCTGGCTATGATAGCACGGTGTCAGAACACAGAGTGCATCACATCTTGCTGTGTATGGGGCTGCATAGCTGCAGACCAGCCAGAACACCCATGCTGACCCGTGTCCACCACCAAAAGCACCTACAATGGGCACATGAGCGTCAGAACTGGACCATGGGGCAATGGAATAAAGTGGCCTGGTCTGATGATTAATTTTTTCTGTTATATCATGTGGACGGCTGAGTGCAATGTTGTCCTGGGGAAGAGATGGCACCAGGATGCACTATGGTAAGAAGGCAAGCCAGCGGAGGTAGTGCTATGGTCTGGGCATGTTCTGCTGGGAAACCTTGGGTCCTGACATTCACGTGGATTCACTTTGACACATTCCACCTACTAAACATTGTTGTATAATAAGCACCCTTCATGACAACAGTATTCCCTGATGGCAATGGCCTCTCCTAGCTGGACAATGCACCCTGCCACACTGCAAAAATTATTCAAGAATGATATGAAGAACATGAAAAAGAGTTCAAGGTGTTGACTTAGCTTCCAAATTCCCCAGATCTCAATCCAGTCGAGCATCTGTGGGATGTGTTGGACAAACAGGTCCAATCCATGGAGGCCCCACCTCGCAACACGCAGGATCTGCCGCTAACTTCTTGGTGCTCAGATACCACAGGACACCTTCAGAGTCTTGTGAAATGCATGCCTCGACGATTCAGACCTGTTTTGGTGGCACGAGGAAGACCTACACAATATTAGGCAGGTGGTTTTAATATTATGGCTGATAGGTATATAAGCAGTGACCACAACAAAGAAAGAATAAAAAAATAATAATTTAGCCTTGCTGTTTAGCATTTAGACCCTAGTTTTTTCCATGTTATCATATAATGTCTGAAACTGCTTGGTAATAATCATGACTCTCAACCCCCCACCCCTCCTAGCTGTCCCCTTAAAAGTGTGACTTTTAAGATATCTAGTGGCCAAAACCCCCTTTTCAACACAGCATGACAATCCAGCCTTGGACTGCACACCATCCCTCCTCCCCCGCAATCAGAAGACACCAGCATCCCGGCAGAACATCAGCGTTAGAAGGGACCTGTTTTTTAACATAGCTAAACAGGACAGGAGAGTGCTGACTCAGTGTATAGCACTGTAGTCTCTCACTACCAGGGTTATGGGTTCAATTGTCAGTCCTGGCACTGTCTGTGTGTGGAGTTTTGCATTTTCTCTCCTCGCTCACATTTCCCCCTGCAATCCAAAAAAAATGCATCAGGGGGCTCGTGTTGGCCCAATATCCGATTGCGTGTGTACTGGCAGGCGATGAACTGGCATCCCGTCCAGGGGCCCCTGCCTTCTAACCTATGCTTTCTGGGACAGGCTCCAACCCCCCCACACACACTCACCAGTAGCCCTGTATTGGATAAGCATCTGGATGAAAAAGGACTGTACGATCACAGAAAAAGCTACTAAACCTTTCAATGACTTTTATACTCTGACAACAGAGAGAGAGAAGTCTGCGAAGAATTCTACAAAGATTTTTGAATAAGATGGATTTGACTTTTCTGAGTGCTTCATGCTTATAGTTCATTTATATATAATTTCAGACACTGCGACATGAACGCCAATGAGGAAATGTGCTTTGAGGGGAAAGTATCTTTTGTGAGGAACCTTGGTTGGACTCTGCCATCATTATTTTTGTGTCTCCAGCTGTGACCTGACTTTCCCTTTCGCTGGCATTGCCTGGCCGTGCTGCTTTTCACCCAGCATGTCAGGTACTGGCAGTAAGCAGGAGCGAATAACCAGATCCATATAATTGGCCTTATAACTGGACCATTACGACCCATGTCGCGGGTGAATCGCTGGTGTTCGGCACAGATTTGCCGGGGAGGTCGATAAAAGCCCCCTGCTGCGGGGTTTGCCGACGCTCCTGTGTTGGAACTAGGGACAGCGTTAAATGACGGACGATTTCCACTGTGCAATAAACAGGGAACGAAAACATTAGCGGGAACCATTGTGTCAACAGCAAGGCCTTGTGAGACATATAAGTCCAGCCCCCTTAGGAAAGGTGGGTGGGTGAAGGAGGTAGGTAACCCCTCGACAGAGCCTGAAGATTAAGAGCTAGTACAGTAGTAAACACTTCAGCCATTCTCAGACTGCCGATGTTCAAGCCAAATTAGAGAACAGACTGGAACGGGGGCTGCCTGCCGCATGCGTTCAGGCTTAAGGACTATGCAGCGCTCCCCTTTATTCAGGGCATGGGAGAATAGGAGGCTGAGAGCGCAGACTGAGAAAGGCAAAATAAACAGGCGGAGAGATCAAACAGAGCCGTGTCGAGGGTTTTACACATTATAGCGGGCACGCAGATGTCTGTCGGCTCAAAGAACTGACGTTTTGTTTCAAAACATTTCAATTGAGCAACATGTGAGCAGACGGAATAAGTAAATAAATGCAAGAAATAAGTAACATGAGTGCCGAAGCCAGAACATTAGCATTTCGACGGGTCGCGATGCCAGGCCTAAATCTCCCGCCCGTGATTATGAGTCAGACGGCAAGTTTACGCTGCGCCCTAGCCGAAATGGCAGCGGCCCAGTCGTCAGCCCGCTGGGAGACGCTGTACAGCCATATGGCGAGCAGCGTCCGCTAACGGGGCAGGTGGGCCGAGCCAGCACTGCACCGTTCCACTCCTTTAAATTCACACTCCACGTCTCCGGCGAGTTGGGAAGGGTTTGTAAACGTCAGGCTGCATCTCGCAGATGCAAATCTGGCTTGACAGGTCATTTTTCCGGCGCTTCTCGCACCGATTTTCCCAGTTTCGGTGAGTAACCCGGGTTCGACTTTCAAAAGAGGCCATGAAATGAGAAACACGGAATCCTCTCGGCGTCTATTAGCAGCTTTGTTCAGTATGACATTGCCTAGTGGATGTCCGTGAGCTCAGACTATGAGGAGGTGACGGGGGGACACTTACCAAGAGACGAACTTGCGGGGACTGGCTCTTTGGATACTAGAGAGGGTGGAAACAGAAAAGAAACACTGAACCACGTAAATACTTCAGCATAGCTCATATAAGCATACAAGTCATTTGGTATTCGTTTTTGTTTATTTGGCAGCCACTTTTGTCATTCTAAAATATATATCTAATGAGACATGGCAATCTAATGAGACAAGACATTCATTTGGCATAATAAAAAATTCCACGCACAAATTAAAAACAGCAATCATGCCTCTATTTACAGTCTGCATTTAGATTTTCTTTTTCTTTTTTTTTCCACCACCGTAAAAGTCTGCTTGAAAGTTCTCCAGTGAAACAACAGGCAACAGAATTAGCCGCATGTCATCCTGTCAGCATGAGTTTCCTGGGAGCAGGTGGTGCTGTACCTGAGTAGTAGGAATTCAGGAGGGATTTGGTTTGGAGCGTTTTTCCCTGCACGGAGAAGGAGCACGGGGAGGGGGACGCTGGGAAGAGGAGACACATAGGCAGTTTAGAGATTCCCCCCATGGCCCATCTGCATCAACACTATACATGGAGGAATCCTTCAGCACAGCGTGGCACCGCGCCAAGCCTATCCTGAAGCCTTGTCCTGCCTGTTAGCTTGACAGATACAATGCACCTTGCATTCCACAGTTAACAAAAACATGGAGTCTTTCCTTAAACGTTTCCACGTTGCATTGGATTGTCTGTTCAATTAAAGCTGAGAAAAGGAGCTCCCTGCCTATCACTCTTCATCAAGCCCCTCGTTCTGCTGATTAGATTTTGCATCTTGATTTGTGTGTGGATTTAGAAACACTATGGATGTGCCTTTACACAGAGGACTAAAACAAAAAGGCCACCGTTCAGCTAATTTACAGGAGCAGAATGAAATTAAACAACCGTAGACATGCCTCTACAGTGTTCAGGATTGTTTTATTCTTTGTAAATCAGCAAACTAAATAAACTCCATTCTAGTAGTAATAAAACATCTTTGGTGGAGATGTGATTGTTGTCCTTTGAGGAGTCTGAACTTAAGAAGCGAGAGACACAAAATGGAATAAGAAACAGGACACTATCTGGGGAAAAGGCCATCATACATTATGTGAGAGCTGATTGTGCAGGAGCCCTGAACTTTCAAATTAATCCACACAGAAAGGCCACTGTGACATTTTACCAAGGAGAAGAAGAAGAAGAGGAAAGGTCCATCCTAATTACTCATCCCCCACAGGAGGATGGATTCTGCCTTAAAGAAATAAAATAATGATCAAAATGCCATTTTTTCCTCCTTCTCTTGGAAATAAAAGCTAAGTGAAATGCTAACAGATATGGAAAAGGCAGCTCTGTGGTGAAGCACAATGACATTGGTAATTAATGCTTACTTTGGTCAATGGCTTAGCTTGAGAAGGTTGGAGCCTCATCGGATCGCTTCCAAGGAGTGAGTACTGATGCTGCAGGTCAAGTCCATAACTAATTTGTGTAGGATAGAAGGTGCATACTATAATAAAATACTGTGCCAGCGGGGGCCCAGATGTCCAAGGCGCTTGCTTCCACGTCATTGTGTCGCACTGCTCTGCCTTAGGCCTCAACTTTTTAGATAATAAACAAACACCACACCTATTTTTTATGGATATTTCTGATGCTTGTTGACTCTAAAAACACGAGCGTTTTAGTACTGGAACTGTATACCCCCATACAAACAGAACCAAACAAGTTAAACTACACGAATGAGAGATCGTAGGCCCTCAACTGTGGGTTTGAAACACTTGCACGCCGCATTTGTCAGGAACTGAACCCCCGCAGAGATTTAGCTATTTCCATTTGCTAGCATCATCTCTTTTAACACTGAGAGGGCTCTGGGAGGCAGCATTGAGTATTTACAGTGCAAAATGCATTTAAACCCATCAACAAATGGCTCGAGACACCAACACATCCCCGTCACTTTGACTGTTTAAAAACACGTCTCGCAGCATTGATCACCCTTCATTCTTATTTTCTTCTGAAAGATCAAAGATTCAGAAAAGTGGGAGGGGCTGAAAGGGAAAGTCACATAGTTGTAAGATGAGGGAGGGAAATAAAAATGAGCTAATTAATCTAATGAGATGTATTTTTAGTCAGTCTTCAGCAGGCAGCCATACAAATGCTGTAGCATGTTCCAATATTATGGCAGATGGCAGGGGCGCAGTAGGAGCATGGATACTCTGGCAGATTCTGGGGCCCTGGCACTTCACAGGGGCCCTTGAACACATAAAATTATATGTAAAATTGAGCAGGGAGCTCAACGTGAGATTTTGTCAAAGGGCCCAGAATTTCTATGGCTCTGGCCGTTTGTAAATTATTAATAAGACTAGAGTAAACTAACCCTGGAATGCCTATGCTCGTTTGATAATCAAGTGCATCATCAAGTACGTCACCGCCAGAATGTCTAGGTGCAGGCCTCTTCTGGCACGCGGGGGGAAGCCAAACGAGACGGCGCCGACTCACGGAAGCCGTTGAGGTCCTGTGTACTGGTGGCGAAGGGGTCGTCCTTGTGCAGGGTGCTGACTTTGCCTGTGCACTTGTCAGCCCCCCCCACGGCGGCCATCTCCCTCTGCGTGCTGCTGGCCGTCTCCTTCTGCTTCTTCGCCAGCTTCCTTCGGACGCCCCCCCCAAAAACAAGTGAAAGGAGTTCAGTCACAGGCTGGAGAGGCGGGAAGACAGCACTGACGGCTGGCGAGCAGACATGGACGAGGCAGGAGGGTGGGTGACACACATTGAGGTGACATGGGGCAGTTGTGTGGGGTAGTGGATTGACATCCAGACTCAATAGGTTCTGGTCAGAGGATTAAAGTTTCAAACACTCCATTAGACACTGCAGTTGTACCCTTGAGGTAGGTGCTTGAATTAAATTGATTTGGCAATTATCCAACTACATAAAAGGGTAATATGCTAATTCTACCCATGGAGGAGAGTCTCTACGAGGTAATTATTAAAATATATCCACTCTAAAGACTACCTGAATATGACCATTTGGCAGCAGTCTAATAAAATATATGCAATTTATGCTAATGACCATAAACTTGAAAATTGAATTCTGTGAAAAACTGCCACTGGATTCTAACCTGTTTGACTCTCAGCTCAGCCCACTAGAGCCCTGGTGCTGAATTTCTTCATTAAGTGCTTTGGGCTAACTATGTTGTGATGGGCACTATATAAAAATAATCTGAACAGAACTGAATTTGCAAAGCGCGTGAAATATCGCCTTTCCAGAGAAAGAAAAATGTTCGCCATGGGGAACAAAGCAGATCAGGATCTTGGATATTATGAGACAAATCCAGATTTAACACACACAGTGCACCAGAGACAGGGGGACCAGAGAATCAAAATTAGGTTTAGAGTGTAGATGAAGGTCGAAACTCGCTTTCCGGTCACAACATGAAGACTTTACTTTAGTCTATCTGTGACCCCTCCCTCCCAGTCTGGGCCCTATCAATATGCACATTTGACACATATTCTGCATGTTTTATCCTGGAGCTCTGGTTCAGAGACATTTGGTATGGGTGTGCTGGTGATTCTAAATGCACACACCAGTAAGTATCTGATCGGTTGCTCCTGGGAAGACTGGAATCCTTGTTTTGCACCCTAAGAATGGCAGCAACTCCAAATCGGTAAGCAATAGAGAATGGGTATATTCTGAGGGAGTCAGACCCTAAGGGCACAAATGGCAGTTCCTTCAGCGGCAAAGCTGTAGTTTTGGTTCAGGCACAGAAGCACCTGACAAGTGTTTCCTCATGCTCCATCGAGAGAGATTCTGAACGTGTCTAAATATTTCACAACGCGTGGGAATACACTGTGCATCTGTAGTAGTGTTTCATTTAAAGGCCAGCCTGTGTTCACCCCCTGATAAGGACCAGGAATGGAGAACTTATGCCAGGAAGACAGGGCATTGATCCCGGAAGGTCTTGGGAGGGGGCCATGTCTTGTCCCCCGCCCCTCATGTGGGCAAGGGAGTAGGCCGTCAGAGTGTTCAGTGCCAGAGTTTCAGCTCTTCAGCGCAGCTTCTTCTGGCATCACCTTTGTTTATTGATCGACTTGAAACATTCCTTTTATTTTCTAAGGGGCTCAAGGTAACACAAAAGAATAAAAATATAATCTACATGGGAAGCTTTGAATAGAAACACAGTGAAATACAAGGCAAAAGAAGCCCTTAAGTGAGACTGCAATCCTGAGCCTTCTTTTGGACAAACTATTCTTATTCATCCTATTGTAGGCATACTGAAACCCTGAATATGCCTCCGGAAGTTAAATGGTTTAATGGAAACTTGAATACAAACAGAAATCCTTCTGTATACAACAATATCTTGGCTGTGCAGTCCATATTTTTGTGCCTTTTTAATCTACCCTTTCAAAAGCACAGAAGCCTTAACTGGTGGAATTCGTGCAACAGGGCCTGGGAACATCAGACATCTACACTATCACTTCCCTGCCATTCAGATTTATTCACCTTGTTCTGGCATTTTTTCCATTCTATTGTTGGGAAGCAGCCATCTGTGTGTCTTCAACCAAAACAGAAGAAAATGGCTGTTTTTCTTCCCTCAGAAAAGTTAAAGCCCCTGCTGGTGCCATCTCGCTAATTCGATATTTACGACATCCGCATCCAGAGCTGGATCCCTCTTTAACATCTGGCCCATAGTTAAATACTCATCACCGTCACTCATTTCACTGCCTAGGAAGCCACTGTGAAACCACACGTCGCTATATGAGATCCAAGCGAATTCGCCAGCTTGACTCCTCAGCACGGACAGAGCAGGAACTCAGCATTTCTTTCCAACAGCTCTTAGTGGGAGAGCAGTTACTGGTGGGTCAGATGCTTAAATGATAAGTTATTCAATATCAGCTCAGTAAAAATAAAAGGCCTTGGCCTTACTGATGGCAGGAGTGTGTGTATGAGTACACAATTGGGTGAGGACACTTGCTGTATACAAACACACTCTGTACAAAAATGGAAGGCAGCTCGTTATGTTTAGGGATGTTTTGCCCCCATCACAAAGTGTTTCGAGCCATTCTGCAAGTCACCCTTCCATGACCCACCGTTCCAGTCAACAACACTGACAGGTCAGGTCAGGTCAGGTCAGGTCAGGTCGGGGAGCATGCGCTGATGCAGTACGTTGCCGTACCCACCACATGACGAAACGGCTCGGAATCCCAGCTGTCGACCCCCCCAGACAGACACACAGTCCAGTTTCACCCTCCGGAAATGGCTATCCATCTGCCGCAACCAGATGTTACATGGGTGTCCGCTTGGCCTAGTCCAGCTGCTTGAGTCCTCACAATGAGGATCCTGCGAGCTGGATCACCCTCAGGGAATCGCGCCACATAGCCATACTGCTGAAACTGACACTCCCTCACAATGCAGGTAATGTGCCTCATTCGGGACTCTCTAAGCAACTGCTCGTTCAACACAAAGTCAAACCAGTGGTACCCAAGGATTCTCCGAAAGGGCACAGTACTGAAGGAGTCCAGTCTTCATCTTAGCTCACTGGATTATCGAGTGGAGTCGCAGAACATGACTCAATCCTGACAGACAGGAAATTATTATTATTATTGACGAATTAAAACTAAACCTGCTGATGACATCAGGTGTGGGACCAGGTCTTCTTTTCTTAAATTGATAAGAAAAAGACAAGAAAGTCTGGAGGGTTCAGCTGAAGGTCATTACGGAAACACAGTGTTCTGTATGTTCTGCTGCCTCCAAGAAACTAAAAGGGCAATCACTGTCAATCAAAGTTCTGTCACCGGGGAAATCTCACAGGTCCATAGGGAGCTTTGGCCCAATGATATTCAAGAATGTCATCATTTTAAGTAACCACCTCTGAGACGTGAAAATTATTGGGACTAAGTTTCATCTTTTATACTGAAGTGGTTAACACCCCTAAGTATTATGCTAAATCATTTTTCATATTTTTCTCCCTAGATAGTGACTGGAATATCAATATAATCATTATACATCATGAGCGTCGTTAGGTCTGATCATTCGGGGCTAAAGCCCTGAGTATTTTAAGCCTAGCCCCCAGTATTTTATCCCCGATGCCAAACTTCTTTCAAAAAAAAAATTAAAAATTAAGACCCAGGTAAACTAGAATTAGCCCCTAATTTTTTCGATAGCTTGAAACTCCCCTGTTATACATTATAGCTTATGTTAATTTTTAAGTTAGAGATAAGAACAGAACCCCAATCGTAACTACTGGCCTTTTTACAAGAACAAAGAATGACTGTGATTTCTGGTAAGTTATCTTAAATGATAAACAAGATCGCGGGAACAAACACGTGACCCATAATAAAGCTGGACGAGCCAGTGGGGGAATGCTGTACGGGCGACAGAGGAAGGTCCCTCTGCTTGCACGTTCACAGCCCTAAAGGTTACATGGCCTCTAATTACGAAGATCCTCTGATTCGTGCAGCCTAGTGAACAGTCTCATCATGGGCTCATTTAAATGACAAATCCTGTGCATATTTTAAGTGGCAATGAACTCGAGATAATCCGAATTTAATGAATGTCAAACCGGCGTCTAATTAAAAGCAAGGTTAGTGCGGTGTGGATCGTCCTCAACGTCCTGTGTTTTATGGCAGTGCTGACGACATGTTGTTTGAAGTGCGGACAGAAACACGGTTGTTTGTTCCCTGGTTAAGTTAATCCAGGTGCTAATGCCACCAAGCATACAATCTTCAGTAAAGCCATAGTCACTTCAACCAGCTTAATTGCGCTGTACGTCCATTAATAAAATAGATTAGAAGGGTAGATTAAATCTAGGTTTCCAGGATTGACAGCATGACTACAGGTGACACTCGCAGCCAGCAGATGGGTGATGCTGGCATACGAAAGCACGCTGATGAGCCCAGTGCATGCTGGGAGGCTCACTTGGATGCCCCATTGCTTCCTCCTCTCTGTGTTTGCTTACACATTCATGACTGGGCAGAAAGGAAACAAAAGCATTACTGGGGAGAGGGACAGGAAGCGAGAGACCTCCTCGTTGGTCATGATTCAGAAAGCAGTGACGTATCCCAGACGTTAACTCCTACTGGATTACACAAACTAATGCAGCATCAAGGAAATAGCCCTCAAGAAACCCAGACAAAACTCAGGGACCATCACATGGCATAGCTCAAAAGACCATGGTCCCGGCCATCACCACAGAGCCAGCAATTGGACGCTAGTCCTGCTTGGGTTCTGTAAATGAGTGTAGTACAGCTGGATGGGCCCAATGGCAAAGCAGAATGTTAACTGGTCAACAACTGTTACTGTATTACAGATAAAATGTAAATTTACTATGTATCTGCTTTACTGGTTCTGCTACTCAAAAAGGGACTACAGACATCATCTCGTCCTTTGAATCATTATGTGATAACCACCAAGAAGGATTTTTTTGCTGAGGTTACATACAAACTAAGATGGGGATGCGTGGAGATGCTGCATAGACATAACAGCCATTAAGGTCTGACACTCCATGCTGCCTGAAGCTCGAGCCCAGCGGAAATGAGCACATAGATGTTTTAAAGCCTGACTCTCAGTGAACGAGGATGATTCCCAGATGGTCCCCAGAAAGCAGGAACCAGGCCGTTTGTGCACTGAGAAATACAGTTATTTCAGGCATAGCTGATAATCAATTGTAGAGATTGCGGACTGTGAAAAGTCATTTCTCAAGTTCAAAGAGTGGCAGAGGTTTAAAGCCATTTTATGATACCAGCAGTACCGCAGTATAAGTTTGATCCCCAGGGCAGAAATGACTGTTTGTGGACAACCCTGATAAGCTGGATCTGAAAGGAAGGCTGTTTTTATGCTGCTTGCTGTATTTAAAGGCGATAGCACGAAGCAACAACAATACAATTTATTTAAGCCATGCAGGTCAAAAGTAGTCATTAAAACTTGTAAAGTGAAAAAACAACATTTGGAAGGATATAAATTTAATCTAAAACCCACCTAACAATAAGAAGAGTAAACTCGATGGATCTAGCAAAAGTCTCTTGCTGAAATGTTTAAGTACTTGGCCTTTGTCAACGAACAAAAATGACAGCAAGACTTAAAGAAAGCTACTAGTGTTAGCTGACCAATTTCAGATGACTAACCCATTTGTATAATCATTTTGGTGCAAAACATATCAATTTGAGGCATCATCAAATTAAGTAAGACAGCTGCAGTCTTCATACATGCTGTGAAACAGTTCTTTCATACGCTAGCATGTTGTATTAAAACGTTTATTGGAGAAAAGCGCATACTGAAAGGATAATGGAATGAAAATCATCACATTCAACAGGGGAAAAAAATTCTACCACGGAATTAGTGGGTTGGTTTTGTTGCCAACAGAAAAGGCCGTGTGTTTTTGCCATTCTGCTTTTTCAGTTCACCTCATCCTTCTGTCCAGTGAGGTGTATTTACTTTTGTGATCCCCTTGAAAGTCCTCTGTACAATAATTACTTTGTGCCAACAGCAAGGTCTGTTGATATGCGCTTTTTTAGCAAGAGTGTTGGAACACACGCAATGACATTTCAGGAATCATGACGGGTGCTGTAGAATACCAGAAAAACAGAAAATTATTCAGAGGGCCCCGGCTGCTTTAGAACTGGTGGAACACATCCGATCTCAAGTCAAAAGCTTCCCTAAAATATGATTAGGTTGGCCTTTGCTTCAGAAATATAACTCAAGCAGTCCACAAGTTATGATCGAGATCCTCTTCTAAGTCTTTAAGTCGAATTTGTAGGTTAAGTTTTAACAGTGTTAACGCAAAGGCGGACTTAATCATTAGGCAAGATAGGCAACCTCCAGGGGCCCCCAAAAACTCCTCATGAAGAGGTCCCATGCAGACAGAATTCTCAGAAGTCATATTTAAGGATATAACATAATGCGATCATTTCAATTATAGCAACATGTCTGTTATTTATTTGTAGTGACAGCTTTCAGGATAGACAAAGTTGCTCCCAGTCCCAGCTGTAATGGATTGTTCCTACTTTGAGACTTTGCGCTATCCAAATTTTTTAACACAGGAATCTACCAGATGATTCACTGCCAAGCAAACCAGCACAAAGTAACCTAGCAGAAGAAGAAAACGGTGCAAAGATACAAGACTAACATTATGTCTCATGTGTCTTTGATGCTATCCTACAAAAGTGGTAGAGAAATTCTGAATGGACATGGAGAGAACAATTAAATGAGCTTACGCAAAAGGTCAAGACTAACCTTAGCAAAAGAGGCAACAGTTAAATTTCTTAAATTTGGCCGATCGATCTGCTGGCACGATACTCCCATCCCCATGAATTTTTGGCTCCAAAAAATAGCTCAAATGGTCCACTTAGGGGGGCCCAGATAAATTAATCCACTACTGTGTTAAAGACAACATGATCCAACTTAAAATGCCAGACGAAGTTCTCCCACAAGCCGATGAACCACTGAACTCACTCAATACCCTCATGAGCATCACAAAGCAATGCGTGCGTATTAAGAATAATCGTAATTAACAAAAAAAATGTGTGTAATAGGCTTCATAGCAGTCCATTCTGAAGTATGAGTTGTTCATAAGTCGTATGTTCTTAACTCGAGGACTTAGTGTATATAAGCGTTGAGTAGGTGGCACTTTGGCTCAGGGGTTAGCAGCTGTCTCTCACTGCCAATGATAGGAGTTTGAAATCTTCTACAGACTGTGCATGTGTGTGAAGTTTACATGTTCTGTGTTTTCAAGAGAGTTTCTTTCTGCAGACCAAAAAGTCGGGTGTAACTCTTGGTTATGGTCTCTTGGTAACACTACATGTTTTTGTATTTTGAACTTGTCTAGCAGGAACATAGTTTGCATGGGGTTTTCATTTAAATAGCTCTGTTCTCCTACAATGTTTTGTGTTGTATTGTATAGCTCCTGCTCCAGTGCTAACTTGTGTTAGATTTTGGTCATTTAATGGAAGCTCAGCCCAGCAGCATTTATAGCTAAAGTTGGCTCACTGACAGCTGTTTTACTGTTGTACTATCAGCCTCACTTGAATGATGTTTGAACAAAAGAATCTGCTAAATAAATAAAAGGTAAATACCTGCCGTGTTTGGATCTACCTCAGTGTGTGTCTGAGTCCTGTGGTGTACTGGCACCTCATACCCTATGCATCATGGGATAGGCTGCAGGCTCACTGCCCTGTGCATCATGGGATAGGCTGCAGGCTCACTGCCCTGTGCATCATGGGATAGGCTGCAGGCTCACTGCAACACCAAATAAGGAGCTCTGAAAGTTTCTGAACTTTTAATCTATTTCTATTTCTTTGAAAAATATTGTCAATATAATGCAATGTTTCATCACTTTCAGAAAAATAAAGAACTACTCACGACCTTATACAACTATGGCAACAACTCCAGCAATTACAAGCACAGGCTGTGCGAAGCAGCACCACAACATTAAGCCACATGCGGTCAGGTTTAGATTCCTACAGCGCTCAGCCCAAGTGGTGGGCTCCAGTTCCTATCGGGACCAACACGATATTCAGCCGAGGTCCTGAACTGCTTTGTCCACCATAGCGTTTCTGCCTGAGGAGTCTGCTCAGAAATCAAACTCAAAAAAGACAAGAATCCCAATAGCCTTCCAAGGGATGTTTTTTTACTTTTTGCGTCTGACGCATTGGGTCGGGAGAAACACAGCCTGTTTTACTCTTCTCCTCTGAGGAACAGAACAACAGTGGGTGAATTTTTCCTTTTAAAGACTTTTTAGGAGAAAATTATCAACAGGGGAAAAAAAGAAACATAGGCAGGAGTGACAAAAACTAGAATGTGTGGACATTAATATATGTGTTTTAAAGATGGACGCTTTTCCAAGCTCTACTTACAGGTAATACGAGTAGGAATACGCATTTCTTCTGAAGCATGAAGTTGAGCCAGACGGACATAATTGAACACCAAAAAAAAAAGGACAGACAATCGATTAGTTCTTTTAAGAGAGGAGCTGGTAAAGAGAACGTCAGAGCTGGTTAAGAACATTAGCCTTTGTCCGGCAGGCTTTGCCTGAACGCAGCTGCCGGTAAGCTGGGCCGCATGTGCCTGCGGCCTAGCTCCACCTGCGTGACCCCTAAGCTCCCAGGAGGGGGGGCCCGCTCGGCCTTCATAATAACCTAGCGAGACAAATGGTGATGGTAAACACAGCACAACTGGCTTCCCCAAAGAATAAAAATAAAATAAAGTCATTGAAAAAAAGGAGGGGGGGTGAGAATGCCTGACTGGGTAAACAGTGAGATACAAGAAGAAAAGCGGATAGTGGGGGGGGGGGGGGGCTTATGTGCATGGGGGTGGGGGGGGGGGGGGGGGGGGGGGGGGAGTGTTTCTCCCATTCGTGTCTG
>JAAGVU020000123.1:886869-910174 GCA_011763525.2 Mormyrus iriodes
ACCTCCTTCGAAAGAGTTTTTAGTTTGACCCCCCCCCCCGCCCCGCCCTCAAAAGCCGGGGGCCCCCCCCCCCCCCCAGCTCCATCACAAATCCCAAAGCTGCTGGTGAGTTTGTCACCTCCCAGGAGCATGTTATGGGAATGCCGCAATCAGTTACAAAGACTTGCCATTCGGAGGGGGCAAAGCAAACTCATCAACGTGACTAATTCCGAGAAGGAAACTGGGGGGTGCGGGAGACAGAGCACATACGCAAATGAACTCTTCATGCCACATGAAAATACTGCATTCCCGCCTGTCACTTCCTGACATGGACACCTTCATCTCTCCAATTTATACACGCCACAGAGATGCGGCCTGGCTGCAAGAGCAAGACAACATGCCATTCAACCGCGGTGCCCAGCAGGGGAAGCCGAACACCCACTTGGAAGAGCAGCATTTTATCTATTCATCTAGTGTATAAATTGGAGTACAGACTTATACATTAAAGGCCGGATTTCAGTGAAACCAGCTCTAAAGTAAACACTGCTGACAACAACAATGTCCTCTTCTATCTGATTACACAAGCAGTAAGGGCAATGCTCCTATCTCAATAGCAGCAGGAAGACCAGATGTTGCCCCCTGCAGGACACTACCAGCAGCACAAACAGGACAGGTGCATCAGGTCACATGATCGTCACGCCAAGCTCAAATGAAGGCAACAAACTAATCTTTGGAGTCATGCTAAAAATCACAAAAAATGGCTAACGAATGGCAGGACCCCGTTCTTGGATGGATTCTGTTCACGCTGGTATGAGAGGCATCACTGAAGTGTGATACCGAATAAATGAGATTTACACAGCTATGTGCTGTATGGAGTGCAGCCCAGGTTACCATGGAAGGTGCCCTCTCAGCTGGCTAATAAGAGGCGTGTGCCACAGGACACTCTCATTCATTACACAGCTCCCAAAAAGACCACAGATGTGGCTGGCAGCTACGGAGAACCCATTCATTTCGCCAGAATGACATTTGATCAACAGCCGTTTCTATTTTGGGAACAAACTTGACACCCGTTCACTCAAAAAAAAAAAAAAAAAAAAAAATCTTTCTACACATCAGGAAGATTAAATATTCATACGGAAAAACCTGTTAATTGTGACGAACATGAGCAGGGCGTGAAGATATGAAATGAAGATCAATGGAATACAGAAACTGAACGCTCTCTCACACACACACACACACACACACACACACACACACTAACCACTTTATCCTCCTTCTGGTTGTCAGAGGCTAGCTGGCTCCACTCGATGTCCAGGGGCCCTGTGTCTTCGGCGGCCAGCTTAAACTGGCAGTTCAGCATGACGCCCTCCCCGCTGGCCTTCTCAAAGTTCGTTGACCCGGACGAGGTAATGTCCAGTCCATGAGTCACACCTGAGTGCATAAAACAAGGACCATGGTTAGTTACGTTTACTTCTTGTTACACCTGTCAACATCTAGGCAGCCAACTGCTGAGCAAATACAGGAGGAGGTTTTTAAAGGGGAAATATGAAATGGGACACGTGACTGCAGTCCGACCATGGAGAAATCACCACCATTCATGTACCTACTTTATTCACATTAATAGTCTACTTTAAAATCAGTGGAGGGCATGGATTCTTCTAGAGGGGCAAAGAGGGTTCAGCACACCAACTGGTATGGTAACATCTTGAAATAGTTTACAACCTTACCTTTGTAACCTTTTATAGAGTTAACTAGACATTAACAGAGCACCAGGCAAACATACGGAATCGCACACATATTGGACATCAATCTCAGAATGACCCAGTACATCCCTAAAAGCAGCAACAAGTCAGCTACACAGGGTGACTGCTCATTTCACAGCACATTAACACTGCCTTCACTCAGTAAACCTACCTTCAACACACTCACTGAAGGCAGTGAAACAGCCGAAAACATGCAGCTATTCTAGTGCTGACAATGGAGCCATTGCTTGAAATGTGGACACGGTCTGGACCCGATTTCCGCAGCACCTCTATCGGCTGAACAGACTCTGGCTGCAAGACAAATGGACTTATTCTCATCCCCTGGCATTACAACACTCCAGGTCCGCTGATCTATACAGCAGTTAGAAAGTGTCAAGGGAGAAGTCAAAACATATCCACCTGTATCAATTTAACTGTCTATCCATCACCACACCGAAAATCAGATTAGATGCTGTGAGCGACACTGGAGTCACCTTCAAAGCCCTGTGTCTATGCAATGTGTGACAGACATTCCCACCCTACAGCCATTAGAAATACGGAAAAATGAGGTCAAGAATCCAGGTGGGTGGCTTAAACCAAGCCTGGGAAATGAGCAAATGGGCTCTCCCACTTCTCCGGGGTTAAGACAGACAGTAGCAAAGCGTGCCGTGATCGTGCTACGTGTTCATAATTGATTATAGGGAAGACAAACCTTTTCCTAAACAAAAAGAAAAATTCTCATTTTTGAGCAATTATATAATACTTGCCAACTACCAACTGTGAATGGTAAAAGGCGCACAGTATGTGCAGACACGTGCCCACATGCACACGCAAGTCACAGAAACGTGACACGCAGTGCCTGCAGCACACGACATGGAGGAGGTTGATTCCACACCAGGAAATTTATTCCAGAAGTTATACAACACACATTTCCTCAGAAATCACATAAGTGCCCACATACTACTTTTATCAAAACACAAACGGGCATTTTATTAAACCCAAACAAACCAGGGTTTACAGGAATCAACATCTTAACTTAAAAATAAATAAATACATAAAAGCCATTGGTTGAGCCTAGAAAAACCTGCTCCACCAAACCTTGTTTATGGAGTGATACTGGTGACTCACACAGCCAAATTGCTGTACGTTTAACAATGAACACATGACTGTTTAAGGCATTTGTGTCAGTGACAAACACCCCATCACGTGTCATCTAGTCAGACTTGAAATTCAGGTTTCATGGCAGACTGGTGCTCTGAACACGGAAGCTGTCAAAATCAATATGGCTTTAGGTTTAGTCAAATCTGTACAGTGCCCTGAAATTTACAACAAACCAAGCAAAGAAACTACACACCTACAACAGGATGCACTTGAATTATTCCATTGCCCATTTTCCACAGTGGACTGCATCAATCATCACAGGAAGGGCTAGCCTTCCTGCACATTCATATTTCTTAGTTAATTTTAAATTTCAAACAGTTCCAAAAAGGGAGGGGAAATAATATATTTTAATAAAAAACGCAGCCTTTAGCGGAACACATATAGCCACGATGCAGGTTATTTCCCCAACCTATTCCCGTCTTCAAAACAGGTGACTTATTTTCAGCCACACAGAATGTCACTTGCTTCCCTGACACCATTCGTATTAAAAGACCTGTCACGCACATTTCTGTTTGGATGAGAGCGGCTTCATTCCGATAAGCAGAACTAATGCACACAAAAAACACCTAACTTAAATCCTTACCAGTGCCTGCAATGCCCCTAATTTACAGTGCCTTGCATAAGTATTCATGCCCCAGCACATTTGGTACTGTTACCACCTGTAATTAAACTGCATTAAACTGGGATTTTTACCATTCACATAACATACCTGACACTCTGAAGATGCAAAACTTTGTTGGTCTTGCCCCCACCCCAGACTAGTTTCCCAGTCCCTGCCGACAACAAGCATCCCCACAACATGATACTAATACCACCAAACAAGGCCAAGAACTTTGGTCTCATCACAACAGAAAACTATTTTGCATACGTTTGCGGTCTCCCACAAACTACTAACAGCTTTCATCTCCCAATCTTTGTGGAGTATCCAAGTTATTGTTGTCCCATGGATGCTTCCTCCCACCTCAGCTGTGGATGTGAGGCTTGTCTGAGTCTTCATGATGCTGTTTTAGGCATGTTCACTAACAAACTGTCTTCCAGAAACAGCTGTATTTGGGTTCATGTCACACCTTAACTGCACACAAGTTGACTCCATTCAACTCATGATGCAACTTTTGAAGGCGATGGGTTAAACAAGAGGTTATTTAGAGGTTCTACAGAAATGGGGGAGAATACTGTCAATAGATTTGTCTATTTATTTGTAATCATTTTCAAAGCCGTCTAGTTTTTTTCTGCTTCCAGATTATGTACTACCTTGCATGATACAAAATCCAGATTAAATCAGTTTTAATTTCAAATTGTCCATCCACCCACCCATTTCCAGAAACCGCTTGTCGTATTCAGGGTTGTGGGAGATCTGGTGCCTATCCCAGAGGCAACAGGTGCATTTCAAATTGTGACACTAATTCCAGGAAAGTCCAAGCGGGGTGAATACCTATGCTGAGCATGTTTATGATTAAAAAGCTACCGGAGAGAGAAAATGTCCAACCAATCTAATCTAGAATTTACAGTAAAAATTTCACATCCATACTACTTAAAATCTATATTATGACCATTTTGGGTGTTTCTTAATATGCATACTTGACCATACTTGTGTTCTTGCACACCTGTCTTATGCCTTCTTCCATTGCCAAAGACCAGCTCAACAGAACCAGAACAGAAGTACTGGGACACGATCACCTTTCTGGGACTTCCATGGAATATGCCATCTGAAGTGCACTGACAATGGTGTGATGAACAAAAAATATCCAGTCAGCAGCAGTACGTCAAAAAAAAATGTTTATAAGAGCTAAGAACAAAAAGCTAGACTCATTAAAGCAAGGAGAAAGGCCACAAGGGCAAAAATAAGACCAACAGTGGTGCAGAAAGGCTTCTCCCTTGAGGTGGTTCTAGAGGTAAATGCGGGTCCTACCCAGTACTAGCTAGGTGGATGACTAAATGAAATTTAAAGTACTCAGGGTGGGGGGGAAGACAGAATAAGCCTTCGTTTTTATTAAAAGGGGTAGAATCAGGTCAATTCAGAGAATAACAGCACAGCAGTTGTTTGATAGATAAAACAGAATTAGATCAACTGGAACTTTGCATCAGCCAATTAGAAATTTACCTGGAAAAGCAGGTATAATGATTCAGCTGCGGGCTCCAGGTCTGGGAAAGGATGAATATATTATGGCGGTTTGAAGACACCAGTGAAATGGAAAAAAAGCCCAAAAAACACAAACATCAACAAAAAGATTCCCATGACGTGAAAAGTTTCATTGGTGATTCCATCCATGTTAATCATACAGTTGACAGCCAGTACAGTTACATTTTAACAGTGGATTAAAACGTTTTTTTGCCCTTGTGATTGTTCAGTTAGCCTCAGTGACCACTGCGAACCCTTAATCACCAAACAAGAGGCACCATTCACACCATATTTACAGTAACAATTATAGCGTGAAGAACAGGGCTGCTTCTAATGGCTGTAGGGAAAGTAGGTAATTACAGCCTCTGGGGGGGGGGGGGGGGGGGGGGGTGGAGGGTGTACTGTTAATCACATACTGTTCTGTCATTGTGGTGCATAGAAACAGGAAGGAGACTGAGACAGCAGGCCGAAAGTTCCCTTGACCTGTTCCTGGCTGCAAAAGAACGAGATGTCCATGGCCGGCGTGGGCCCAGAACAGTCCTGATCGAGGCTTGACTCGGGACTGACAGCAAGGCTTCTGGCCATGCGAGCGGCGGCCGTGCAAAATCCATTGGCCTAACGGGTACAGACGTTCGATCGTTAGCTAATCGCCGGGCAGAGGGGCTGATAAGCTCCACTCCTGTCTGGAGGACGCCCAGTGAGATTCCCATTGCATCCGGCGCCAAATTCGTTCCTGTTGAGCATGGTCGAAATGCACTGCTGAGCTGGTAGCACGCCGCAGCAACAATAATAAAGCCCAAAACACACATTCAAACGTGCCATCCGCTTCGTCCACCCAACTATACAGCCAGACCCAAGAAACAGGCCCTATGTTAGTGAGCAGACATGCTGCATTTCACCCACATGTGAATATTTAAGCAATATGCCACCTGCGTCTTTCAGCCTGTATTCACTGGATTATTTACATACACACACACACACACACACACACACACACACATAACTCATATTGGTATTTGTTGACGCTCAGCTCTGGCTACACATCTCAGCACCTTTGTAATGTCTCGTACACACACGCGAGAAACCTTCTGCCATCGGCAGTCCGGGCAGGCATGCAGACTTACGTGACATGGCACGGCTCACATCTGTGACACAACCGCACTTACAGGGTGCTAAAACAGGCAGCACAGCGTAAGCAGGCTTGCACCAGAAAACAATCACACCTTTTAAAAATGTTCCTTTAAATTCCAAATAATTTTAGGTAGCACTTCTAAGCATACAATATACAGTGGCGTCTACCTTATTATATAACAAATATTTATTTCAAAATAATCATGTTAAGACAGCTTAATCACCAAATCTTCAAATGTTTTAAATGGTCTGTTATAAACAATTCCAGCACATTTCCATAATTTAATTGACTCATTATTCTGTAACTTCATGGCTTAGCTAGCACCAGCAAAGCAACCTTCCATTCTTACCCATTTAAAAAGGTCTACTGGAGAGCTTCCGGTTAAGTACCTTCTCAAGGGTACCGCTGCAGGGTCCCTCCTGAGACATGAACCAATAACCTTCAAGTCTACACCTTTAATTACTATGCAAACTATGACCCTTAACTCTAACACTGCTTAGTACTGAATACTAATTGTTATCATTAACAAAAATGTCCTATAAACACTTTTTATAGAGTACTTTTTTTAACTGAAAGCATTCATGAATTTATTCTTTTTATATTATTCTGCACAAACTAAAGGTAGACGCTCACAAAGGCAACAAGCTGTGGTGCCAATGAGACTATCACACAAAAATACATAGAACAAATTTTTAAAAGAAGAGATGGGAGCCAAACTATTTACAGAGGAAGTGGGGATTTCGGAAAAGCGGAACCACTTAGCGGGTCTGTGATTATCATGAATTAAACAAAACACAATAGGGATAGGACAGGATTGGCAGGAACAGCAGCAGTTCTGCCAATCACAGCCTGACTCCCTATGTGGTAAACTTCTACAAATGCATGTCCTTAAGGTTTATACCAATTAAAGGCCATTTTATACACAAAGGTTCAACTGCATGTCCTATATTTGTGAATTTTTCTCAAGCAACGCCCTGCAGTGAAGTAGCCACCGCAGGATTCTGATAAATAACTTCCCTGATGCTGTGCACGTACCCCATAGTCAGATATGCGAGAGGCAGGTGGCTCGTCAGGGAATGCTCCCTTCACCCCGCAGCTGGAGCGGACAAAGGAATGGCAAGCGGCCCCCCATTACAGCCAGGTGACAGCCTGTTTCTGTATTTCCACACCTGTGATTTCTTACGGCCTGTTTCTCAGTTCTTTTAACAGGAGTACTGATAAGTCATAAGCACCTACGACTTTCAATCACTTTTTTTTTTCCAATGACGTTTTATTGTTGTGCTGCGTGATTACACTTTCTGCGGGGATAGCATGGGAGAATCTACATATTGTGCATTTATGTAATTCCTACTGGGTTTTACTCCAACATAGCATCATACCCAGTTACACAGAAGAGGCTTATACAGAATGATATAAATGAATATTTAGCAGAACCTTTTGCGCTCTCAAGAACTTCATGTGACCTCTGACTTATCTTGTATAACTGTAGCACATAGCACATCAATCGTCAACCTTGACTGTGACGATGGACCTAAACTTGGCCTGATCAGAACAGCCAATGCTGTCAGGGCTGTTATATTACCTTTTAATTTACCATTGATATATGTATTTTTTGCTCTTACCTTCATAACAGAGCTGCTGATACAGCTCTCATGATATTAATAAAGATGACTGAAGTTTGAAATTACAGCAATAAATTTTAATGTACTCAAACCGCAATACAACCCTCACTCTTAGGGCCGAGAATATGGCTTTATTTTCTGTCTATCTACACTTGATCATAATTTTGTCACAAGACGAATCCCCAGTACACAGAGAATCCAATATCCAAGATGATTTTACAATAACCCCCCTCTCTGCAGAGAGAAATGAAATGCATTTTCGGTGAAAGATTGAGGGATGTTCCTGAAAAATTTAACAGGCAGAAATAATTCAGGATTTATCACCCCAACCTCGTGCATGGAGCAATAACTGTCGCCAAAGTGCAGATTTACTTAAACTTAAGTTGATTTAAAGATTATCTAGGTGTGAGAATGAGGCTACATATGTGTGCGCACACACACTCGCGTATACATGCTCTGCTATCCCCTGTGCTCATACTGTGCCTCCATGTATGGCCCACACACATACACATACGTGGACACACAGCACGGTCACATGCAAACACATGCATTTTGCGATCGTGCGGATTCACTGGCATACATACACAGAAAGTGGCTGCAGTTTATGACCCTGCCGGCGAGAGGCCAGACTGCCATCCCTAATCCTTGCAAGACATGCAACTTTAAACTTAAGGATGTTAAAACACCCCCCTTCCCCTCATCTAAAGAAAATAATAAATGACCGGCTCTCAAATGATGAGGCTTGACATGGAGCATCAGACGGCATCAGAAAATTCAGAAAAACAGAAAAATTAATACATGAGAGGAATGTTCTACACATCATAATATCCTTTATTTCATCTTCTGTGCTGGGATTGACATAAATGGACTGGAATCACTGCTGGCTTTAACACTGGATCTGTATTCTAGGAGGCTATGTCTTCCTATACTTGTCCTTCTGGGTTGGCAGTTTGAATTTGTTCAATCCATGTGTCTTTGTATATGTGCAAATAGCAGCAATTAATGACACGACCATTATAATGGAATAATGGAATAATGGAATAAAGATTCCATTTTCCTTTTTCAACATGAAGGTTTGGGGTCTGTGCGCACAAAGTAGACTCAGGCCCTTGACCTTCTGGCCTACTGGGCCCCCAGTGCCTCAGAGCCCTGTCTGCACCCCCACCTCTGCAGGATTTAGCCATGCAAACATGGCAGCAATCCCACAGGTGCATGTGAATTTCACCCGCTGATCTCTAGTCAGACTTGAGTGCCTCAAGGACGGGGAGGCTCCTGTTGTTTTAGTTGCCCGAGATGTGGGCTGCATCAGAGCCGGGCAAGCCTTAAAGAAGCATCTCAGTGCGTCCGTTTACATTGATTCTAGAGTCTGGAGAGGTCAATGCACTCATGCTTGTCTTATACAGCTATAGATGAACACTCAAAGTATAATACAGGCAGTTGATAGAGCTGCACAACTACTTCACATGTATTACTATTTAATACAGTCCAACTGCTTAGAATCACCCACTGTTAGCATTATAGGTATTATGCCCAGGGCCGCTGTAGTTTTCTGGGGGGACACAAATTATAGGTTGTAAGGCAGTTACTGAAATTCCAGCAGGGGAAACTGCAATTCATTGCCCTTGGAACCAAAAATAGGCCATTGGACACTGTCTAACCCCCCCCCTAAACAGTTGCCTATTTGTACAATGAAAGTTACATGACCAAAGCTAATAGAGTACACATCCGCACAAAAGAAGAAAAGGCACAGTGCAACTTGTACAATGGCAACATCCACTGCATCTAGGAACCTAAATTCCCGATTTTCACCAGTCTGACCTCTTTGATGGGTCATGCAAACCAATACACGAAACAGGGAGCCCATCCGTTCTCAGTATGACTGTTTCTTCCCGTGTCTTTAAGCAGGGGCTCAGAGTTCGTGAGCTGGACAGGAAGTGTGGCGCTGAGGGCCTGATGGCGACAGGAAGCACAGTGCTGCGTAACAAACAAGCCAGGTGACGAGAAAAACCGGCATGGCGTCAGATGCTTAATGAACCAGCATGCCACTCAAATGGGCTTGTGACATTTTTACTGGGAAATAATTACTAATTTGGCACCGTATGTAAAGCAGCATTTTAAGTCCCTCTCAGTGGATGAGTGCAATTAAAGTGGGTAAAGAATGGCTTCAAGAGCATTTATCTGCAGCCAGATTATGCAAATAAACTTTAGTGAACAGTTTACTAACCCTGCAGTGCATTGGATGTACTTTTAGAATTTAATATGGTAATTTAAAGTCTTTATGTGAAGCAGCCCTGAAATCTCCCATATACCGTATGTCCAGAAACCACTACACCATTCAACTGGTATTTAAAAAAAGGGGCAATGGATGTGATGGTTTCGCATCTGAAATTTCATACAACTGCGATGCACTTTAGACAAGCAATGGAAATTCAGATCGGCAATGCTGCTGGCATGGGATATGAAGAGGTGGAGTGGCGAGGTGTAGGGATCTGAGTCGCCCGTCTCCAGCACACAGATCAAACACGAATGGCCAATAGGAGCACAGATGAGCAGGGCACCAGTCAGACCAGAGTCGAAATGTGGAATTAAACATGCAATACCCCACGCTCAGAGTTCTCCACGCGTGAATTTCCCTAGCAGATGCGGATCGAGAAAAGGAAGAAGACAGAAGACAAGGTATAAGGCTGAAATTTGGTATCGTCACAGCAGTGACAGCACAAATGTCAACTATTATTGAAAATGTAAGACAGATGTGCAAATACATAGATCCATAATTAGATATATTCATTATGACATCATCACTTACAAAAGTATATCTTTCAACAAGAATGAAAGAAAGGGAGGCAGAGGCTGACCCCTTGTCTCTACAGGAATGAATCAGCCTGAGCAGTAAGGTAAGTTTGAGTGCGGCAACAGGGCTAGCTACAGTTACATATTTCACATCGTAATTTGAGAAATGCAAGTTCTTCCAAGAGCCTTAAGCAATTAACCTATTAAAGAAATAAAATATTATTTAAATATCTTACCTGTTTTAACACTTTTTTTGCAAAAATGGACCCTGTTGTAGTTGCTATTCTACAGTTAGTAAGAGAGAGTCTGCTGTGTTCGAGGGCTTTTGTTCCTGCAAATGTCCTCGCAATACAAAAGTCAGGAAACTTGGAAAGATAAGCTTTCCTTTGCTAGTCATATTGACTTGTTGTTTTGTATATGTCAAGAAATCGATTTAATTCGATTGCAGTTTTTTCACATTTCGAGCAACATTCTTGTTTATTCTCTATAATTCTCTCTACATACCACTATGGCATCTAGAATTATATTGTTTCATCACAGATGTAAAATCATTCTGGAATAATATCAAACACAGACATAAAACCATGGAAATATATTAAAGTATTTTTTTTATTATTTCATTATTAAGTTTTGGTAGATCGATTCCTATCAAATATTAACTGTTAAACTGACACCTATCTCAGCCAACAAGTTTGGTTTTTATGGCAGTACAATTCTAAGATGGTACCACAGAGCACTAAAAGGCGAGGAAAACCACTCACACTGAGATGGAGCCACACACCAAAGCAGGTCTGAGGGTCAGGATCTGTCCCTTTTCTGGGTCTGAGACCAGCACTAACTAATAAAGCACAGTATTGAGCGATCATGTCAAGGCTACCTTACAATGTGAAGGTTCCCAAACAATCCTGCCCAACTATGAAAAAAAGGTAATATCCTACCACTTCCACAACCTCTGACAAAACCGGTCTATGGCAGAGGTTCACTCACTATACGATAAGAGCAAATAAAGTCAGTTCTGCAGGAAATGTTTACAGTCCTCCGAAAGTCCAGACACTTACTGTCCTTGTTTGAGGATGACATCAACCGGGGAAGACATTTTTGCAGCACGATCAAAACATTTCTATAAACGTCTCATATAAGCCCCCTGAATGGTGACTTAGTTTTTGACACTTTCAATGACATCCAATGACATGAACGTTTTTCCCCAGTTTCTGGTTACAGCCTCTTCCCTCCCGTTTTCTTCTGGCTATGCCCATCTCTTCACACCACAAATGCTGCCGGTTAAAAAAAGGTCACCAGGGACTCTACAATCACACTGATTAAAATGACAGACTTTACCTTTTGCTAATACCTGGCCTTGTAAAGGCGTTCTGAGGCGGTTGGACACCCTAGTTACCAAGACGATCTGTGCACTCACAGGACTCCACATTTAACCAAAGATGGAAAAAAGTGTTTAATTTAGAACCAACATCCAGTGATGTGCTGCCTCTACTACTCAAAAATGACCATTAAAAAGAAGGCTTTTGGTAGAAGCGGCAGAAAGAACACAATAACTGTACTATAAGAATTAAAACACAAAAAAAGCATACATTTTGCATTTAAGCCTACTCCTAATTTTTTACCAATATTTAATAAAACAATGTAGCCAATCTTTATATCTCATGAATGTATTCAAACAATTATACATGAAATATTTAGAGGACAGTTTACTTGCTTCCACAGTCCTCCAGATAACTGAATTGGAAGCTGTCAAAATCTGTAATTTATAAATTATTGTTTTGTTTGTGTGTCTTGCTGGAGTAAAATGTGATTGATCCATTGAATCGAGATGCTCAGGCATACTGATGGCTACGTGTTTCTCCTTCACCTTCCCGTCTCTGTGCCCTACCTGGCACGCTTTGGCGGTCGGTAGCCATCGCTATTTACTATTTCGGAGCTCATAGCTTGGCAGACGTCTCCAACAAACGCCCACAGACTCTGAACCACACCAGCACCAGGTCCTACAGGATCCCACACAATGAATACTGACAGTATGCTCCCGATGGGTGAGCCGGCTGCTAGTATGATCCCAACCCAACCAAACACGTCTGACCCTCACGCCTGAGAAAACGTCACAAGAACTATGTGGATAATGCAGTCATGTACTTCCCTTACATATGATAATCACAAACTAATACAAAGAAGATAGTTAGAATCTCAGTTTAAAAAAAAAAAGTTGATAATTGTGCAGATCTCGATAATAAAGCTGAAGCAATTTTGTCTAAGACAACTTTCACTGTGCAAACTCTTATGAATTTTTTACTTTGACTTAAATTTTGCAGTCCATTATTTATAGCAACTCATTTGTCAAGACAGGGAAGTTAATAATTTATGGTATATATTTTATTTTTTATTTTTTTAAATAACAGTCAGTCAGTCAATTAGGTAGACTAATATTAGTCCTACTGCCTCCCTTGAGTTTAAATTTGTTTTTATCTGTAGGGTGATAATGGAGTACGGAGAAAAAAGGCTAAATCAGAGAAAAGTTTGTAATCCTTTTTTGTGACAGAGAAAATGGCATGGACAGTATGTAATTAGGGTATTAGCAGAGAGAAAGAGGCAGAGAGAGTGGAGGGAGAGAGAGAGATGTAATGAGAGTCAGCCAGTGTGCATGTTTACACAACATACAGGAAGTTGTGCAATGCCAAGTGCACCCCTAGAAGCCCTTTTCTTTCTCTAATTCTGTTAAAATGCCAAAAGATATCTTAGGTGGCCTTCCAAAGAAGTCCCACAGGAAACAGGAGCTAGCATCCGTAGCTCCCTGGGGGAGAGTATAATATCACGCCGTCCGCTCCTTTACCTTCTTTTAAACGTCAGCACCAAGCCCAGCAGGATGATTACAAACATGAGTATCCCGGCAACGACGCCCGCCATCTTGACTGTGCCATCCACCTGCTTCTCAGGCTCGACCGCATTCGAGTTCTGGGTGGATGCTCCTGCAGGTGGGGGGGCGGGGCATAGTGGGGAGCACAGACACATCACAGAGAGGAGGAGGGGCTTTACTGCGGGCAGCCACTGCCCACTGACCAATCTCTAAACACAAAAAGCAGACGGTGCTAACTCATATCACAAAAACGATAAACGGAAAAAAACAAAAATCACAGTGGTCACACAGGCATGCATTCAAACACCGGGGCCTTCCCAATTGCTGTCTGGTAGAAAATCTGTCAAAACTTAGGCTTAGGAGAGGGGAATCATGTTCCTGCTACGTCAAACCTACTCGAAAAGGTGTCAACAGGCTAACATTTAATTTCTGTGATAGCAACATTTATAATAATAACATTAAGGTTCTTCCATCAGGGAGTTTGCTTTAATGAGGATACGGACGCAGGTGCTTCTTTGGTCACACACAGCACTATGATTTACCAAAGCACGATACACGGAAATGTGCCATAGTAGCTAAAACTCGGGACCAAGGCAGTCGTCATTTCACATTTGTTTCCCTGAAAAAACCCAAGGTAACACTACTGTGCAAAAATCCGACAAAATTTTAATCCACACAAATGAAAATGACGAATAGCAATGCACAAGATAACAGATAGCACATAAATAAGAAAATAACAACAATGATAACATATTAAGGGGCTTTTAGAAATTACAAGGATACAGGGGCAGATCATAACGTAACATTTTAAATTGTTGTGCGTAGAGGAAGACAGATTTTTACTTAATTACATTTTGGCACTCTCGTTACATTTTTTCCTTCAAATTTTTTTGTTGTCACTACAAGGCTGTCAATCACATCTGTTCCTTTAAACTATCAAGTATGCACACTATAGCAGATCAATAGCAACATATGCACCATGTCTTAAAAACGGAGTGACATGGACACCTAACGGCAGTGATTGATAATGTTTGCGATTTGGAGTAGTCTATGGATAGCTGGGTGGAGCATACAAAGCCTCGTGTTCAAGTTTTCTAAGTCCTGCATTTCTGGTCAGTGTCTCTTTGCACAGTTACACTTTATTGGAATACACAAAACAAGTTCATGTTTTGTAATAATCAATTTAACAAAATATAAAGTGTTGTTATATTTGTACGATAAAGCTATTATTTAGTAGTTGTAAGTCATTTGATGGTTTGAAATAAAACCAACTTCACATTTGAGTAGCATTTGCATGTTAAGCTACTTTTACTTTTTTTGACTATCCACCTTTTCCAAAAATTGTTGCAACACCGTAAATTTCAGATATAAAGCACTGGTAAGATCCAATTTTTTGCACAATAGTTGTGTAAAAATATAAACAAAGCAATGGTTTAAAATAAAAAATATATAGCACCAGGGGGTAGAGAAGGGGCATGCAGGAAAGCTCCTGGGAGAGAGCTTGCGTATTTTATTTTTCTATGTGATGAAGTGCCATCACGCATGTCGGATGTTTACCACGGTGAATAATGAAATGGTTGAGCAAGCATGACGGGGGAACCGGAAGCGAGACACAGAAGAAGAAATGGGACGTTCCATCATCCCGCCCATTTTATACCCCTTACATACACCTGTACCTATCCTTGGCCAATCAAAACGGATACTCGTTTGTCGGCATTGAATAGTCTGAGATGATAATTCTGTTGCTCTCAACCGATTAGGATGATGACTCAGGGTTTGTTAGGAAGCATTATGACTCACAGCTCATGTCGCTGCTTTATATTTCATGACTGGCTCCTGTACCTTTGGGACAGTTCCCTCACCATAATAATCACATCTCACCACAGTTAATCACATGTTACGAATATGTTTAAACATACAGTAAAGGTCACTATCAATAAAATGACTTAACTCGCCCCAATCAATCAGCCTGAAGGAGGCGCTACATGTGTTAATCTCCCAAAGATCGTTCCTGCTGTTCTGTCTGGCGGCCCTTCCATTACTATTTTTCCCAGAGTTCAAGAGCATCTTACTAAAGACACACAGTGTACATTCTCTACTGAACCACTGCAGTCACAGTGTTTTAACAGACACATTTATCCCCTAGATTTTGAAAGAAAAAGGCTACAGAAGGATCTTTAAAATAAAAAACAGGGTAGCCATAAAACCAAACAAAGACGGGAACCTTTATAAAAAAGCTAACATTTTTACAAGACCCAGGTCACCCAACGTGGCTCCAACTCCTAATGAAAATGTCATTTAAATGGCAGCTTGGCCTTGCTTCCAAATTAGGAAGATTCTACATTGAGCCTAACTTTAAAACTAAAAAAAGCCCAGACAATACTTTCAGGCGTCCCTCTGACATCTCATATTTATGTATACATACTGCTGTATGACACTGTTTCTGATCATTTTCAAGAGTCATGCAGATAACTGTATTTAAAGATTGTTTCTCAATCTTCCCATGAGAACTGGCTCTTTCAAAAAGGGGTCAAAGGGATCAATTCCTTTTTGTTTTCATTTGTGACTAGTCTTGATTTTATTGACACTAAAGTACAATATACAGCTAATTCTAATACTGCTGTAGCCTTAGCTAGCATAAAAAAATTACAATTTCAGCAGCAGTCAAACCACATCAGATTTAGTACATAGTTAGTTTTGCACATACCCACAAACATGGCTGCTGAGAAGGGGTCTAGGTGTCTATATTAAATGTTTGATCTGAGGCAAAAAATTAAATTTTTGTCATTACAGTTCACCTTTTTTTAATTCAATAGCTAGAATTTGCTGGGTTCAGTCAGAGACCTGCCCCTTCAGAAGCCACAAGTAGGAACAAATGAGCAAAAAGGAACACAGCAATTCACAAATGAGTTAATTGTACTCTGGAACTACTTTGGAATTTTTTATTACTCTCTTTGTTTTTCTTAGCTTTATTAAAAAACAGCTTAGTGGCACAATGGATACAGTAGCAGTTGTAATTTATTTAACATTACTGCATGGGCGTCATGCATTATAACCTTTGCAAAGTGGATGCAGAATGCCTGTGCAGTGTAAACAGTAGTGTCATGTAAGCTAGTTTTCACTCAGCGGTGACTATGTGTCAGTGGTAGTTCATGTGTCTCACAGGTGACTCAAGGTCAGCCATGCATATCCCACTTCTATTCCGGCCTGATTCAGTGTCCTTTGATTGGGTTCAGCAGTTCACGATGTAACAATAAAAGCCCATCTGGCTATCCCTCCCCCCCACACCCCATCTGGTACCATGGAAACCGCACCACAGATTGACTAAACGGAGATCCGACCATGAACTCCCCCCCAGTTTATCTTCTTGAGCAGGCTGCAGACTGGAGGTAGAGCCTGGAGAGGTAGCACTTTGGCCGTAAGATTTTCACCGGATATCCATGTGGCAAGGACAGAGTTTGCCCTCTTCCTAATTTACTAAAGTCATGTTCTGCAAAAGGAGTGAGGAGGGCAATCCTATTTTTGCTCAATTTTTAAACAGGACAGGGTTTTGGGTTTATCACTTGCATGGGGAGAAAATATTCCCATTCTTCCCCCTGTCCAGAACCAGTACACGTTTAAAACCAGTGTAGCAGAGTCCCTTACATTTATGTATATGCTGTAGGTCCTCTGGTTATACCGGTGACTTACACCTTCTCGCGCAGTGACTTACACCTTCTCGCGCAGTGACTTACACCTCCTTAAATGCAGCACAGAAGCATCTCACTTCTAACTGTGTACTCTGCATAGGGAAAAATACAGACAATTAAATGCAACCAATTAATGTCATGAATTAACGGTTCTTCAACTGAATCCATATTTCATAGGAAACGACGGGACAAAGCCTTTCATTTAATCCCTCCGTCTTGGACTATTTATCACTATTTTCTAGGCAAATAATAATAATTGACTCTTGGTATTATACTTGGTAAACTGTGATTTCAGATTTGTCTGTAATGAGTGTACATGATACAGCATAGGTTTGCAACTTCTACATGTGCTAATATAACAATTAAAAATATTACATCAAAAATAAATTGCAGAATCGGCATATATTGAGTTTTGTAATTTGTGAACTTCTTAAAGCTCACACCTAACATGTAGATTAATGTGTACGTTTGAAATAAAACTGCATTTTTTTGCGTCAGAAAGAGGTAAATGTTAAAGAGTACTTTAACGATATAAATTAGCTGTCTTCCAAACCTAATGTCTGTTTACATTATTTTTAAGAAAAATACAATATTCAATAAGGTACTGTACTATAATACTTCTACATGTAATAATATAACATAATTAAAAATCTTGCAATCAACAATAAATTGCAAATCAGCCCAAAGGGGATTTTTCTAAATTCCTGTTACTGTGTATCAGGGCAGGGCGTAACAGAACTCAAGTTTAATACATGGACCTGATGAGTAACCATTGGTATAGGCAGGAAGTACCCTGATGCTCTGAAATAACAGGTGACGAGCCAATGGCATTACTTCACAGCGTCACCCATCCCGCAGGCCCATCCCTCACTCCCATAACATTAGAGGTGACTGTTCTCACCCCAAACATAAAGGTCATGCATTTGCAGAATGACTAGACCTGGGTACTGGGGAGGGGTAGGGGGGACTAACATTTTTTTTTATATCTAATGGGCCTTGTAATTGTGACATGATTTCTGAGTCCCGGTCCTCAGCCCCTCATCAGCTGGAGTCCCCACCTGTGATCCTTCTTTGCTCTTTGACTCAGCTGTCACAGCAACATTGATTAAGATTACCACAGCTCCTTCCCTTTAAAACAATAGGGGTCCACAGCAGACAAGCAGTCTGGTAACCACCCCCCACCCCCCTCCCCATGTATACCCAGGTCTTTTAATTATCTACCAGTACTCTGTCTCTCATAGAGATTCTTTTGTCTTTTCAGAAAATGTCTGTGAGCTCAGCAGAGATCAAGGCTCAAAATGCGAGGAATTCTACCCCATCCCACATTATAAAATATTATATTAAAACTTATTATATTATATTATAAAAATAAAAATATTATATTAAATCAAATATTATAAAAATCACAATCTCGCAACAATTAAACACCATTTCCTCGAAACAAGAGAATTGGCTACTTGCCAGGAAAAAGTAGTCATTTTTTTTTCTTTGAATTCTGGGTAAAATTAAGTAACTAAAGGGATTACCATCTGAATGGAAGCATGGCTAGAAGTGATGCTACATATCTGAACTGTAAATAAAACTCTACACTAACGCAACAAGACGATCCAGACCCAGGAACTGCACAAAGGCCCTTGCACTCAGCAGGAAGTTCATAGCAGAAGCTGAAAATAACGGATGGAAGGATCCTTTCATTTTTATCATTTTATTTTTAATTAATGATAATGATTATCATTATAACTATTTCATATAAATAGTAATTATTACAGTACTACTGCAGTCTACTCAGGTAAATAAAAAAGCTGTAGTACAAGCTCACTTTTTATATTAATTGGTCATAAGCATTATTTATGATGCTCAACAGACAGCCGCATCAAGAGCACTGCAAACACACTGCAATTATCATACAGCAGCTCTGCTGCCTACTTCAGTTTTCAGGCGCTAGGGGTCCGAAAAAAGCCTTAGGACCGAGGGGGGAGGGCACAAGTACTAAGGCCACACAGCAGACGGAGGGGCCCCGTCATTTCAGCTGTCATTCTCAGACTGAAAGAGCAGGCATGCGTTCATGATAATGGTGTTAGGGAGCGGAGATGGGCTACAACACATCACCTGAACACAGATCTAGCCACACGCAGACCACATGGCTCGAATGACATCTATTCCACAAGAGGTCATCGCTTGGATTTGCACACGAGCACAAAACAAGTCACCACTCAAACACCAGCACAGAAATATACATACATTCAAGAAAAAAAATTGGACTTTTGATTCCCTGAGGGCTTTTGCTGAATACACAGCAGAGTAGAGCTTAAATTGTTCTCAGAAATTACCACAACAAAAGCCCTTATCTAACTCACCAGGGAAATAGGCATTTCCCAGTGAGACACACGGTTACTTTGAGAGATGGACACTTTGAGGGCTGTGTCATCAGCAACAAATAAAGAAAATGAAATACTTTCAAGGTGCACAATGCATTATGGGTGATATCCCTTTAAAAGGGAAGGGTTTCTGGTGTAGATAAAAGTTAGTCTATGTCATTATTTTTTAAGTTTTGCTCAGAAACTTGTTAAAACTCACACCTAATTTGTACATTAATGCGTACGTTTGAACTTAAATTGTATTTTTTTCTGTTTCAAAAAGAAGTATGTGTTTTATTACAGTATTTGAAAGATAGTCTTCCGAACCTTACATCTGTTTAAATTGTTTTTCATAAAACCCCACATTCAATAAGATTTTAAAATTATTATTAACGTAACATTTTCATACCAATATGATGATTATGATCTAACCTGACAGAGCAAAACCAAACGTCCTCAATTACAAAAAAGGTTTTACTTAGAAGGGTCCTTCGCATATGCATATATTTATACATACACACACATACATAAATCGGTGCAGTGACAGGTTTAGACTTTTCACTGAATCAAAGGTTTCATATATAAACCTCTATGTGTAACCTTAGTGAATGGGGGGGGTCGAGTTTTGTTGAGTCTGATCAAAATTTTAATTAAGCTAGATTGGATCGTTGCAACTCGCTTGCCAAGTTCCTGCGTTGAGCCTGTCCCACACTTATCTATGACAACTTAAAAGGAATACTGTCGTTCAGAAACAAGACTCTGAGCAAAACTATCCATAAACTAAAATACAAGGATTTTAAATAATAGTAGTAATAATAATAATAATAATAATAATAATAACAAACAATATGGAGATAAACAACATTTGGGCACCAAGATCTTAGTAGCATTAATGACATAAAAAAAAACTACACTTTGGTTTAGGATCAGACATGCAGCCAAATGCATTAAAAGTGTAGTAAATAAACAAATGAAACAGAATACAAACAAATGGGAAATTAAGTAATTAAGAGAGAACAGAATGCAGAAATCTGTCTATGGAGCAATAATCACCTTCACTGGGGATGACAAGAATGTATGGCGTTGTTATTTGCCCCCTACCTATTACCACTAAGAACAAGGTTTATCGTTCCAGGTCGGCATGCATGAGAGAAAGGAAACAAAGAAAAAAAGTCTAAAAACAAAATACTGCTCCATCATCAAGACTTCCGGGTCTTCGCTTGAATTGCAACAAATTAAAGGTATAGCTGTGAGCAGAAACGTATTCAGGGAGGTAGTAGGGCTGACATCATTTCTCAGTACTGCGGGGTCCACAGATATTGACAACTGGGTGTGGTGAAATCAAAATAAACAAATAAATAAATAAGCAAAGATTTGGAAGCTCCATAGAAAAGGAGCTCCTACGTGGAAGGATCACTAAAGAATTTATGTGCCTGTTATCAAAGGAGAGAGAAGTACTAGGGGCATTTAACATGGGTGATGTTCAGAGATTCATTTTTAAATGAATCCACTTGAATCTTAAATGCACTGATGTCGATCTGTGATTCTGACTCAGAAAAATATACATATATATGATATTATATGTATATACAGGAACAATGTTTTAACTTTGTGGCACAGTTTATTTTCATTTTTCCTTTTTTTATTTAAATCTGGATAATAACAGCACAATGACAGCAAGCTATTATGATGAATATTGCACTTTCAATTGCAATCCTGCTCTACTGTGACCATGTATTAATTGCACGGCAAAACAAATAATAAATGCCACAAAGTTGAAAGCATGGCTTTTCCGAAGCAGACACACAAACGGTACCTCCCACTCTAACAGAAAAGACCGAATTCATGAAAAATGGCTGACAGACACAAAAGACATAAGTATAATCAGTTCATGTATACACATATATTAAAACTGATGTTTAACAAAATGATGACATGATTCTGAGGCCAAACAATCCTTTGTGTGATAAAAGTATCTAATATTAAGATTTCCATAAATGATATTTAGAAATCATATTTGAGAATATTTATACTAAACAAAAGAGTGAAATGAGAAAAAATGTAAAAAAAAAAACATGCACATTTGAGTTTGATGTGTTTGCGAATGGTCAAAATAATACTTTTAAAGTTTAAATCTGATTAAATGTATATCCTGGCTTTTATAACACAGGACTTGCATATAATGCCAAGCTTTTTGCATTGTGATCAGCAATGAACAGTATTTAATACCCCCAGGGACAATCTTAGCAAAATTACCCCAAAAGACGCTGTAGGTACAATGGGGCAGCAATGGAGCCCCAAGCATTCATGATCACAGTATTAGTCATGTAAATAATTCTACCAAATTATCATTATTACTTAAGAAATTTTGTATCAAAGCATCAAAAGGGAATAACGGAATATACAGAGCAAACAGTCACCCATTGTACCTACATTTTTAATAACAACAACCTCCAGATCACATATTACAGGAATTTTCGGCTTTCCTTTGGTTAATTAAAGTATCATGCAGAAACATCACTGAAAATAGCATACCTTTATTAGCCAGTCGCACACAGTTGATTTTTGTTTCCTGTAAAGAGAAACAAATGAAACAAGTTAAAAAATGTTAATTAAACCACTTTGCTGTGCACTTTTAGTAAACTGCATGAGCTGCATGACACACTAGGGCATCGTGTCACAAGGGAGCGCGCTAGGGATGTACAAGACCAAATAGGAGGAGCCAGACCACTGGATGAGACGACAATCAAGTCAACACAAGTCCATAGCTGACCCCCAGCAGCCGTTACACAATCATGCCTGTAGAGAGCATTGATCACCATGAGTTAATTGCTGCAATACACCGTATTTAGGTCATGTTCCCTGGCCTAAACCCCGCTACCTTCTCAGCTGGGAAACCCCCATGCCTTCCAGGATACCCTCCTCTCCAGCCCCATTCACATGGCTGCATGGCCTCCTGCCCTCCCGAAACCCCAGAGACACCATGTTTGTGGTCCATTGTGATCTTGAAGTGCCTTGAGCCCGGTGGCCCTCCATGTGACCACGAAACGCAGAGAGGTCCTGTCAGATGCACATGGGCTGTGCTCGCAGGCACTTCCTAAAGGCAAATGAAAATCTTACACCTTTGGCTGTCTGACCACCTCTTACCCCTGTGTACCCTGCTGGCAAACAATCTGAGGAAAATATATCACTATAGACTAACATAAAGTATTAATGTTGTTTTAATTAAGAAAGAATGCAACACTGAATTTCAACATCATTACTCTTACTGTTAATCCTACTCCAAATATACCATCGGCTAGTGGGTGCAGGATTTGAACCCTGAATTCTGAAGGTGGGAACCGCTATTCCACAATAATAATTATTATTACCATTGCTGTTGTTGTTAATTTCTTTGGTAGTATTAGCATTATACTTCATACCAGCCTCCACCAGAGGTCCAGAGCCTGAACATTTTGTCTCCCCAACTTTATGCAGTGTCCTAAAGCAAACCAAACACATTTACTCAAGCTGCTTAATGCTGCCTTATAATGCAGGAAAAACCTCATGGCGAATAATGCAGGAGCCCCATCAGTCGGCATCCCTGGCAACAGGAAGCACGATGCTCACACATAGACAACATGGCTCTCCACAAACACATCTGTGTGTTGACAGGAGGCACATATTTACCGAAACACATCTGTGTGTGGGCCAGAAGTACACATTCACCTAAACACATGCGTGTGGGCAAGAGGTACACATTCACCTAAACACATCTGTGTGCAGGCAGGAGGCACACATTCACCTAAACACATCTGTGTGCAGGCAGGAGGCACACATTCACCTAAACACATCTGTGTGCAGGCAGGAGG
>JAAGVU020000123.1:910274-931196 GCA_011763525.2 Mormyrus iriodes
GTGTGCAGGCAGGAGGCACACATTCACCTAAACACATCTGTGTGCAGGCAGGAGGTACACAGTCACCTAAACACATCTGTGTGCAGGCAGGAGGCACACATTCACCTAAACACATCTGTGTGCAGGCAGGAGGTACACAGTCACCTAAACACATCTGTGTGCAGGCAGGAGGCACACATTCACCTAAACACATCTGTGTGCAGGCAGGAGGTACACAGTCACCTAAACACATCCGTCTGCAGGCAAGAGGTGGAACCAGATTTGTAACACAAACAGTTTTCAGCTCCAGGTCCTGCTGTTAAAAGGGATACTCATGTTTCGCAAATCTATGTCTAGGTTTGATAAGCATGATAATAATAATAACAACAACAACAATATTATTATTATTATTATTATTATTATTATTATTATTATTATTATTATGAAGAAGAAGAAGCAGCTTACAACCATAAGGTATGATCGGTTGCACACAATTAGTATTACTAATATATAATCGTCTTGGGAGAGAGCCACACCAATCGATTCATTTAATTTCAGCAGCAGTCCATATCAGGTTTCAGGATGCTACATAATTAATTTAAATTAACCTGCAATATTGATTTTCCCATCACCACTGCTATGTAAGGACAGATCTCATCCAGCCTAGGGAGAGCACTTGTTTCACTGGAAATGGTGTTTCCCGATGTTTCACTTGCGTGACCAAGGCACACCAGGTCAAGAAGGAGGGGTTTCAGGGGATTTGGGTGAAAAGTTCAGACAAAACTATAATAACAATAATGAGCAAAAACAGAAAAAAAAACCATGACAGGAGTGACAGCGCTTGTTCCAGTAAACAGGGCCAACCGAGATCCCCAGTTTTCACTGAAATACTACCAGTTGTGAAAAATGAAGTGGAGTGACGGGGATAAAGAAACAGGCGATTTGTACTCGGCCAGTCATGGTCATCCCCCACCTTTTCTGACAGAACCGGACAGATTAAACTGTCAGAGTTTATTCAGCATCACAAACAGCCAGCCCTTCCCCAGGACGACCCTGCAGCAGCCAGCTCCACTCCGGGCTGGTCAGTAAAGCGCAAAGCCAGACACATCATGCATTTTTCCACCTGACACTGCAATGACACATCAGTCCAGCAGTTCTGACCGGCATGAGGCCAAGCTTGCCTCTGGGATGATGTAGCAGACTGCAGCACCAGCAAGCAAGTCAGGCACAGGGAGAATCTGTGTCTCTGACAGCTTCTTTCCATCTGTCTTTGTTAAATGCATATAATACTTAGGACATTTTGGTCTTGTTGAGTATGAATAGAAAAGCCATTGAAACTACAGCACTTTCAAAGACTAGACCACCTAATTGGTACAGGAATTATGTCATTAAACGTAACATATTTATAACAATATTTGCAACTCAAACTCAAAAATATTTTGGGGCTTATTCAGTCAGTACAGAAAGTATAAATAATTTTTTTCTCCTATATATTAATGTTGGATGGCAAATTTTGATACAAAACCAGTAGGCAGGATAGGGAACTAAAATGCCCAGATGTTATACATGCCCCCACCCCCAAACAAACCAAATAAATAAATTTAAAAATACTCATTACATGGAGGGAAGAGTTGAAGCAATCCATTATTTTTTTCCTCATACAACCTTTGGCCACCCTGCTGCACAAACACTGAAAAGGACATTGAGGGATCTTTCACCGTCAACATCCTGCTCCATCATATTCAAAAACCCCGATCTTCTTGAAACCATTATTGTCATGGAATACCCCCCACCCCCTTACAGAGGGGAGGAGAGGGTATATTAAAACCACACCACATTGCCAGGTTCACCCAAAGGGAGAAAGGTGACAATGCTTCCCAACAGTCAGGAACAGAGAGAGAAAAATCATTTAAAGCGACCAGAAAACAACAGGAAGTCAAGAGCAGAGAAGTGAAATGGGAAGGAGGGTGGAAAGAGTTCTGAGAAATCAGCTGCAGCTTAAATCTTCTGTGTAGCACCTGACTTCAGGAAATGTCAGCACCACCATTTCAAAATGCATTCAGAGTAATTTTCTGACGATTCACGCTGCTCTTAGCCGAGTGACATTTACTGCACAAGAATGTACATTGGTACTGCCTGTAGCAATTCAGCGGCTCTGAAATTTTTGAAATTTAAATATCTGGGGAAAAGTATGCCAAGACAGCTACAGTGCTGATAACTGGTGAGCTCCGCTTGCTGTCGCACATGTGCAAGTCTAGCCTGATTTTCAGAAGCTCCCGCCACACCAACGGGGGGAAATTTTGCGCACAAACCACAGTTACAACAGGGAAAAGCAACTCCTGCAATCCGTGAACACTGCTGTAATTTCTGATTCACTTAGGGAGGAGGACCAAAACAGGCCATCTACAGTAGCTTAACTGCTAAGACTTTCTAGGAACATCATCCGTGTTAATCTGTGGAAAAAAAACATAATAAATCACCTCCCACTTCACTGGTAATATATGTTTTATTTCTATGTAGCGTTAAAATTTCTGAATTTACTATCCTTGAATGGAGGTGTCCCCGAGCATAGTAATATACAATGGGAAGCTAATTAACTGTTGTCAGGAATAAGTAGCAACAATGCTAATGAACATAAACTATAATTTATTGCAGCACAGCACTAGAAATTCTGCAAATGAGCAAAGGCAGGCTGGCAGAGCTGCAAAAGCAGGTTTGCCCGAGAGCTGATGCTCAAATTGTCATCAGTGACAGGAGCCAGAGGTAAATACCAATATATTCCACACTTGCGGTCCCTGGTCTTCTGGTGTGGCCCAAAGCTTTTGTTTTTGTTAGGGAATATGGGACAGTTTCAAATGTTGGCTGCTTGATGATTGAAAGAGTCTAATAAGCAACAAAGATAAACAACAGGGAAGTACCAATAAAAATATACCTGCGGCCAGTGCCTCTGTGACAGATTATCAAAACACAGCTATCATTAGATGTTAGGGGCTAGGTCATTCCTGGCTTTGAAGTCCATGTGGGACTTGAAGTTGAACCACTCGATTTTTATAGGATCTAATTGGCCACGAAGAACTTTGCACACTGATAAGGTACAATTTAAGGTAGCTGAAAAAACACAAGCAATGAACAAAAACCAGCAGATATATGTACAGGTTGCCTGTGTACTTCAGTTTCTGCCAAATTAAGCTACATTGGTATACAATTCTCTAGCTATTGTACTGCAATACTCCACCTACAATATTGATTCTGCACTGTTACCAGAGGTTTTTACCCACCAAGAACCACACGAAACATGGACACATTTACCTTTGAGTTAAAATGATCATATTACACAGCTATTAGGGATTCTGAGGGAGCTGTGCATTGTCTGGTGGCATCCATGAGCCCAAAAGAAAGACCTCAAATCCATCACAGCTTTTTGTTGGAAAGATTCCTTATGTTCCTGAGCAACTTGGAACCTGATAGGGATGCTGGAACAATAAGAGGAATCAAAAACAGGTCCCAAAGAGCAGCTCGGTGGCGCAGTCATTCGCACTGGCTCTGTGTGTGTGGTGTTTGCCTGCTCTCCCAGCATCGTCATAGGCTTTCCTCTGGATTTCCCTCCACAGTGCAGAAATATGCTAAGGTGAACTGGAGTTTCCAAATTGGACGTAGGTACAAACTGTGTGCGTCTAGTGTGCCTAATAACCCTACCCTGGGTTATTTCCTGCCTTGTGCCCATAGCTTCCAGGATAGGCTCTGGATCCCAGTGGCCCTGAGTAGGACAACCTGGTACAGAAGATGGATGGATGGAGATAGGTTTCTGTGTGATGGGAAATGCCACATCCATCTGGGCCAGAACACATGCACCACCCACGGGAGACACCCATTCAATCCCTGGGAACTCTGCTGGCATAGTCAGCCACTCAAAGCCTGATACTCATGTTCCCCAGTTGCCAAAATAAAAAATGTAAAAGGTATCAAAGCCAAGGTTTTCCTGAGAGGGCTGAGAATGCAGCATGGAACAGCATTCAGTAACAGATCTGCACTAACGACGACACTGCATTTTAAAAATTCTCGAAGGCAGAAGGTAGTACACATTCTAGCATTTTAAATGTATACCTTTTACCTCTTCTTGGGAACTCAATTCTTTTTAATGACATTGTATTTATTACGCCCTGTAAGACATTTACCACATCAAATGTACTATTCCTGAGTTTGGATGCCTGTTCATTATTTATAATGACACATTACATATCACGAGAAATAAGAATATTATGAAGTGCAACGGCTTGCAAGCAACCAGTGAAAGTACACAATTACACTGCTGGTGTCATAATGCATTACACTTCTGGAAAAAATTAAGAGACCACAGCAAAATTTTCATTCATTTCTCAATTTATGGGTATGCACCTGTGTAAAATATAATTTTTTTCACAAACTCCAGCCTGGCTCTTCCCCGCTTCTCATTGATTAAGGGCTTCTTCCTTGCTTTACGAGTCTTTAGTCCTGATTCTAGCAGCCTGTTATGAATTGTCCTAGCTGTGCACTTCACACCAATTAATGTTTCCCATTTTTTTTGAAGGTCACTTGAGGTCATCCTCCAACTTATGAGGCACTGCCGGATAAGCTGACAGTCATCCCTGGCATTACAAAGTTGCTTCTACCCTCTGCCTGGCTGGTATTTGGTTTTTGCCAGTGTCTCCTACTTCACATTGTACTCATGTACTGCTGTCTTAGAAACTTTGAGCCAGGAAGCAACCTGCCTTACAGTGTAGCCTTCTGCCAGCAGAACGAGGATTAAACCAGGATTTAAAAATGCAGATGAAAAAAAAATTATAAAATTTAGAGTAATATCTGTATAAAGTAAAACAGTATTCCAAGTGTTATTTAAATAGGTAAGTAGCTATAGCGAGGAAGCTAGTAATAAAACACTAAAATATAATGCACAGCAACATAATGGAATTTCAGCTATTTATGTAAGTAGTCACCTCATTACTTTAAAGGAACGCGATCCTTATTGCAACATACACAAAGTTTAAAAGCATGTCCTGTGAGAGACTAAATTGTTTAAATTCTTTAGAAATGGTAAAACTGCCTATTAAATAGTTAATGTCATAGCCAAGCCTAAAATCTGGTTCTTGCCAGAACTGAATTTTAAAAAAGCTTTAAGATTTGCATGAAACACACTGAGATGATACGGAAATCTCACTTGAGGCCACAAGTGCTGCAACTAAGTCATAGAGTGAGAAATCACACAGGAAAAAAGCCCTGAGAGAAAAAAATCTGCCAAGTAACAACATTCAAAGACCAACAGAAAAAGCACAGGTCGAGGGTAAACCCAACATCATGAAAGACGACCATGGGGGAACTATGCATAACAAGAGTTAAACAATCCCAAACCACGGACCCAAAACAGTCATAAGATGATGAGTAACAAAGACAATTGGAGCTCTTTAACCCATAAGAACCCAGACCAATTTCCCCTTAAAGGAAAATTATGGGGAATATAAAACAGACCAAATGGACCACACAAAACACATTTCTAATTTGTTTTTTAAATTCTGACCTGTAAGAACGAACATGTCACTTTGGGGCCTAATGAGGTAAAGTCAAGGATAAAGTTGTGTGAGAAAGTTTCCAGGACATTTAAAGTCGTGGTCACACCTGTGTCACAGTGGGTTATTATGGGTTAACATAAACATTAATCTTACTGCACATTACATTAAATAAGTCCAGATATAAAACATACAAAAACAGAGGCTATATTAAGGCTCATGAATTTGTATTTTACTCATTCATCATCATCAGCCAGTTTTGATAATTTTTGCAGTGGATTTAATGAAAGATTAACACCTCTAGGCTTCTCAGTCTTCCAGGTTCTGAGGGGTATCTGCTCACTGAGCGGATGTTCAAAATGCTCAAATCGCCCAGCCAACGAGAGCGGCATGGCTAGAGAGGCTGTGCTCCTCACACTTGAAGTGGCAGATCAAAGTCATCTATATGACCGAGCAAAGCCCTGAAGATGGCACCTACTGAAGGGAGTACAGAGGTGCTTGAGAGACAACTTACACCCACGCATCTAAAAAGATCAGTAAACTTGTTTTTACCAGGAACATCTGCACCATCCAGCAAGCTAAAGATGCCCAACCTCCTCATTATTCCTTCCTTCGGTGGCACTGCCGTTGGCATTGCCACTGTCCCTCCCTTTCCCTTCCTCCTGCCCTGATTTCCTGCTCCAGCTCCACGTTCTCAGCCTCCCTCCACTTCTTTTGTCCCCTCTCCTCCCTCCTCTCTTCTGCTATGTCCTTTCTGGTAATTATGTATTCATACTGTAGGTTAACATACACCCTCCTGCAACAGACCTTTTGGAAATCCAAATGGGTATTTGAAATCACTTGCAGAACCAAACGATGACTCCAGTGAGCAAGTTGACCGTAATGAAAAGGAGCGGGGAGAGAAGGTACTATTCTGATTAAGAAAGTGTTTTTCCTGTGCATGCAGAGAGGTCCTTAATGCCCTCAGCCTACCTCTGTTCCCAGATCTGCAGGGCATTTAGTAAGGTTTACCATGTAAGCAAACAAAAGCTTGTTAAACTGAACATTGCCAACTACGGTAGAGACCTTCACTACGTTACTAACTTTGGATTTATTTTTCCTTATCTGAAATACATTAAAGTAATTTGTGGAAAAATGTTTTCTTTCTGTTGTCTTTTTTTGGATATTGCACTTTAGGTTTCCTTACTGGATTCTGGCTTGGGTGTAGAGCATTTCGCTTACATTTGTTTACGGTCGCTCATTGGAGGCTCAGCCTAGCAGCACTTGCACCATGAGTAGGCTCCTGATAGCTGGCTACTTGTTAAGTGTTATCAACCGTACTTGCACTTCAATTTAGGAGAAGTGACCACCAAACAAACCCACAAACAAAAAAAAACGAATGAATGAATGAATGAATGAATGAACGAACAAATGGAAATGTTAATTTCAAAATACTGCTTTATCGTTTAAAATAATTACACTTGCTGATTGGTAGATAAATGCCTAGTGCAATCAGAGTAAAAACAAATCCTGCTTCTGGAGAAGAGTGGATTACATAAAAAAAGCCAGTGATACTTCCTTTAAGCTTTTTTCGTCATCTGCTACTGAGCAAAATTAATTCAGTATCATTTTGGACTCAAATCTCTGTTTCTGGAAGTTTGCGTGTGTCACTGCTCAGCAGATGCCACTCATAATAAAGTGCATTATTAATAGAAGTGTGTGGCAAATGGTGGAGGCTCCACACACAAGAAAGAATGCCAACCGTCACCATGACACATTAAGGACTACAAAGGCAGAGCCTCCAGTCTGCAGCTGACACTATGTACTTTAATAAACTCTTTTCACAGCGTATCTCAAGGAAATACTAAAATCAAGATTTCATTTAGGCATTGCAGAGCAACATTAATAAAGATAAGTACCAAATCAGTAAAATGTTTTATGAAACGGAGATGATGTTCAATCCATATAACAATGGCTGGTTTCTTCCCGACTGAAATTATACATTTATGCAAATAACAAGCTCTAAAATTAACCTAACCCATGTGAAGGGATAGCATTACTGTACAAACATTGATGTATTGTTCCCCTGTTTATCGCATGCAAAAACGTAATATCAGGCAGGAATAGGGAAAAAAAATGTAAATGGGTCTAAATAGGTATATCTGTCATTAGGAGTTGTTCACTCACCGACAACCCTATGGGCTTAAAAAAAAAAAAACTGTGTTCTTCACTAAACAGAAATATACTGTCCCACAACTTATTTTTGAATGGGATATTTTCCCCTCCTGGGTAACTCACTACAATTCTGGTTCATGATGACACAGTAATCAAGGTCATAAGTGAAATAAGACAATACAGCAAACTCACCCCATTGGCTTTGCTCAGAGCCTGAAAGTAAATGCTGTAGCTCTTGGTGGGGGACAGCGGGGCATTCCAGTACCCGTTGTACGTCTTGTTATCGCCCACCGTGAAGGGCTGCACAAAAGACAGGTTGACGGGCAGCAGCTCGGCGGCGAAGTAGTGCAGCGAGTCCAGCACAGAGGCATTCTTGAAGCTGACGGGCACAGAGAAGCACTCAAGCACCTCGGCTGCACGGCGGGACTTCTGCTTCCGCTCTTCTTTCACCACCAGCTGATAGGCACTGCGAACAGGAATGGGGGCTCAGATCAGGGGAAACCCCAGGACTGCAAGGGAACTGTTCTCTGCAGGATACTGAATACAGAGACACTGTGAACTTTGAGCCTATGTGGCTATTAGTATATGAGATTCAATTCTTTTAAGGTATCCAGTACAGTATATCTAAGCATAAATACCAAGGAGGTGTGATTATTACAATTTCTTTGGGTTTGGAAAAGCCTTGTATAAATCTTATTATTATTATTATTATTATTGTTGTTGTTGTTGTTGTTGTTGTTGTTGTTGTTGTTATAAAATATCTGTACCGCTGTTTCTTTTCTACATCAGCAACCAACCCAAAAGTTCAGTTTGGGCGCTTTTCCACTGCACTAGGTACTGTACTTTTTGTGCCTCAAGAAAGTACCAAGAGTATATTACTTCAAGGTGTTGGTTTTCAATTGGCATAAAAATTGGTACCAGCACTGAATGATATCACAACATGAGGCGGGATATTTTATACTGGATTATAAAAATGGCTGTAGTATTTTATTGGACTGGGTAATGTGCAATAATAATACCAACCATGTTATGTACATGGAATTCTGACATCACAAGGACAGCAATAGTCAACTGGTTTGAGATCAAGCTTTTTCATACCTTCATAATGTCCAGACATTATGGGTTTAATTTCAAGGGATTATTATAAGTTTAAGTTCAAGTTTTAGGGGGATTTGCGTTTCACTAAAACATTTTGACTTTGTCATGGGAAACAAAACTTAGTACGCATTTCAATTTTAATTACTTAAATCACTCATGCATAGACAGGTCTGTGGGACATTTATTTATTTTGAACTCCTTTTTTGCTTTAGAAATTTCCCAATATTACAACAAAATTGCAGCACGATATTTGAATTTTTTCCAATATCGTGCAGCCGCAGTATATTATAGCAAATACTTTTGTCATGTAATCCAGAACTTCTGGTTCTTTCGGCCAGTCAGAAATTCAAGCTTGGATCAGTTACTTTACTCACGCATACAATACTATTAATTTTTTCTTTTACTTTCTCATTGTTTTCTGAGTTTGTAACTTTTTTCAAGACAGCAGTTGTACTGTTTTTCAGGAGCAGACTATTTGCATAACGAATCAACAATGAACATGTTTGCAAGTCCAACCCCAAAGTACTTTTGATATTCTGTGTACTGGAACTTTTGGTACAGGTACTTGACCAGAAATCAATGGAAATTGTTTTTTTTTTTAAACTCAATCAGAATTTTAACACATTGATCCTGCAATATGCCCCCTGTGGGGGAGTTATAGGTATCAAGATGTGATCTTTGATCTATGGAGGCTGATTCTCCAAGCCTATTCCTGAAGAAGTGACACTCTGGTGTGAGTAGACCTTGAGGTGATAAACAGTTAATGGGACATTTCAGTCCAGTACCAGTAGAGGGTAATCTAGTCCTGATTAGTAGCAATTGGGATTCTCTCTCATTCAGTCTTTGATACCTTTAAGCACAGTGAGTGTATGGTTCTCCATGTAATGAGATGACTGCACCTCTGTAGTTAGAGCTTCATGAATGAATGACACTTTTTGAACTTTCATATTAGAGCAGTTGTAATTATTGTAAATCTATGTCAAGAATATACTTGGCTATTATATATAATTAGGAAAATTCATTTTTCTCTGAAGGACTATGGCAAATTACCCATTCCCCTAATTTCGCATCTTTTATGCAATATAATTACAAAATAACCAAACAGCCATGCTTCCTCAGAGTGGACACGACTTCTCAAACAAATGTCTTTCAGGGCACGCCACACACATGAGCAGATACGTCTGTGCACACAAGACAAGTAATCATGGCTGCAAAATATGAAGAGAATATTTTGATAATTATGAATATTTTTTTCCAAGGCCCTCAGAAGTCAAGAAACAAAGATGTTAAAGCTTTTAGTGGAATTACCAGGCTGCCAGATTCAAAAATGTCTTTAAGTTGACATTATTTTTCAAGGATTTATACTAAATGCTGAGGGCAAGATTAAAGGTATCTCATAAGAGATTCTCCTTATCCATTATGCCATGTTCAACACAGCCCAATTACATCTACCTTGTAAAATTACACAGGACTGTGCAAAGCCATGATCGCTTGGTTCCAAAAATGTGTCAGTGTGTTGAATATGTAAATTACACAAGTGCAGAAAGACACGCAGCATACACTTCTATGCAGAACCGATTGAGTGTCATTAAGTTGTACTTGGCATCTACAAAAACTTCTCAAACCTGCAAAGCATATAATGTGGTAGCCTATTCAGAGTAGAGATGCACGGTCATGGGGGGAGGGGGTCTACCTTTCAAAAACACTGCAATTTATATAGAACATGTGTAATTTCTACAGAAGCTCATCATCTGCGAATGCCTACCAAACCAGGTAGCAATTTTGGAGCAGATAAAACTAAAAATGGTTACACACCTGCTATGTAATTTAAGTTTCTATTGCCTGTAAAAAAGTGCAGGACTGTTATCAATATTTAATCTCACTCTCCAATAATTTTTGTTGGTGTAGGAATTCCAATTCCCATATTTTAACAGAGATTATAGTACAACATATTTTCATAGAAAATGCTATTATCCCATGACTGGGTAATTCATCAACAAAAACTTACTTCACTGATGCAAAATAATAATAAAAAAAACAAACACTTTACACAAGTCACCCACACAACACAAAAACATTATTTAAGACACTGCTTTGCAATATTAATAGGAAAACAAATCTTTTAGAATTATAATCATAACTTCAGGTTTGTACTGGAACTGGGGTGCTTTTGAAAGATGTTAACCATTAAAAGATGTTGTACCAGTTTGTACCAACTTTATTTTGACACAATCGTTTAAACAACCAGTTAAAAACTCTATTATGCTGTATACGTAAATGCTGCAAATGCAACAATCCTCCGGACAAAATCGCCTGATTTAGTTTACACACTAAACAAACCCTTCTGTGCAGTTGTTCTTTGAACATAAAGGTTGGTCCTCTCCATCACAAATCAATGGTTTCAAAGTGACGCAACATTTGCATATCATGTTTCCTTTTTCAAGGCTTTTTTTTTCAAAGAAGAACTAAATGCAAGGATAATTCAAAAGAAACCGTGTTACTCTACCAGCTACAATCTAAATGGAGTTTGATCCCCCTTAATGTCTTTGCATACAAATTGCTCTTATCTGAATGACTGCCTTTAATGCTTCAAAATATCCACTGGACTGACAGTAATTCTCTTTTTTCATTTAGCAGAGGCAGTGGACCTTGCGGAGGCGTTTTTTTTTTTTTTTTAGAAGTCACAACTCCCGTGCCCGCTGGAGGAAGGGCCATAATATTTTATTTAAGTGAAAAGGCTCTCCTTTTGTCCTTCTGATTGGTCTCAGAGGGGAAGCAGACCCCTACTGATTTGACACCCTGAATAAATGTAACGAGCGTCAGAGGTCTGAATTACAGGCTACAATGACGAAATTGAAAAATCCAAATACATAAAAACTTATTCTGAGCTTGTTGACCAATTGGCTAAATGCACAAGGAGAGTAAATGAGAAGCGAGAGGCTCGGTACCTGACTGGGGCTCCTCGGGACTGCGCCGGCTTCAGTAGCACCGTGATGGTGGTGTCGGTCTCGTTCAGGGGTGTGTCGGTCTCGTACTCCGGCATCGAGGGCGCTGTCGCAATGATAGATAAGAGCCATTGTAGCGGCCCATTCTTTTGACTCTACTACATGCCTTTATAGTCATTAGTTATTAGTGTCCGAATTGAGGGGATTCCCCCACCCCCGGTCAACAACTTTTACCGTCGCCCCCTGTCTACAAATACTGTATTACTATAGCTCCCTTGGTTGGACTGAATCCCAGGGGACCCCCAATACCTCTCACACAATTCAAACACTGATGTATTACATTAGCTTACTGTTTTCGAGCCGCAAGTACTAAATGTTTCCTCAGAAAAGAGCACTACGCACCTTTAACGCCCAGCCACGATAATGGGTAATTAAGAGTGTGAAAAGACAATTAATAAACTAAATTTATATGCACGAAAAGTCCGGGTATCTTCAGAGTTGGGTTATGAAAATGACCATTATCACGCCCCCAGCTGAGGAAAGCACGAGACGCGGGCGTGCACGTGACCCTGCTCCCACATTATCTTTGCGGAAAGTTACAATGCTGCAGGTGATCCTTATCCATTAATGTGTTATGGACAATGCTGATAAAATAAATCGCACAAGAGAAGACTTGTAAATGGCGTATCGTTCCAAGATTAAAAGGAACCTCTGTTGATGCTCTAGGCAGCGATTTTATCTTAGCACTTGAAAAAGATGTTTACTACCTCATATTAAGCAAATCTTTCATGTTCCTTAAAAAAAACCTATACAGTGACTGAGTGAAAATTTTAAATTAAAAATTTTCAACTTGTGTGAAATTAATTATTATTGTAAAATAGATATGTCATGCAAGGCAGCATGCTTAAACCACGGACTCCAATAGCCACACAAAGTTCTCCCTGAACTGATAAAGGCATCAGATTAATTCAGTTCTGATGGGCAACACAGAAGAGAGATGAGAAGTAAAGGTTAATTGTACTGGTTATCTTGCAGTGGATTCCCCCATAGTACAAAGAAAAACAGAATCACAGCAATATTTGACTCAAAGTAGGAAAATTACGCCTTTTTAAAAAAACAGCTTCACCAGCAGCATCAATGAGTAAGAGTTTGGCAGATGATTAGAGTTGCATTTGATATGGCATGGCCTGAAATTTTCTTTGTTGTTTACCCACATATCTATATATATACCACCATTTTCTCAGCATTACAAAATAAAATGCAGGAGGCTATCATCTCAAGTATCATAAACAGACACTGTACGCGCATATCTTTGCATGAATGAAATGTGGTGGCTAAAAGGGGAGAGTAAATGTACAAAAAGTATTGTCAGGTACTGTTTATTCGGAACAGGGAGAGTGAGATTTCTTGACATAATAAAGTGGGTGTCTTTCTCATGGTTGCAGCCACCCAGACGGTAGTAAATCAGGTAAACAGTAGGCTTGGGCGGCATTACGATAATATATTTTACTCCGGCATTTAGAAAACCTAAAGTTGTGATTTTCGAATCAAGAAATATAGACACTCCTCTGTCTGTGAAACTAATACGGGGATACTGTATTGAGGCAATGTACTGCGGTACACAGCGATAGCAGCAGCTGAAGCATCACTGAAGTAAAAAAAGTCAAAGAAAAACATGCATGCATAAAAACAAAATGCGCCGTGAATGCATTGTAAACTGTTGGAGCATTCATGGCATACGGAAACCTAGTGTGCATGCGTCCGCAGATCGGGCAGTGATAGTGGTGTCAATAAACGAAGGGTCATCTTTTTAACTCTTCAACAAGGAGCTGTCTCCTTGTTTCCCTAGCGTTCAACTTCCACACCGATGGGCCAATTTATCTCTGATACCAGAGCTTATGGTAGCCTACATGGTTTACTTTGTTTTTAACGGTATGAACAAATAGATACTGCCCAACCTTAGTAAACAGTTGTGATTAGATGGCTTCAGATTGCTGGCTCAATCCCCTTCTGTTTGTAAAGCAAGGTACCTGGCCTAAATATCCTCACAAGAAACAGCACAAATACAACTACTGTAGATAAACTCTTCCCAACTTAAGGCTGAATTAGATTAAAAACATAATACGCTATGCCAGTGTTTCTCAACCCAGTCCTGAGGAACCCCCAAACACTCCACATTTTTCCTCCCTTTCAGGCCTGAACACAGCTGTACCAGGTATTCGATGTTCTTGATTGTTTGGTACTGGGAGCTGGGAGGATTGGATTGAGAAACATTGTGCTATGCAAATGCTAGTTTACTGGTGAGGTGGGTTATAGTTAATGTCTCCAGACATTGTCACAGTCAGAGTATTAGGGAGATATTTCCTTGGTTATTACAGTAAGCATATGAAAAGTTCAACTTCTCTGTTTGGCTGTTAATAGACATTTTTATGATCTAAGAGATTCAAAGGACAAATTAGCAATGGGAAGAGATACGTTTTATGAATTTTACCTCATAATAAAAACGAATATTGCTATGCATATTTATTTATTTACTTCATGTGAACAAGATGTGGTCCCTCATTCATTCCCCCAGGGCTGAGGGGATTGTTATAAACAGTGAGCTGGCACTCTGAAAACGAATAAGGTCCAGCTGACCCGTGCTTCAACTGAATGACAAAAATAAAAAGGGGTGTGCCGAGCTGAAGTTAGCGGCATGGCAACTGGGAATGGACATTAAAAAAGCAGACAACTGGAAAGCTCCCTAACGGAGGCTGTCTTGCTGGCCACAGTAAATCACTGCCATGTTTACATTTCAGTTCTGTTACAGCTGTCTTTTCCACACCTTACCATGCAGAGATTTTTCGAGGGGCAGGGGTGGGGGGTGATACCGGACCCCCCTCGACAAGTAATGTTGGGGTGGAAGGGTTGGGGGTGGGGACTAAACAAAAAAGAATTCAGTGATTGTCGGTGATTAAAAAGGGGGACTCAGAACTACTAAACATCAAAATGGAGGCACTTTCAGTCCTTTGGGTAAAAAGGGCAGGTCTTCAGGCCTTTTGCCCCCCCCCCATGTCCCTGCACTTCACCACCAATTCTGACCTCTCCACCAGACGACAGAGCACATCACAAATTGTGAATTAGTCAGAAAAGAGCCAAAAACTTTGTCTTATCTTTATACACATATGTCAATACTTCATCATTTTTTCTGTATTTGGTGCCAGCCAGCTACAATTGAAATTTGAACTGGGAGTTCATAACAAAAGGCACATAACAAGGAGGCATGCAAACTCCACCCCCACCCCCTCCCCCCCAGTGTGACTTAGCATTAGCAATGGATTGGGGATGAAAGAATGAGCCGTGAATGACATAAAGAGGTACAGAGTCAATTGTCCAGCTTTTATGTATTTTTATCTTATATGCACATCCATTACATTGCTAAGATATTGTTTTATGTACATATACTCTTTCTTATATTTTGGCCTATTCTATTATCTTATTATTTGTGATTCTACCATTGTACTACTCTATTATGTTATTCCACTTTAAATATGTTGCACCAGCTCTTTGAGTCACAAGACACATCTCGCTATATGTATACCTCTGTATACTATAATGTCAAAGTTGATTTGAGTTGAATTCTTTAAACCTGTAAAGTGCATGTCTAGAGAATGGGGGGGTCCCGACCTGCAATCTTGGTGGCGATGCGGCTGGTCACCGGTGGCCCGAACCCTTTGTTGGTGCTGGCCTTAATGGTGAAGACATAGGTGGTGCCCGGGTAGAGTCCCACAAAGAGGTGGTGCGTCTCATTACGCAACTTGAAGACGCGGCCACGCTGTGTGGACAGTTCTGCGTTGGGGTCCAGGGAGCTGAGGGCCTTGTAGGTGATCTGCATGGGAGTGGATTTTGTACAGAGAATAAGTAACACCACATACTGTATCTACTGAGAATAATTTAGCTTCCAGGAAAGCCTGACTGATCCATTTACCCAGGAACAATCCTTGGCTGTCTCCATTAAAAAAAAAAACACACATTCCATCTTCACCACCGTGGTGCCCAACAACAGAAGACTGTGGGGATTACAAATGCACAACATTAATTATAAAGTATAAAAACAAATTTTTAAATAATAACCAGATCTCTTTATTACACTCAACAGCATCTGTTCAAGGTCATAAATGGACTTTAGAAGATAAACAGTCTTAGTGTTGGTTCAACTGAAAATGGCATTTTATCTCATGACTTGATTTGAGAGTAGGAAGTTAATTGTGCAGGTGTTACTTAATAATCATAATACTTTATTGATCCCTGTGGGGAAATTCTCTTTTTGCCTACCCCATCTTTCTTCTCATGACACAGATATAGGTGAGAGCAAGCTAGGCAGCCACCCATAGTGGCACCCATGGAGCTGAGGGTTAAGGGCCTTGCTCAAGGGGCTACAGACATGGCTGTTCTGCTGAGGCCAGGCTCAAACCAGCAAACTTCTGATCACAGGCACAGAAGCTTAGCCCACTGAGCCACACACTGCCTTGTAAAGCTTACCGCCTGGAGATATTAATAAATAATATTAATAAAGGACTGTTAGGCACGAAATAGGCACAATAATAATAAAAGCAAGTACACAAAACAGGGAAAGATGCTTTGTGCCTACACAATTTCAAAGTGACCTGACATAGTACCGCAACTGTTGACTGAATTCTGTATGAATAATAGTTTAAAACATAGTATGCGCTTCGTTTGATTGAACAGTGTAGGTGGAAAATACATTCTAATTACTCAGGGTGACAGTAGTAAAACAAGTTTTTTTCCCCCAATGGCTTTCATGGACATATGAAAAAGGAACTGTTAAATAATTAATAAATATGTTTGTTATATATAATATATATATTTGTGTTATATACAATATTTTTATTATTCTATACTTTTTTTCAAATATATGACATCTAGAAAAACATTTAGTAGTATTTCAGTAGGGGTGGGTGTTTCAGTAAATAAATCGGCCATGAGTTGGAGGCAATCAAAACATTTCTGTGCTGATGTTACACAGTCCAACGCTATTACAGAATTCAAATAAAGCAAATTGACAGCTCAGCACTCGACAGGCCGGGAGTACAGGATGTTTTCACGGTGAGCAAAGCCATTCAGCCCCCGCCCGAATCCCATGCTGACCGTAGATAACCGTCCCGGCAGAGGAAGTCACCGCTTAAAATACAATTAAATCTGAAAGGAACTTGAATAAAGTGGGGGCGTGGGGGCGGGGGAGGGGGTTGGCAGTCTCATGCCACATTGCCTGATTTTTGAAGGTTATGTCAAACTTGGGCGACCTGCTTAAATCACACTTTGCACGGCAGGAAGGGGACCGGACCCAGGGCCGACCTATTTTAATGGATCTGCGGCCCATCATATGCAAATTGCTTGGATGTGAACAAACGTGCGACAGGGTGACTGAGGATTTCAACCTGATTTAACACCGACCAAGAAAGAGCTGCTAACACTTGTCAAATGAATTTGTATAACCTTGGAGGAGGGGGTGAAAATCATATTAATACAAAAAAAAAATCTTCCTAATTTTGCTCAGGAAACCAAACAGGAAGCAAAGCCCAGTCTTATGGAAAAGGCTGCCAGCCGGACACTGGAAAGCCGAGCCTTTCGGTCTGTGCTTGAGTGCGTGTGCTGGTCCGTGCTGCATCTTATTTATGGTGCCTTTTCCCCGTAATGGCTTTTTATGTTTCCTTTTACAAAAAACGAGAATCGCTTCGATGCTCTATCAGTGCGTAAGATCCCGCGCGTAAATGTTCGATTCCCTCCTGAAAGGGGGCTTGCATCACATTGAATGAGGATCTCAGATGGGTGGCGCCTGAACACGAAAACAAAAGAGAAGCAAAGAAATAAATCAGAAGAAAATACAAAATAGATTTCCTGTGTAGCGATCGATCATTTTTGGCCTTGGGAGATTTTGATCAATATGGCTTTCAGCCAGCACTTTCAAAATATAAGATTAACACTGACAAACATAATTTTCAGCCAGGGAACATCAAGCCAATGTTTATGTGCTTTTTCTTTTCCGGAGGCTGGTATTTTTTTATTATTCTTATTTCTTTTACTTTGTAGTTCCCTTGAAAAATCATCATCCAGATGGTCAGAACAAGTCAGGGCACTGATGAGATGTCTAACCCAGTTTTCAGAGTATCTGGATGATGGAATCTTTCAGGATTCCTAACTAGGTTTCCAAAGGCCCCCTTTATGTGTCCTAGCAGACACTCCTGAGATTTCTTGATTTTGCCAAGGAGATATTTAACATTCTACAGCTCCCCTCCATCCCCAGACCAAGGTTTCCATAAAACACTACAATATTATGGAAAAAAAACCTGCAAATATGCCTTTGGAATAGATGAGGCCTTTCATCCGGGGAAAAGTAACTTGTTTGGATGCATTTGGAAGAGCGTGCGAGCAGCATAGCGGATCATCTGCCATGATTGCTAGGGTCACGCAGAACGGCAACTCTAAGGGAGCTCACGATAACAAACAGGGGCCCTTAGCAGAGTGGAGAAGGTGCCCCGGAGGGAGCTGGGTGTCCTGGTATGGCCATTGATTGCTCCGCCGTTGCACCAAATTAAAGAAAGCGAAGTGCATTTCAGGATGGAAGGTCTTCTACTTCCAATCCACCCATAATCAGCTAAAATTGCCCACTGTAGCCCTTTCAGTTCTGGCCTCCTATTCATCCCCTATATTTAATTGGTGAATTCTCTCCTTCTACTCACTACTATGTAGTGCGTGTACTGGCACAGAATGGCTGCCATCACATCATCCAGGTAGGTCCTACACAGTGGTAGTAGTTGAAGAGGCTCCCCATTGGTTCTGTAAAGCACTTTGGGTGTCTTGTAAAGTGCAAAATAATTGTAACATTCATTCTCTTGGATGGGACACTAGCCCACTGAAGAACACAAATCACACACAGACAATCATTACCAGAAATTCGGAAAGTCATCTGTTCGCCAAAGTGCACAGTATTGGACTGTAGGAGGAGGCTGGAGTACCACGAGGAACAGAGGGGGAACATGCACACAGAGCTCAAGTTGGAATAAAACCACAGTAACAGAAACGTGAGGCAACAGTACTACCCACAGAGCCACTGCACCACTCTTTTCATATATATGTATATATATGTAAAATTTATATACACAGCTGAGCACTAAGCACATTATGTTGTCAGCAGGTGACGTGACTGAGGGAGGTTCTAGGGCAGAGTGATAAGGCTCTGGCAAATACAAGGCGCTTTATTTTATTTTATTGTTGTCTACATCATTGTCAAAATCACCTGATGGCTGAGCATTACTGGGACCACTGAGTGGCACCTAGCCGAGGCTGTTTGGACGAGGCTCACAAGCCCGGCGGCGGGAGGCAGAGAGGAAAGCACTGAAGTGACAAAAACTAAACGAGTGATGGGGAAATGAAGGCATGCGGAAATGGGGGCCATTCACCCGCTGAGCATTTGGGCTACGGTGGGCCTGGGGCTATGGACCAAACAGCTGGCCTGCATCCCGTCGTACCACATTTAGGCCGTCACAGACCAGTTAAAAGGAGGCCTGGGCTTGATTGAATTGGCACTTTGTGGAATAGGAGTTTCTTTCCGCTAGGCTAACTGCTGTCGGAAAGGCAGTAGGGTGTGGACTGAGAGAGATGTGAAGTGGTCCTGACCTGAGTAAAGCCCGTTTAGGCTTAGTCATATCATTTAATAGTGAAAACCAGTGCTAAATGTAAGAATTGACAGGCGTGGAACATCTCAGTGGAAGGACATTAGTAAACTTGCCAGTCCCTTTATTTAAGAATTAAACAACACTTATTTTCACATTAAACAATGGCAGCTTAGCATGTATCATTACAATAGTAATGGTGTATCAATGAATCAGTGAAAAGCTATTTTTTGTTTGCTTTTACTTTGCCCCATAAAATGAGTTACATGATATATAAAAAATAAATCAATATTTTCTTTTTATAATCTTCAACCAGTGAATAAATAATCACATAACTTTATTTTAAGTTCACTACGCCTTCATTTGTTTTGCTTTTTTTTAGTTGCACAAGCCATCAGATTATTATTATTAATTATTATTAATTATTATTGACTACTGCTACTGAAATACACCACAGAGTATCCCTTGCTTTATGCCCTGTGCTTCCTGGAATAAGTTTCAGCTGCACCATGGCCCAGTACTGGATAAGTAGTTAGAAGATAAATGGATGGATAGATGGATGACACACACCTGTAACCATTTCCTGATCTCTTTAATCCCTTTACTGGAACTGAAAACTTGCCTCCAGCTAATATTTTTGTCATGACTTGAATTGGACGATACCAATGCTAGAGTGCTGTCTCTGCAATGCAAAGACTTGAAACCATACTGGATTATTTAAAGCCCCACTTACCATTAACATTTAAATTGGACACTTCAGCAGTCTTGTGGTATCACGTAAATCCAATAATTGCCTAGCCTATGAGTAGCATGTGCAATTCATACCCAAGATAAAGCAATAATTCCATATATCTGTATAAGCCGTAAGCGCTTTGCCGGAAACATAAACATTCTGGCGGCTCCGTACATTTATTAATTGCCAACAGCCTCAAAGTAATAAACGGGCAAATAAACAAACAAACAAAAATCTATTCAGGCAACAGTGGTTGCTACTGGAGTATTTCAGCAAGATTGTATGTGCATTTACGTATATTTATTTAACGCATTGCAAAGTCACATGGCACAATATTTCTAAGAAATGTTGTCACTGCAACTACCAGAACTCGACATTTACTGTAGGGAATCTAATAATAATAATTACACACGAATGCAACCTCTGTATATATGGTTTAACGCTGACCTTTTTATGCAAAAAGCATATTTATTTGGCAGGAAGCGCGGAGATCGCTATCTGGTGAGTGCATTCAGTGAGGCGTGCCGCAGGATAAATAAAGCTGCCTAGGCGCTGTCAACCACGGTCACCATAAAATAAAATATATAAAATTTTTTAGAAATCAGTAAATTCAGGAAAAGCGGGAGGCATCCTCACGTACCGCCCAGGTGTGTGTCCTTGTAAACCCAAGGCAACCGGATGCCTGCCAACATGTCCGAGACGGGGGGGGGGGGGGGGGGGGGGCGGCCGCGCCCTGTGGTCCGCGGGCTGGGGGGGGGGGGGCTGAGTCTGCATCCTGCCCCCGATCATCCGGCGGGGTC
>JAAGVU020000123.1:941116-952299 GCA_011763525.2 Mormyrus iriodes
CGGCCCGGGCGGCGGGTGGCCCCGGGCGGGGTAGGGGGGGGGGGGGGGGCGGGGGGGGGGCGGGGGGGGGGGGGGCGGGGGTGGGGGGGGGGGGGGGGGGGGGGGGGGGTGGGGGGGGGGGGCAGGTAACGTGCCAAGGGCAGGGCCAGTCGGCATCCCCTGTGAGGGGGTGGTGGGGATCAGGACTCCACGCGGCGCCTCCTGATCGATGTGCACAGCGCAAGATCATTAATCCAGGACTTCAGGGAAACTCCACGGAGGAGAAAACGGGATGGAAATCAATCATCCCATCCCTGCCCCCCCGCCAAAGCACCTCCACTCCTGATGCCGCCCCCCCGCCACATTCATCACGCCATACTCCGCGAGCAGGCAGGAATCCGCGAGCAATAAACATATCAACGGCCACCAAGACAATTGTCACCCGCTTGGATTCCCCGAACAAAGTGATCTGGGAGTGAAAGAAACAAAAAACAGCAGCACAGGATAAGTCAATGTCCAAGCGCTACAGATTATTTATCCATTTCCTTCATATTTTATCAGAATTTAACACTTAAGAAAAAATTTCCTGGCACTGGTGTGATTCAACGAGGTCTGGTTCTGGAAGTGTGAACTTTAACCTATAAATTAGTCACACCCAGACAACTAAGCTCACTAATTCTGAACTTTTTTTTCAGACAAACTAACTAGCATGAAATATGTTAAGTGCATTCCTTTTGAATATGCACAGATCTTCAAGTTAGTGTGACTGAATTATTATATTCATTGAATAGTTCACGCTGTAACTGATCCATGTCATGGCAGGGAAGACTATGTTTCCAGTGCCGTATACTCTAAAGTTAATACAGAGGATTTGCATGCTATGTTTTTCCTTCCAATCCTGGCAGTGCATGACCAGTTTACAACAGTGGCAGTCAAAGGCCAAGTGGCACCCTGCAAAGTTCACTGCCTAATTTCACCCTGTACCGGGAGGTGACCGAGGCGGGGGGGAGGGGCATTTGACCATCTTGTCCTTGCCAGGGTCTGCAAATATCACAAATATGTTGATAGTCGATGCCCAAATTTCAGAAAGCAGTATGACCAACCATCATGATGAGACGTTTCAGATGCTGAAACTGAAGCAGGACTATGGCTGTACTACCTGTTGGTGTCAAATGTGGCCTTTATCAGGAAATTGTCAAAATGCCAAGATGGCCATTTGTGGCAGCAAAACAGTGGGCTATCAGTATCATCCGGACTCTACTGACAGTGGCGTGAGTGTACAAAACAAACCCACGTTACTGCAAGAAGAGCAACCCTACAGTGGAAAAGCATGCGTAGGCAATTGTAGCAGCCATGAAGCAAGAAATGCAGAGCTGCTGCCACTTGGTAACAGGCAGGCATTTATGGCAGGTCTTACAGGTAGTCTTCGGGCCCTCAGCCAAATCGCACAAGGCCAAAATTGACTGTAGATAATGAGAAGCTCCCCCTCAATGAGACTCTTTCTGATTAGTCTTTCCTCCCTGCCCCAGCTAGGCGGGTGATTGTAAATGAACTCCAGAAGTGATGATGGAGCGTGGCTATCCCTCAGAGGCAGCAATGGTGTACATGGTGCCACAATAAATATTTCCTCTAGTGCGAAGATGCCTGATTACATTCTTTATGCACACATTGACCGAAGGTGCAATCTTCCACGATTCCTACCGAGTATTATATCATGACCATTTGTTTTCTAGTGAAGCACAAAAAGGAGAAGAAAAGAAGAAATGACTTGCATCACATAAGAGATATTATCATAAGATTATTCAGGCCAACTTCATACCTTACATGAAGAGCTGTCTTTGCAGAAATTACCGGAGAACTGCAAGACTTTAAGCGAAGAACTTTAGGTTGATTTTTTTCCCTTCCCTCCTCAGTGCTGCCTTCCCTCCCCCGACTGTACCTAGGGGATGTTAATGGAGTAATGTTTCAGAATAAAGACAGAGGACAGGCAGTATGGAGCAAGTCATCACCCCGCATTAGGAAATCGGGAGATCCAAATTCAGCGAATCGCAGACTTTGCAGTCTCAAGATCAGTGTTTCCCAACCCAGTCCTTGGGGACGCACAGTCAGTCCATGTTTTTGCTCCCTCCCAGCTCCCTGCCAGACAGTTCACATTTTTGCTCCTGCCCAGCTCTCGGGAAAACCTGGACTGTCTGTGAGTCCCCAAGGACTGGATTGGGAAACGCTGATCTATATAACGTATTTAGAAAAATAAGCCAAGTGATTCCGGAAACGATTCCCTGACCACTTTCAAACTGCTCACTCACAAGAGCTCCATTGTACATGCTCATCTTCAAAGGGCAGGTCCCTACAGAGAAGTGACAAACAGCCTGCAGGGATGACATTGAACAGGTGCTCCCCTGTCGTCCTTTACTCCCCTATTATCAGGGCGACCAGTTGAAGGCCCCCTTTTCACTCCACATAAGCATCATCGACCCCAGGGCCGGCTTCAGGGAGGACAAACGGCATCGATGAGCTACAGACCTTACAATGTCTCGTAAGACTCACTCCTGGGGGGGTGCACAAAGCCATGTGAGATAGCTGGGGGGCAGGAAACAAAGGTGAACAGGGGGATGGGAGAGGGAACTGATACAGAAGAACTGAAAAGAATGCCTTGGAGAGCATCAACCTGCTTATATCACAGTTTCTACGCATTCAGCTTAAACTTTCGTACCTTAAGACATTATATTCAAGTTGAGCTGAAAACAGATTTATTAACAAAACTACTTCTGCCAATAACTGAACATTGCTTTTTAGTCTCCCTTATTTTTAAATTGTGTGCTTTGGAATTTTAAGTAACTTTAGTTAGATTTAAAGATTATAATCGTGCATTGATCTACTACTGTGATTCATTTGCCTGGCACTACATGTGTAGTTATAGAAAATGAATCAACACTTTTCTCACCAATCAGATTTGAGAATTCAACAGAACTGTGGTATAAGGGACAATAAGAATCTGGTGGAGCACATGTGTCTCTGTCATGCAGCAGAAACAGCCTAGGGGTGAAAATGGTTCCAAGGCACCACCGTCCCACTGATCACAGTGTACAACCTCATAAATGCCACGGCGGCAGCAGTGAACCACATATGGAATCACACTTCCTTAGCAAATACATTAAAACGTGTCAGAGGGGATTCACCTCATTAAATCACCCAGAGGAAGGGTATTACCATCATGCGGAGGCTGGTTCCCATCTTATGCTTCTTTATTACTCAATATCCAATCTTGTGTGATGCTGAGCGATTCACGGCACTTCATAAAAGGCCTTCAGAAGATACCATGTGCCATGAACTCGTAAACATGCATATGTATTACAATGCATCCCCATTTAAAGGAACACCGTCTATTAAAATACATATTGATAGAAAACACCAGCTCTTGATCTCCAGTTTTAGACTGACGACGCTGCATAGGTTTGCATTTATGTTCACAACTTTTATTGCAAGAAGAAGTACAAATAAAAAAAAAGCTTTAGTCGGGAAAAAGTTTCCTCAACCGACAAACTGGGTCAATTAAAATGACCTTTCAAAATATCTCTCATCTACATTTTCCAGCCTAACAAGGCACACGTGAGATTAAGGGTCACTGCTAACACCATCGGTACAGGCCTCCACGCACTTAAGCCGTCCTCACCCACCTGCCAGCAACAGCGCCAGGCATTTCTCACTGCTATCGGCACCCAGGGGCACAGGTCCGACCCCTAAAAACACAGCACAATTAGGCAGACTGCTCACCGATGAGGAACGGACAACAAATAGGGAGCTAATTACCAGATAGGACCATTTCCCTGCGGCTCCCAGTCACCCAGCTGGAAACCCTCACTTTAAAACCAAGCCAGATCAATAGCCAAATCGACGTGTTCACCTGTTTTGTTTACGATATATTTCTATTTCAGAATAATAACCATCCCATTTTGTGTTATTAATCCAAATAAAGAATGACTGCTGAGTTTCCATCTCTATTAGGAAATAAGAAGTTCCTTTTTTTCCCTTCCAACAACTGTGGGGGGAGGCGAAGCACAACAAATATCGATGTTGTGTGTCTGACAGGCTGTTGCTAAGTTCACTTCAATCACTGTTCTCTGGTGGGGTCACAGGCTTCGGCCTTTTGTACACGCATTTATTAACCCACCCACGATAACAACAGCAAAAACATAAATAAACTGGTCCACGATCAGTGAGATAACTGTTACAAAACCATTCCAAAGGTGGTGTTTCCAAAACATTTAACAGCCTGTTCCATGGGGCTTTGAAAAAATGTAATGCAGCGCTCATCTGGATCCTGAGGCAAACGCATAAAGACGACGTAAGGAGGAGAAGAGCTATCTGCCACAGAGCAAGATTAATAAAAAATAAAATCAGACACGGAGGCGTTCCTCGCTAGACCTCCTCGAAACAGGCACTGTCGAGAGACCCTTCTTGTTGTTATGTTCCCTTCACTAGAGTCTCGGGCTGAGAATGCAATCACCCTTCCGCTCAGAATCAATCAGACCTGCTCTCCTTCCAATAATTTAGCCGCACTGGAGGAAAACAACTTACTCACCCTCCGCCTTGGTAATGAGTCCTCACAATGAGGATCATGATACATCGAACAGACATGGCGGGATTTTCAGGTACCTTCTTAAAATCCACAAAATAAGCTGTTATATTCATGAACCGAGTCTTGGTTGGGGGGACAGTACGTTATGTATACAGTGCATGGGGACCTTAAAGGAATGTGATGGCCCGGCAGAAAACCTGGATCAGCATTTAGTAATAGATTTTTCTGTCATTCAAATGCACTGGGAAAAAGTTCCAAATACAACAGGAAAAAGTTCCCTGAAAGCAAAACAAAAGTTAAAAGACTAACTGGATATGTTACTTCCACCTGATCAGCTACTCACACAGAAGATAGGCTGTCATCAGAATAATAGCTTTTTGGTACCCTTTGATGTGCGTTGAAGTTTGTAAGCGTGTGGTAAATAAATACCCACTTGATACCATTAGCACAGAGCAACACAGAGCTATACGTAACCGTACACAAGCAAAACATCTATCTATCTAACTGATTCCATCGATTCAAATTGCAAAAAAAAACACATAACTCTTAATTGTGTTGTAACAAGCAAAGAAAACTCACGTAAATGTTCTTAAAAATGTGTTGTTCATCCAGTTAACGTAATCAATTTTCAATTCAATTGACGATAATGTCACTTTGCAAAGTTAATTTTAAACATACAATGTAATAAGATAAATAGCTATGAAATCACAGAGGTGAGCCATTACATTATTCAGTGGAACGTGCTTTTTGTTAATGTGGACTCGTATAACATTTTCAAAGTAAATTGCAAGTGACATTTTAATTAAAAGTTACAGGGGTTACAGAATTGTTACTCCGTCACACCCAGCATTTTATTTATTTGGTAATTCATTTATTTGATTCAGTTTAAGCGCTAAGGCCAAACAGCATCTTATGTTTCACCAAAATTTGTCTCCAAGGCAACAAATATCCCAATGCAAGGTTATGGATCATTTGCAAAGCCGTTAGCTTTACACAGTGAAACGATGTGAATGCAACAGAACATTCTTATCAAAAGTGACCTGTGTCGAGCTCAGCATCACTGACCCCTGACACCCGTAGCCTCCTGGCTGCTGCCGAGAGATGTTCAGTGTTAGACTGGCTCAAAGGTGCCGCTCGCTGAAACCATGCGAATGCATGAGATTAAGACCAGCTTTGGGTTTATTCTGGGGGAGGAACTCAATTTAATATTTGGGCAGCACTGAGTGCAAACAGCCAGTATTACCTGGTGTAAAGTTTACCTTTGCTGTGGGCACAGTTTTGACACATAATATGTTTACTTATCTATTTATTTCCTGACTGCTTATTTCAAGCTAGATCACATGGGGGTGGAGAACCTATCCCAAGCAGCAGAGAACACGAGGCAGGAGTTCACCTGGCGGGTGTGTTTTGATATAAAGAGAGAGTATGTAAGAGTAAGTATATGCATACACTATGGGTAATCTAGAGATGCCTAACTGGGAGCTGGAAACCCCCCATGCAAACCCCCAATGCCAGAAACCTGAGGCATTACTGTGCCACCCAGAATATGTTCAAATTAAATGAATCCATTTAAGTGAGGGCTGCAAATACTCAGTTTTCCACCACCAACAGCACTTTGATAAAATCGGCAAATGAAAGTCGCCATGATGCCCCCCCCCCACACACACACACACACACACACATACACACACACAGGACAGACCAATCACAGCAAGCCGGGGAAATCCGCACGCCACTCTGTCCTCTTTTTTCCGGTACTTCCGAAAGCTCTTTACATGGAGCCCCCTTTGATCACCCCACATAGGAGACATTTAGCCGTCAGCTATGAGACGGCCTTTTATCCTCGGTGACATAAATCAACGGCTCGTGGGAGCCGCCATCCCCCCACCACCCTAAGCGCGGTTCACGAGCGGAACACTTAATACCTAATGTGAAGGCTAGAGGGTGCCGACACGCTCGGGCTGTGCATGAAATGCTAAATGCGATAACACAAGTAAGTGGACAGAAACTGCATGCCACACTTCCATTAGTCTGGAAGCCCTTTCTCTTTCAAAAATAAATGCATTCAATGATTTGGCAAAAAACAATAATAATAAAATAGACTCAGAGAAACAGTGCCAAAATACCATTTTGCACAAGGCAATTATGTAATCTGGTGATTAATGGCAATGTGCTTTATGTTGTCCTTTGCAATTTCAAAGGCTAATGCACACCTCCCAAAGAAATTGCCTCCCTTTTATACATCCAGCTTCCGGTTTCCCAAGGGTCATGCCCTTTTAAACAGAAAAGATTAAAATTCACAGTGTGAGAAGAGCATTGCATGTTTGCCTCACCATTCACTGCAAGCACAATAAAATCATTCCAATATACAGTCCTGAGTAACACTAGGTGGAGAAAAACATTTCTTACTTTTTAATTTACCTTTAACACAAATGATATTCTGTTTTGTTTTTCTTTTTAATAATGAATCCTTAGTTTGGTTTATCTATTTGATATCAGTATATTATATTAAACCGAGACCCTTTTCTTCCAACACTGAACAGAGAAGACAAAAAAAAAACAGCATTACAGCCTGTTATTGATGTACCCGATTTCTCTGAAAATTAGGCCATTAAGCATTGCAATTTGCAAGGCCTCATCCTAAATGAGACACACTCTGGTCGCCGGACTTTTCACAGCTCTAATGAACCAGAAATTGGGTTCTGATAGTTTCAGGACAAAGGACCAGAATAAGGCAACGTATTTGAGACTAAATTAGAAAACATTTCCTCTAATAAAGAGCCATTATTTGTCAGGGGCTAGGTGCACCGTGAGGCTATCTGAACAACTCTCTGTGCCTGTGAGATAAAAGACTTCCTATCGCTTCTGCAGAATCTAACGCTGCCTGGACTGCTGTGCCCGGCTTCACCTCGAGAACGGCCGGGGTCTGCAATAAAGACTCGTTGATGGTGACAGGCCATCCTCAATTAGACAGGAAAGTGTGGTGTCTGGCGGCAATGGCTTCACCAAGGTCCCTGCTCAAAAGTAGCAAAGCTGATACGGCGCTTTGGGATGGCACCACGTAAGAGGCAAAGTCAGCTGAGTTGAATTTCAGAAGGGGAGAACAAATGCAGGGCTTGGTTGCAGTGAGTGCTGTGGGAAACACTAGATAAGACACCATAGAACCAGCGATACCAGAGAGTTTCAATTTGATAACGCATGTGCCTACAGTCATTCGGGGCTAGTTTCTAATGAAACTGCATACTTTTCGCATTATTTAAAGTATTCATTTTTCAATTATCCTGTAGCAATATTACTCAATGGGGTATAGCAGAATTCACCTTGTTTATGACACCATTAATCCCCGTGAGATTTATATCCACTTTCATGATTCCGTAATAATTATGTTCCCATGACATCGCTGTATTTTCCCTCTGGTTTCACATGAATCACTCTTGCAGAAAAAGGCATGACTTTATGCGGAATGTCTTTAATATACACCAAACAAATGGGGGTTTGGGTTGTTAGGGCAGATCTACATCATCTTGAATTAGAAAGAAATTGCATTACACTTTTATTTTCGCTGAAATTTTGCAGCTGCTTTTAATCTTGTGTGTTGTTGACCTCAGAGCTAAGTACACACATGGATTTAAAAAATGTGACGTTTTCAAGGCAAGTTTCAGGAGAGAAGGTTCACATTCATTTTTTGGAACTAATCCACAACCTCACCCTGGTGGCTAGGTGCAATTTCCTCTAAGTCAAAGATAGGACGCCCGGTAAGCACTAAGCTATGGTCCAAGCAGCCCCACAGGTTTGTTTAACAGGTTCACAAGCTTCTTGAGAAAAAAAAATTGAATAAAATGGAAAAAGATACCATAACCTCACAAAAATTAAATATCACTTCACAAAGCAATTACTAATAAAAACTATAATCCACAGGGGATTTCTGCATTGACCTTCCAAGAAAGATTGTTCATTCATTTTTAACCAAAACAGATTATAATATTTTATTGGCTGTAGCTACAGCTTAAAGTCAGATATTCTTTCCCTGGCCATATTTTTTCATGCCTTCAAGATTTGATTATCTAAATATATTTATGTTCATTTAGACAACGTGCCTTTGAATTCTTTGTTTAAATTTACACATTTATAAAGGAATGCATTTAAATCCTCTACAAAAACACAGAGATACTATTATACGGATTACATAAATGTGAATATCCTTAATCTTGTCTCAATCAGTGGAATTCATCAAATTCAATCAGTCTGTGTTAAATCCTTATTTAGTCGGTCATGCATTGTTAGACATTCCCCAGAAAGGAACTGCCAATGGAAGCAAAAAATATTACTCAAATTGAATGACATGAATTACACAAGGGATGCTCAGAATTCCCCTAAACAGGCAAAAAAAACATTCTCGCTAACACAACACTGCATTTCTGAACAGGCAAAGAGCTGCATGCTCCAGTCTGAGCACTAGAAAAGAGGGAAATAGCGTAAAACCAAGGCTGAAACAGGGCACAGGGGACTGAAGCTGACTCCGAATGGAGCCGAGAGAGATTACCACAAACAAACTATCAGCCATGACCACAGAACACCTCAAGAAGGTAATTTTGTGTTGCGAGGTGTGATTAGTGGGAAAAACCCCAGGTGTAAAGAGGCTGCTTAAACCGCAGAAAGGGCCATGGATCAAAAATGCATATTCTTTCCTCTGAAAATCATGAAGGGCACATGGCGGCACCAGGACACCGAGGCCAGCGTGAATCTCCAAATGCCCACCGCAGCGCACGGGAAATCCAGGCCTCCCCCCCACATGTGGGAACAGACGTGCGGCACGACTGGGCCCACAAGCTCAGCCGCGGCACTTTGACAGCCTGAATTTCTGACCTTGAAGCCAAAGAGGCTGAACCTATTAGGACCCAAAGCCGGAAAGACATACTCCAGACCCGGGGGACGATTCGGGGTTGGCTGATCTCACCCACATCTATTTTCTTTCTCATCAATTTAATGGTACTCAAATTAAAACACAAAAAACCCACCAATTTACAATTTAATTGGCTTAATAGAAAAACAGGGTAATTAGCAACCACAAATGGGGCCTTTATTTCTATTCCTTTTGACCAGGGAGCGTGTCAGCAGGACATGGATGGTCTGGTAGGCAAGCAGCCGTCTCACAGGGTGTTTTGGAATGAAAAGCCAGTTTAAGGAAGGGAACCTATGATTTTTGGGCAGCGGGGAATCATTTATACAAATAATTGCCATTCCACATGTTTCTCTGAGAGCAAAGGCACAGTGGCATCACAAAAAAAAAAGAAAACGCTGGCTGTAGGTGGCTTTTTTCCTTTGCAATCTTTAATTCAGCATTCATTCCTGTTTCTGGTGGGTAAAATTTATTTTACTTGAACATCTTTTGCCCCAGATTCAAGTGCAATAATTCCAAGAGTATCATTCCGGACGCGTACGTAAGGACAGGACCTGGGAAATCTCTCCTCATGCTTAGCCGTATAACTAAGAAGAAGAAGTATTTTATAAAGCAATACATCTAAAGGTGGCTTTATCTCTGCGAGTGTGAGAGAACTTCTTCTAAATTACATATTATCACTTCTCCATTAGTCTCTGTCTGTCTTAGAGGGAAGATGAACAATTCATGAGTATCAAGACATCCAGTGATGGGGAAGTAACTTAAAAACAGATAATCATCCGTTCAAAATTTCATGCCTCTTGAACATTGGAGCATTTTTTTTTCCGCCATGCACCTGAGACTGTCAATTAGATGTTACTGCTGAAGTCTTCATTCCGAGCCAAAATCAGAATAGTACAGCGCTACGAATCTGGGATGTGAATTGAAAAGGGAAACAGATAACACAAGAGGCAAATCTGCCCGCTTCTTTTTTAATCTAAATTTTACACTAGCGAAAATGTAAAGACCAGCAATATGATACTTTTGGATAAGCCCTTGCAAGGACATGAAATAATATATATTCACATGCAATGCATACTATTAAGAATGTCCCCAGGGGAAAAAAAATCACAATGATGTGTGTGGGTGTGTGTGTGTGTGTGCGTGTATTATTTTTTTTGAGTCAGTATGTATATGTTTGTAAGTATGTGTGTATATATTCCAGATATCTTCATCTGACACAAAGTCAAATCTAGGTCTTGGCAAGAGGATACATTCATTCCACAGAGGTGGCTATGACTCTTTAGGGCAATAAGTCGATCAGAGGTATCACAAACTTATTACAAGGCGACCAGAACTAGGGGGGCCCAGAAGCACAGAACTCATAACATATTATTTCCTTCATCTTCAGGCCCACACAAGTGAAAGAGATTTATTATAAACTGTGGGGTAGGACAATAATAATAAATCCTGTTTAGTTTGAGAGCCAAGCGAGAGCCTATAGTCTATAGATCATTTATGCTCAAGAAAAAACAAAGGACCATTCCCCCTGCTAACAAATCTTGGGTGCTGTGGGCGTGAGAAAGTGTGTCGGCTAGAAGAATGACGGGGGACTTTATGGGATGCCAAGACAAGGAACGGCACGTCCTCAGCCTTTCCCGTGTGGTGACGGATAGCCGTCAAATTAGCCGGCTGCGACCCAGCCGAGTTTGAAAGAAATACACTGTGCTGCAGTCTGGGTTCGAA
>JAAGVU020000123.1:952399-965970 GCA_011763525.2 Mormyrus iriodes
GACTGCAGTGACTGCATTTCAGTGGTAGGTGGAGGGAAACATTTATTTCTACCTAAGGCTGAGAGACCTAATCTGATAAACAAGAAGCTACACTGGTGAAGAATACCCTACGGACACTGGGGTGCCAAGGGGGATTCTGGGTATTATCATGTGGAAAAGAACATTCTGCAGTCAGAGTGAAATGTTTTACCCCAGAGTGAAGGTTTTATCCCAGGGGGTGGGGGTGGGGGGTTACCATTTCTATACATCTCCAATTACAATATATGACATTTTGTTTTTACATGTTTATTATCCACCATAATTGCAAAGTGTCTACAAACATCACATGAGAAAATGTCTCTGGCAAGTTTTTAGTTTGCTTTTTGTGAGTGTGAGTTTCTGGACCAGCCTATTTCATTTTAGGTTTTGTGAACAGACTGAAGGGTGACATGAAGCTGAATGGGTGTTCACAGTGAAAGGAGGAAGTATGCCTGTGCTTCCTCAGGTCACCACCTTAAGGGATTTAAATTGTCAAACTTTTCTTACACTGCTTGTCCTTTATAGCTTTATGTTCTGGCTCAGTTCTGCCCAATGTTACCAAGAACACTTGCTCCCTGGCACCAATTAAAGTTACATGGTATTGTGACAGAATTTTACATATATACAGCTCTGGAAAAAAATTAAGAGACCACAGCAAAATTTTTAGTTTCACTCATTTCTCAATTTATGGGTGTGCGTCTGTGAATAATATATATATATATTTTTTGCAGCCTGGTACTTCTCTGTTTCTCATTAATGAAGGGCTTCTTCCTTGCTTTATGGGACTTCAGTCCTGCTTCTAGGAGCCCGATATGAACTGTCCTAGTAGCACTTCACACCTGCACTTAATGTTTCACATTCCTTTTGAAGGTCACTTGATGTCATCCACTGATTTATGAGGCACTGCCGGATAAGTTGACGGTTCGGCATTATAGAGTCGCTTCCGCCCTTTACCTGGCTAGTGTTTGGTCGTTCCCAGTGTCTCCTGCTTCACCTTATGCTAGTGTTCTGCTGTCTTAGAAACTTTGAGCCTGGAAGCAGCCTGCTGCTTAGTTTAACCTTCTGCCAACAGAACCAGGATTTTACAATACATATTCTTAAAAAATATGGTGTGGTCTCTTAATTTTTTCCAGAGCTGTATTCTTAGCAGACACTCTTGTCCAAAGTGATGTTAAAAAATGTGGAACATATCTGGATTTGTCTGGGCTGGGGGCCCAATATCTTCAGCTGCACCCCTGCAGATAAGGAAAGCTTGGGGTCACCATTCAGAGTCAGCTAGCATCCCTGGAGCCGTAAAGGTTAAGAGCCACTGGATGCAAACCCATAATCTTCTTGACATAGCCACGAATCCCTGACCCATTATGATTCATACCACCCCAAGCAGAACAAACCAAGCGACACTATCAAAGTGCGTTTTGAGTGACAGGGGTTTGGATTAAAGGTATGCGGGCCAGTGCCAGCTATAACATAATGTAATATTGCACAAAACCTGTGACCTGTACCTAACCATTGATAGCGGTGGTGAATTTGGTTTGTATGAGATGTTGATTTTTGGATAATAACCTGTATTCCCGACTCAATGCCATCCCACATATACTGCCGTTTCCCAAGCATCGGAGAAGCGCTCGTACTCCATACGCAAGAGTGCACCGCAGGACGCAGTGACACTCAGTGGCGTCTTATGCCCATAACAATAAATTAACCAGCTTTTGCATTGTGCCTCTGGGGGGAAAACGATGTCGTTTCAGTAGTTTTTCATGCCAGAGGAAGAATATACATCCGCCGACGTTTTCCACAAATAGCCTCGACTGTAATACGGCGAGATTGAATTTGCTGCAAGCGGTCACGTGTCCGCGCGTAACACCATCCAAAAGTTGCAGTTGCAGGAAGGAGCGGAATTTATCCCGTGATTGAACAGCAGCCCACACTGGATGCCACCTGGGAGATCGGATCTGGTGATCCTCCCCGCCACTACCTGTGTCCCGGCCTGGGAAACTGGGGGAGGGGTTAAAAAAAACCGAAGGAGCTATGGGACAAGACTACGCTATCCTGGAACAATTAACCTTGATATGAAACCGGCTTGCTTCTAATTAATGACGAGGCAGTGAGGAGCGCACGTTCGGCTGCCGACTGTTAGATCGCCGTACGCGGTCTCAGAATAATTACATTTTTGAAAAGCTGCTTGTCCACTCCAAGCCATCGGATCTCGTTTACCGGTGCACAAAACTGGGAATCTACGACTGCCAACATAAAAAAGACCTGCACTACTGGCGGAAGAATTATAAAACCGGGAAAATCTAAATATATGGTACAAATATACACGCAACCTGCCGTGCATTGCCGTACAGCTTATTTCCTAATTGTTTGGCTGTGTGGGGCAGGGGATTCTCACAAGCTGTTTTCATAACCCAGCATCTGAACAGCATCGTGCCGGCACACATGCGAACTGTCCGCTCTCGGTGGACCTCGGAGCCTGCACCCGGTTTGTATAAGACGGGGACCGCATCCAGACCCGGTCTTCCGCGAAGCCAACTCGGGCCATCTATGCGGTGTCTCCCTTTGCGATAAGGGGGACCGAAAAGTAGAGAAGAGTCCGCGTCGCTTGCGGCCATGACCATGGAGCCGGACGGGAATTTGAGCGTGTCCAAAAAGACTGTCATCGCCAAGATCTTCAAAGTTCGCAAGCGGAGGGAGATGCTGTTCGTGCAGGTCTGTTTCATCTGCAGTGTCCTCTTCATGGCGTGGTGCATGTCAGCGCTGCTGACAAAAACAGGTGAGTACCCGGTCTGGAGCGGCGGCTGGCGAGCGCCTCAGCCTTCGAGGCGGTGTGGAGGAGCCGTGATTTTCTGCAGCGTAATCGCTCCCGCAACTACGGTCACATCGGCTCCTTTAAGAAATCCCCTTTCAAGGGCATGCATTCGCCAGTTTAATATTCCAATAATTGATTTTCCCCTTTTCCAGTTTCATCCTACCGGTATCACACTGTCAGCCGGTTAATGTAGCCAGCAGCAGTCCTGGCATGTCATCTGGTTCCGGATAGCCGTCAAATTAGCCGGCTGCGACCCAGCCGAGTTTGAAAGAAATACACTGTGCTGCAGTCTGGGTTCGAACAGTCAGGCACTCAAGCAGGTTTAACAATTAAATGCAACCTGTTAGCCTATCTAAGCCAGCAAGGACAGCTATTCCAAACAAGCTCAAGGAACAGTCTGCCCATTGCCTAGTTGTCTGTCCAGTGGAGGGTCATGGGAAACAAACCCCGCGTAATTAAACCAAACACCACACTCTAGTATTTTTAAACAATGTTTTTGAGAGATGTGTTAAAGGTAGAGTGGGAGGTAGTGGAGTTACGAATACACAAAGGCACAAAATCTGTTCCAAACATCTGGCTCTGTGACACACCATGTGAGGTTTCTGAATCTTGTGCAAAAGGATTTTAATACAGTACCATCAAGAGCAGCTGCTTTTTGGTCTTTTAAAGAACAGATTATACCCGCAAACTTGGACTTGCTGGTGGACAGCAAATGGCGCCCCAACAATGCTCCTGTCCGCGTCCAGATCACAATGACCCACACTGACCAGAGAGTCATAGATGAATCCTCTTCAAAGGATAGAAAATAAGAAAGACGACGAATACTGCACCTAGCCAGGTTGCAGGCCGACCTACGTGTTGTGGGATAAGGAGCAGACAGCCCCTGGCGGCTGCGAATGGATGGATGGGCAGCGCACATGGGCCCTGATATGTACCCGGACTGCTTGGGATGGAGAGCAGGCCTTCATCATCTCCTTCATGGGTGAAGGCAGACAGTTGGACTAAGTCCAAGGGCACAGTGACCCCCACTGCTGTTCAGGTGGTGCTACAACTGCCAAACAGGCTGACGAACACCGACTGACACCCTCCCTCCCCCCTTCCAGCCAGAAGCGGGACGCACCTGCCGGCTCTAATCTGCTCGCACCCCCTTAGCGCCGCTGACAGGCATACACCACTGCCGCTTCGGGAAGAACACGTGTTCTTCCTGCCCAGCTTCACACCAGCACATGTCTCTCCTCCGCTTCACCTCCATCCCCGCACCCCTTACCCCGCCCTGGCCATGCTGCCTGCCCATGTCTGACATGATGAAAACAGGCAAGTGCTTCCCAGCGAGCCTCTGCAGTCCATCAGCAGACACTGCAGCGGGACTCTTTCATATACGTCGTCTTCCATCTTCAGTTTAACCCCAGGCATATTAGTCTGGTCTGACTCCTATTACGGCAGCCATGTTTTACTGCAGGTGACACTGTTATTATACCGACTTTTGTCACCAAGGTGTGGTTGTTTTACTATGGTTATGTTCAAATTCCATACAGTAGGGGGCAGTGTGTGGCTCTGTGGGTTGAGACACTGTGCCTGTGATCGGAAGGCTGCCAGTTCAAATCTCAGGGGTGGCAAGAGCGCTTTCACAGTTGGGCCCAGGAGCAAGGCCCTTAGCCCCCAACTGCTCCAGGGACTGGCTGACCATGCTTTCTCAAGTGCATGTCACTTTGGATAAAAGTGTCAGCTAAATAAATAAACTATTAACTGGTGAGATTGCATTACCATGGCAGGGTTATGTATAGATAACAAGGAGAACAACAGCAGATGATTGGGTTAGTTTGCAGTTTTCGCTAGTGAATGAAGAAATACAGCCTTGAAAGCCATGTCATGTAACCAATCAAAAACCTTCCAGGAACTTGCTGTGTAGATTATGGGTTTCACAAACGGATGTGCAACATCATTCAAAATCCGCCCTCAGCAGGCCTGAAGAAGGATTTTACGGTGAACATCTACATCTGGCATCCATGAACAGATAAAACATCTTCGTGAGCGATGTCTTTACGACCCAAAGGCAGCGCTCTCCATCACGCCGGTCTCGCCCAGCGAGTGGCGATAACATGACATGGGGCAAATGACTGTACCTGCTTCCCCAGCAGGCACATGATGGAGGGTGGATTGGATCGGCATAACGGGAGTCAGATCCAACATCCATATCCCGGGATGTTCATCCTGGCTGAGAGCCATACTGAATTCTGTACATGTATAGACCTAGGGGGGCTCTGGGGAATGGAGAGGGGTAGGGGGGTCAAAAGTGGAGCAGGGGGTTCAACAACCTTGTGCCGTGTGATGGAGCTCTGCGGCTTTGCAGTTGCTTGTTATTGCCACACAGGGCGCTGTGTCTGGCCGGCCCACACACTGCCCAGCCGCTCGGTTCCTGCTCTGAAATATCACAGTAGGCTCCAGCTTTCTGTTTCCAAACACACGCACCCTTCGTCCCGTTCATCCTCGCACTGCTATCTGGGGCAACTTCGGCTTCCTAAATTACTTTCAAAGTTCCCTATCCTCCAAATCCCTGACAAAGTCATTTATTTATCCTTCAAATTTTTTTTCCCCTGTATTCATCAGCATAACGTGTGAGGCAGAATGGGACAGGTACACTGGGGGGGGTGGTTTCCATGGTGCTAGCCGCCTGCACTCGCACAGCAAAAGCCCACAGCCCCCGATGCCCGTTTCACCTGATGGACGGGAGCCTCTCGGGGCAGGGACGGGAGGGGGCGGCCCTCACCTGCTCTGCTCGATTACCATTCCCATCAGGGACGACACCTATTCAGCACACGTCCTGTCCCGGTATTTGTCAGTTTGTGAGATGAAGTGTGCTCTTCCCCCGCGTCTTACCCACTGTGTAAATAATTACAATACAAAATTGCTCCCAACGCACATCCGCAGCCTTTCCCACTTCCTGCAAATTTCAGATGATCAATTATCATTCTGTTTACCGAACGCACATTGCACACAGGGACTTCTAATTAGCCAGGCATTTTCTTATTCCAATAGTCATATCCATCTATTGCCCCTGCTTACCTTAATTGAAGGAAGTGGCAGAGAGCAAAGTTATGAGAGAATCAACCACTGAGACGTAACATATGGACCACACAGGGGATTCTGGAATGTTCCAGAGCCCGATGGAACTATGGACACAAGTTTATGGAGATTTAAAGAGTTCCATCTATTACATGAGCACCTAGTCTTTCTGCATTTTACTGATCTGTCTGTGAACATTCAGGATTGGGAAAACTACTTTTGAAAGCTATAGTTGGCTGAAATTTCCCAGCTCCTCCTCTGGTTTCTTACCTGCACACTTTGTGCGGGTAATGAGGGGGGGGCCAGGCGGGCCGGTTCCGCCCTCACCAGGTCGGGTCAGCAGGACTTTGATTTCATACTCCACATCAGGGTCCAGGTGCCACAGCTTGTAGGTGGGGGCATCCACGATGTGGGTCTCTGCCCAGTTGCCTGTGGTTGTGCGGTACTCCACTTCCTTCAGGATGATGGGCCCATCACCGATGATGGAGTTGGCGTTGGGCTTGATCCACAGGTAGGTGGCTCCTACTGCAAGAAGTTCAGGGGGGGCGATGGGGGTTGGTGGGGCTGGGGGGGGGGGGGCGGGAGACCCCAGAGATTCAGACGTTGCTGCTTGGTGGGGGTTCTGAATCACACAGAACATCTCTGTGAAACGCATACATGTACAACAGCCAAAAGTACCGATATATAATCAGCAGAAAAGGTTGCTATAAAATGGTAATCTACTGCAGAAATGTTGTTTGAGCCAAATATTACTGCTTTGGAAGATCAGAAAGATAAGTGGACACTTCCCTGTGCCCTCCAGATGATTTTGTTACCTGCTGGATTTTCACTTGAGTCACTGAACCTATTGGTTTTTGTATATGGCCAAAATGAAAACATTTCACTTTGTTCAGCAGCATTAATGCAGCAGAACACAAGTGGTGTTCCCCAAACACCATCCTCAAATTATTATTTGTCATCGAGCTGAAGTCCCTTGGGATTAAGTCACTTATCTGGCTCTGCTTGGGGATTCTGTGCACAGTGACAACGCACACAGCATCAATCTCATGCAAATTTCCCGTTGCGTTTCAGAGGGCCGATTGTGGGTTACTTTCCCCTCGTGTCAAAGCTGGGTCGTCGAAACACAATGGCAAAGCACCGGCCTGGAACATCAATTCCAGAAAATGAGATTTACTACTAATGGGAATATTAAGTGGTGTTTTAAAATGACAGGGCTACAGTTCGGGGTGTGAAAATTGAGTTAGACACGAGCAGAGGGCAATCTGAGGGGGAGAGAAAGAGTATGAACACCAAGCGTCCTCCTCGGGTGAACATCAGACTTATTTCAGTGAGCAGGAACTGCTGTTCTTCTCCAACGACCATAGTCTTCTTTATGCACTGATACTGCCATACAATAGCATGGAACCAATGCAATATACTCTAATCCTGATAGTACTCGTATGCAATAACCTATGGGGTCTGGAATCTAGTGAAGTGTGTCAGCTGGGCATCAACCTGAGTCTGGAGACACTTCTACACATCCTTTTTGTGACAAACCTAAATAAACATCTTGTACCCCCATCCTAGAGAAATGGCACCCTCAGCAGTAATGAAAGTTGGAATCTCTGGCTCCAATGGCCTCAAGATCTCTGCAATATTGGGAACTAGTTATAATTTTTGGATTGCTTGATCCTTTTGACACATTAAGAAGTTGTGACCTTTACTGGAAGTTGGTAGGGGCACCTACAGCCTGTACAATGAGTAATATTTCCATGACACACCATCTGGATGTTAAACTGGCCATGATACTTCCAGGAACAGGAAGTTCCTAGGCTATAACCAGGAAGATGTACCATGACTCAAAGTTGGAGCCAGTCCATTACTTTTGATGCAGGTAAAGTTCACATTTACCCTGCGAGTGTCATCAGACATGATTTGCAGCAGATTAGCACGACCTTGCCACCTGCCAGCTAGCTTATCATCGGTGGTGTACCATGTCTCCCACAAGGACAGGTCACAGGCCATGGAAGGACTCAACTCAAGAAGTTGTTGATCGTAGCACCCACTGCTTTGTGAGATAGGCTGCCACTTCTGTTCTGAGACCAGAGATACTGATAGGCACGTTTCCCTTCCTCTCTGGACCTCTTGACATGGCAGAAAATTTTTTCCAGAAATCTTTTTTCATCATGACTTCTCTATGACACTTTCTGCCACCCAAACCCAGCCCACCCCACTGGGGCTCCAAGGATATGATCTTTGAAGGTATATCCACAAACCTGTCACCATTGGTACTCTTGCTAACATGTGCTTTTCAAAAAGGCCACTTCAGTCATACTAATTTGATTCATCCTCTTCTGGCATTTTTACAGACAGAGGATACAATTCAATCGTTCTCCTCGGCCCCATATGTGGCACAAAATACTTCTGGTCTCAGCTTGAATGCGTTCCAGAGCTCTGAAACATACATATTGAGCACATCAGCGAGGTATCGCTGTGGCTTCCCATGATCTGAGGAGAAAGGACTAATAAGCATCACAAGACTATGGGAGAGAGCACGACAGTACGACATAAAGCGATCCTCACATCTGATCTCAGAATAGCCGGGGGGCCACCCGAGACCTGCCTATAAAGCAAACGGCTGATATCCTGCGCCACATTTGACGGACACCCAGCTGCTGTTGGCTTCGGTTGGACATGGATGGTTAGAGACTATAATTATTGCACCAGTCGACCTGGCTGATGCTAATTTTGACCAAAATTCTCTACTCAGGTGTGCAATTACATCTGAGCAGCCGGTCTGAGCCAAACAAGCTTGGATTTTGTATAAAATCCTTTTAAGAATACTTTAAAAATATAACTAAAAACTCATTATCCTCCATTACACTTGGCTAATGTCTGAAAGAAAATGAATATATGTGTACAAGATATTTAGGTGCTTAGTTGCTGTGTCTTAAGGATAATTCTAGGGTTTCAAGTTTCCTAGCCTGAAAGTAACATATTTTATTGAACGGTGTTTCACAAAAAAAGATTGGAATTTTGATTACTCTATATCTCAACGAGGGTGCGGGGGGCGGACCGCCCCTGCTCTAAGGCTACCTTCCTGGAGCAACCTGAATCTTAGAGTTTCACCGTTCAGAGCCAGGTGTGTTTGGTATCTTTTCCAGCAACAATGAGGACAATTCCAGGGACCAGAGACAGGGGGCTCCTTTCCGTCGCCCAGACATTTAGTATGGCAAAGTTAGCCATCTAACCCGACTCCCAGCACTCAGGCTCAGGGGGGCGAAACGAGGACATTGGTCCAGTCTAGTAATTTTAGTCTTTATCACCTGCAGTCCGAGGGGAGTTTTTAAATCTGGGGATTGCTGTGAAGCTCCAGCAATCACACCCTATCAGATTAAACCCACTGGGCACAGCAGATAGCAGGAAAGAGAGGAGACGCACACCAGAAAACGGGAATTTGTAATGGTGAGACAAGAATTACCAGAATCAGTCTTTCTTTCTTCCTCCTTACTCGTGAAAAAAATGCACACAAACAGACACACATATATGTATGCGTGTGTGTGTATATAGATGCACAGTTAAAACTACACAGACTCCTGGCACTGTTGCAGCAGAAACCTATTTTTCAGCTCGTTGAGTTTGTCGAGGATGGACACTCCGGCAGTCTTTGTGTGCACCGTGCTGAAGTGAACTGGCGATCTTACAGATTTATTTATTTTTTTTAAACTTTGGTTTGGTTTTAGGGTGTGATTTTACCCTTTGTTGTTTTATCTTTAGTTAACCAATGGGGCAAATGATAACGTCATGAGTTTAGGCGATCTGGAGAGGCTTTTGCGAGGACTCTCTGCATTCTCGACCATCGTCTCAAGCTTGGACTCCTCCGTCCAGTCTCTTCGTAGGCTCCGAAACATGTCTTAAAAGGACTCAGTCAAGTTATTTGTGTGAAATGAAAAATAAAATGAACTTCTTTCTCTGCATTCCATTAGTCGATGTGTCACCAACATACGACGTGGTCCTGGATTCCCTCTCGTGGCGATCGAGAAGCCTACAGAAGAATACGGAGGTGTGTCCCCTCTAGCGGATGGATTCTTTGTCTCTTCTCCCACTTGTGATCCAGGACCTCACTTGCAAAAAATAATAAAAAAAAATTTTAATGAAAGACCATAATGTGCTTTGGGAGTCAAAAAGAAAAAGCGGAAAAGGGCCACTGTTTCAAAAGGCACTATCCGAGCAAGCAGTGGTCCTAGGAACAGTGAGACAGGGGCAATACAAGCACTAAGGTGGGGCTCAAAGGAGGCTAGCACATGGTGCCTGAGCCCCCCCCCACCACCGCAGCCACCAGACAAACGTGCGGCTCGCTGACAATAAACAAAAACAGAGCAGTAATTATCATATGTGGATGGCCTGTTTGGGGGTGGGGGTGATGTTTTGGTCAGAGCAGCTGGGGTTTAGAAAGGGCCAATGGACTGGCCGATAAATAACAGAAAAAAATAAACAACCACACACACAGCTAAATAAACCAGCAGAAATCGTTTGAAGTGCTCACTCTCTGGGTGTTGCTTATCTCCCCCTGAAGTATTAGGGGGCTATAATCCATCTATGTAGCTCCTCTTCTTCACAGCCCCCCCCATCCCCATCTCCACCACACAGTCCTAAATCCCCTGCCTCCTTATAGATAACAGGGGGCCTCTCTCACTTCACCAGGACACCTCTTTACCCCACCCTGTCCCCCCTCCCCCCCAAGTCTGCCGCCCCACAGCCAGCTCGGCATTGAATTCATCAGGATCATTGAATGTCCACGGCACTACAGGCCCCCTCCCCCCAGGCGGTACGTCAGGAGAAGTCAAATTAGATCATTACCCTGACAATCTGAATATTCCATGTTCTTTAGACCTGAGCCGAGACCTAAGCGTTAAGCTATCATTAAAAAGAATGATATTATATAATCACAGGGATATCTCTTAGCTTTCAAAAAAATCTAAAACAACTATAAAAAGATTTGGATTCAAACTTGTGGCTCAAGAAGTTTTTGATCACAGCTCAGATGTGTCCTGGTGCAAAACGACACTTGTCACACCATCTTTCATTTGTTCATTTGCGATTGGTTTTGCCTGGCGATCACCACGTTATCTTCGAAACTGCCATCCATCATGCGAATAGAAATAAACTGTCATGGATTGTTACCAGCCTCCAATCCTCTGCGATCCTTGAGATCTGGACATGCCAGCTACCTGGGAATTAATTAATCATGGACACCCTAAATTATTCCCTCTTATTCCTCCACCGACCTCTGTGAGATAAAGGTAAGGAGAGAATTACGAGTGACGGCTGGTTTGGGATGAAACAGAGAGGGGTCGATATCCTACACCTCAGCACTGATCATATCTAAAAAGGAAGCAGCCAGGTGCACACACACACACACACACACACACACACACACACACACACAAGATACAAGGTGCACTGATATGGGGATAGTATGTAAGCCCCATGTAAGAACACACCTCAGCAGCCAAGGCAGGATAGCATGTACATAGAAGTATGCATGCTTCACATTAATTTCCTTTTATGCAACGCTTTATAAAACTTTACCAATCTGTAAAGCTTGGCAGTGCACCAGCACAATTCAAGTACCTACTACACCAAGCCCCCCCCCCCAGCAGGACTTGAATCAGCAAACTAAGTGCAGCAGCATTGCATAAAAGCAGACATGCACTTATTGCTGTGGTAAAGAATAGCAGGAAGAGCAAAGAGAGAGTAATAACTGTGAGTGTCTTTCTGCACACCCACGGTGGAACAAAGCCCACCCCCCCCCCCCGCCCTATTCCAGACTGCCATTCCATCAGCAGTGATTATTAGGTGCCAGGGGTCCATCATAGAGAGATTCGTTTATAAAACTCAGCATTTTAATCTCTCCTGAAAAACTTGTAAGGCACCCCATCCTGTCCCCTATCTTTTCTTGTTTAAAAACGACTTTTTCTTGTGAAATGGCGACAGTCGGAGCTCCGGGATATCCCAGTCACCTCCGGGCAGGGCTGCTAAATTCAGCTTCTGCAGCCTCATTTGCATCCCCCACAGTGCAAACACAAAAACATTCTTTCATGGAATAAAGCGTCCAAACTTCCTGCCTCAAAACAGATCGCACATTTTAGCACACCTTGGAAACACCTGTTGCCCACGTTCCCGCACCCATGTAATGCTGATACATCAACTTCGGGCAGGATGCACAAATTAATCCCTAATGAATCTGCGCCTTCCTTCGTCCATGTTTAACATCAAAGACGCACTTCCTGTCTGGATTCAAAGACACAGTGAATTATGAATTATCTGTGCTGGGGTTTTTCAGTACCCCCCCCCCCCCCACACACACTTGCTGTGACTGGGGCTTGTCAACACCTGAGCTGCCAGACTGGTGAAGCTACTTGACAGAGGGAGGGAGAAAAAAGATGATAAGCTCTCTCGCTGTCCCACAGATATCATGGGGGGGCTGGACCTCCTCAGTGCCTTTCTTGGATGTGGGAGAGCTCTACTGAAACAGGAAACACCCCAAAACGCAGGGACACTTACACGTTGACTTTCCCTCCCCCAGACTCGGCTGTGGAATGCCGAGATCAATGGCTCGTGCAGAACATATTTTAAAGCCTCATTAACCTCACGACCCACCATACATCTACCTCCCCCTGACGTCCGACAGTCATCGAGGCTTTTGCACCAACAGGAAGCGAATAAGCAGTAGCTGAACACTGGCCAATGGCACTTCACCGTGGTGGCAGGGGGGAAGCAGGGCCCCCCTAAATCAATTCCTGGGCAGTTTTTCAATCACACCCTCTGAAATACCTCAAAATTGATAAGCAGCACTAAACTCGTTTCATCTAGCCTCGCTCCAGCAGTGCAGGCCGTAAACGGATATTGATTACCACGAAAGCAGATGGATGCTATGCTTAAGATCGTCGGACAGTGTCGAGCGCGGCTCTGCTCCAGCCCCGGGAAGGCTGTCGTCACCAACGACACTCAGGCGGAAGAGACCACCTTGCATGTACCCAAAAGTAAACACCCAAGCATTGTAATTAAAATACTTAACCGTTCACTCTGCTCGGCTTCCTCCGCCTCCCCACCGAGGGCCATCTGGTTCCAATTTAACACACCAGTGAAGGTACCCGGACATGATCAAGTGACGCAGTATAGCCTAAGCCAGCCTCCTGCATCAAGGCTCACTCAGCCCTCTGCCCCGACTACCGGCAGATGAACAGATTTTAACGTGAATTTCATCTACCAGTGAATGTTTACCAATGTACTTTTCTCAATTGCCGGCCTTATAATAGATTCAAGAGAAGAAAACATGAGCAGTTTTCCATATTGGCAATTTTGATTTGCTGTTTGCCGTTTACTTCTGTTTACACACACACACACACACACACACACACATATATATACACACAGTTGAAACCGGAAGTTTACATACACTTTGCATACACTTTATAAAAAGACACATAACTTTTTTTTTTTCTCACTGTTTAACATTAAATCAGACTAGACTTCTACTATTTTAGGTCAGTTAGGATTACCAAAATTATTTCTATTTTCTACATGCCAGAAAAATTTTTTGAAAATTTATTATTATTTTCGTCAAAGTCAAAAGTTTACATACACTAAGAATACTATGCCTTTAAACAATTTGGGAAAGCCCAGATGATGATGTCAT
>JAAGVU020000123.1:968032-992757 GCA_011763525.2 Mormyrus iriodes
TGTGGTACAGAGGTATGTGTGGGACGGAGCAGTGTGTGGTACAGAGGTATGTGTGGGACGGAGCAGTGTGTGGTACAGAGGTATGTGTGGGACGGAGCAGTGTGTGGTACACAGCTATGTGTGGGATGGAGCAGTGTGTGGTACACAGCTATGTGTGGGACGGAACAGTGTGTGGTACACAGCTATGTGTGGGATTGAGCAGTGTGTGGTACAGAGGTATGTGTGGGACGGAGCAGTGTGTGGTACACAGCTATGTGTGGGATTGAGCAGTGTGTGGTACAGAGCAGTGTGTGGTACACAGCTATGTGTGTGATGGAGCAGTGTGTGGTACAGAGCAGTGTGTGCTGTAGGGAGATGTATGTGTTGATGGCAGCCTTATGGCCCCCAGTAGACAGTTGAAAGACGCCTATATCTTCACAGAAACAATCCATCCACTTTCCTATAATCCACCCCACAAATCGGTTGTTGTTCATGGCCAATGATATGTTAAAATTAGTGGACTTACATGTTGCCTCTCATTTGCATCATGTGCAGACAGAGAAATGCCACTGGAGCTTCAGAGCATGTTCAGCTTCTTGAATGTGATCCGAAATGCCAAGCATGACAGATGGATGAATGTGGCTCAACTTAACAGAGATTTTTGATTTAATTATTTTTTTTTTCCTTCTACATTTGACAAGAGTTTTTCAATCTAGGTGTAGGGAAACATTTTTAAAAAGTTACAAACGGGCAAACAGAGTTCCATCAAGCAGTGATTCCTCTCTTTGTCCTCTCAGAAGGGTAAACATGAAAATAAACACTAACATGGTAGATGATTTAAAGAGCAAGGGACCCAGGACCCAGCAAGTCCACAGACTTTTTTCCCAAGATGTTGAATGATAGCCGGGGGAGGGGGGGTGTCCTGGTTATGGACCTGGATACGGGCCTAAGGTGCCGACCCACCTGCAGCCATAGCTTGTCGTGCTGGGACCACTTCCCCCCGGCGATGCACTGGAAGGTGGCGTTCTGGCCGACGTTCACCTCCACATTCTGCAGCCTCAAGAAGTGTGGGGCCTTCCCTGCCAAAGGCACACAGCCTCGCACGCTTTATCCAACCGTCCATCTCTGCCTTTGTCTGTCTTATACAGCAGAATACTTTTACTGAAGCAGCTTTGGTCAACCTGGGTTGTGTTCCTGTATCATGTTCCCGTGTGACACCTGCCTACTTGCTTAATATACACATATGGGCCAAAGCTCTGACTGTAACCCACAGACTGATACCAATTTATGGCCTGAAAATTCTTTTTTTTCCTCTTTGCCAGCAAACTCCCATTCTTCCAGCTTCCAGCTGTACAGCTATTTGATGACTTTGGTCCCCCCCATTACTTAGAACTGATGCCGAAATGAACAATCACGGGTTATCAGCCGGCGAATACATTTCAAAATTATGTGTCCTTTGAAGAAATATTAGAGAACATTGAAAAATATTGATTGTAATCTCCACCACTGTGATGCGTTGGTTTTAACTGAAATCACATTGGTGTTCAAGACCAGCACTTATGTTTTTTAGTTGGGCCCTCAAACACATCAGAAACTAGGACAGTTTTTCCCCAAGACGTGGTACAAAGCCATTCTGTCAGCTCAGAGTGCTGGATGGCCATGGACGGGTACATTTTCGGCACCACAATCTGTCCCCTCCTCTTCCCCTGCCTCCATATGCACGGCCATATCTGTGCACTACCGCGACGGCCTGATCCTCCTGCGGACAAGCCTGGGGGGGTGGAGGAGGGAGTAGGTCACGGCGGCGTGTCACTCACGGCAAGGGTGTGCCAGCACTCTGACTTCATCCACCGCGATGAACCCAGGGTGGCCCTGCAAGGACACGGCCTCGAAAATCACCTGTCAAAGAAAGAGCGATGGAAGGAGGCAGACAGGGATGGAATAACGTTACCCGGCTGTGGGATTCAGGATTGGTTTTGTGCCTTTTATGTGACTTCGAGTGTCTGTCTTTGTGTGTGTGTGGGTGGGTGGGTGTACAACTACTATGATTGTGGGTGGGAAATTTTTTGAAAAATGCATCCAAGAAACACCTCAGCTCCTAAAAAACCGGGTTTTGTAACAAGGCCACGAAAAAACAGTTTATTCATAACGGATCTGCCGTTCTTTAACTTTTTTTCTTGTTTTTGAGTTTTTGGGGTGAGGATCAGTTATTACAATGAAACGTCATGGGTCCCTAGAGAATATTATGATTACAGCCATGAAATATGCTTCGAGAAAATGACTCATCTCTTCAAAGTACAAAGTTTTGTTTATTGCCAGTTTTTTGGAATCAATTACGCTAGCAGGTCTTACAAAGACAGAGGCACCAACTATATGGCAAACGTTTCCCAAATGTCATTCTTCTGTCTCCCATTAGGATCGGTGGCTCCAGGGTCGGATAACCGAAGATGGCGCCATGGGTATAAAATTGCAGTGGTCTGCCATTTAAAAATGCAAGAGGTAGCCCTTCCTTCTCCGTGAGTGCTTTGAAATCGATCAAATTCCTCGTGATTTGCACCTCAACCTGAAACTGCAGAAAATCGGAGGGCTCCAGATTTCATCAAGGTCCGTAGACCAGATATACAGTACTGCGCAAAGGTCTTAGGCAGTCAAAGAAAATGATGTTTAAATAATCTTCATGTTGATATAAATCTGTGATATTATGTCTGTCAAAGTGTAGCTTAACCATTTCAAAACCTCTCCTAAAGCCACCCCAGTACTTACAGTAATCACGCAATACACCCATGTGTTGTTTTACTCCACAATTAGCAAAACATCTTTGGATAATCAATACCTCATAAAGTTCTATAACTAATTAAATGGTCAAATTTAATGAACACATGGAATGGTGCCCCTGATGAGAGGTTTGGCAACTGAAGCATTGTTCTAGCAATCCAGCAAGATATCAGTAACTTTTTGCAGAAGAGAAGAAATTCTTGTTCGTTTTTTTGTGGCACTGTTAGTTTGCCTATGTTCTAATGTTAAATTGTGATTTTTTTCTTTTTGAGCAAATATACATTTACTACCCAGGTGAATAGCTTTAAACCTTTCCTTTGACTGCCTAAGTCTTTTGCACAGTGCTGTAGTTCTGTAATCCTATTAAATCTCAGCTGTTATTTACCCAGACTTGTCCAGATCAGGGGGCGACCACATCAGACTAAGACTTGGGCCAAGGCCCCGGAGCAGCAAGGGCATGGAGTCGTGATTGGCAGAGACTGAACAACTTCTGTGGTCACGACGGAAACCAGACACCCCAGCAAGTTCCCAGCTCCCACAGTCTTCCTAATCCTGTTTCGCCTTCACAGATGGCTCCCAAACACGGCACTGACATCCCTTTGCTCAAAAAATATCAGCCGCTCTGGTAACCATGTCTCAGGTGTCCTTCAGATAAGATCAGACGTCCCGCTTCTTGGTGGACAGTACGGAGGGTATTATTTATAGTTGGCATGGCGATAGCTGAAAGTATCTCTGCATGAAACGGCAGTGCGGACAGCAGAACCTTGAGACCAGATCCACCCGGGTGGGACGACTTCCAGCAACTTCGACCTGCTCAAGTGCCAGAACCCACATCGACCCCGACTGAAACCACACAAGCGATGGACCTGTGACAGCCACCCACTCTGCACTAGGGGTGGAGCCGAATCCAAATACGGTATTCGGATAAGCACAAATAGTGGATTTTTTACAAATATTTATTTTGGACGAATTTTTTGCCATTTATTTGTATTCGAAAAAAATACCGTAAAATCAAATAGGTGCTGTTTGTGTCAGTGCAATGGGTATTTCTGCCTGATTGTGCTTAAGCTCCACCCCCAGTGCTTACGAGCTCACGTGAGGGGAGATGGAGAGGGTGCGCTGACACAAGCACGCAGTGAAGCTCAGCTTTCCGCTTTCAGGAAAACGTTGTACTCTGCAAGGCCACTTTTTAAATTTTTTCCCGTTGGACAGGCAATATGTGACGGGAATTTTGACCAGCAGCATAACAGGTTAGTTCACCTACATGCTGGTTCACACTGTCACACAGTTTGAAAATCGAGCGGTAATTTATACATATACTTGCATCTATTTCATTTCTTTTTTGACCCAGAGGATTTTAGCATAAGCAACTTATAGTTCGCTGGCAGTGTTAGGTCTACAAATACAAATACAAATAGTGGATGCTCTGCGCATCCCTACTCTGTACACCATGCATGCGTGCGTGTGTAGGTGTGTGTGGGGGGGGGGGGGGTTACAATCGAAAATGGCCCCCTTCTGAGATTTGCCCGAATACACAAAATTTACTGAGGGAACCATACCTCAGGTCAGTGTACTTTATCGATCACTGGCAATTGCAATATTTACCTTTCCCCCAGCTCAAGCACCTGCCCCTCAAAAAAACCTGTGCATGACATAGCTATACACACGCAGTCCAGAGCCCTTTATAAACATCACACTTCAATCAGCTTCTAGAAAGAACCGCCATCGCTCCACGTTGCCCCCTGGTGGTTGAGTGCATAATAGCAGAGCAGCGATTGGCAGAAATGCGGGTCCTCATTGAAATGCTGGACCCCAGCACATGGCTACAGATAGCTCTACCGTAAATCTAAGCTTTCCACTCTGGCTGCTATTGCAGCATCCCCCCAAACCACCCCCTCCATCTGTATCTACTGTAGCGCTACTGTATCACCTCCCAGCAATGACATATGATTTTTCATGTGCATGGTGGTAGTGCCATTCTTGACACAAAGACAAAGCAGGCCTCAAAGAGAGAGCAGACATCATTTTAGGATCGACACAGTGTCAAGGCATCCACCAAAAGACTCAGCAAACCCACGTTTACAACATTATTAAATAAACTCCTCCACAAACAGACAAAAACCATAAATACATGATCACCTTCTAGTTAGGGTTAGAGACTGCGGTGAGGTGGGAGTTCTCTCCTCAAAATCACAAAATTACAATAATTACATCAATCGTTTTTTTCATTTCTGCATATTAAATCTTCAGATCTGTGGTAACATTTCTAGATTATATTTATTGTGGTTAGGTTCGATCATTTGGTCGTATGCTGCATTCAGACCGTTGTACTTTTTCTTGCACTTATTAATGTTCCAGCACAGGACCACAGGGGTTAGCCCAAAGCCTCTCCCAGGCTGCATAGGGCACAAAGCAGGGGAACACCTGGAGGAAACACTATGGGCACTTTCGAGAAGCCAAGTCATATGTTTGTGTTCACGCTGCAGGTGGAAACAACCCAACACAGGGAGAGCAGAGCAGGCGAGAGGAAACATTGCTACCCACTGAGCTACTGAGCTGTATAGCATAGGACTTGAAAGCATAATGTCAGTAACCAAGGAGATGCACCCCGCTTACATCAGACAGGGGCAGATTTGTCCAAAATTAGTCCAGACAGATGGATTTTGACTTTGGCCTTAGTTGGAATCTCCTGGCATCCGGTTTAATGGCATCCGGTATGAGGAGTAAATACTGCATTCCGAGTGCCGTCCAAATGTCAGGACGTCTCTTTCTAGACTTTTCCTTTGACCGTGTCCCAAAAAAAAAAGAACAGCAGGAAGAGCCCGCAGAATGATGCGAAGTCCGAGACGGTGGCGCTTATTAATCGTGTCATTGTAGCGAAATGACTGGGCATCAAACGCCATTTCTTTTGTTTGTTCCCGTTTAGTGTAATTTTTCCCTGGAAGTCCGCCAGATGGGCTGCCAGTTGTTAGGCATGGGGGACGTGTCTGGGAAGTCATAAAACCCCCAACCAGAATAACATGAAAGACAGCGCATAGATTGAATCCCAAGGAGATATCTAATTACCCATATTAATGGTGGGTTTCTAGGGGGAGGAAGAAAAAAAACTTGTCGTTCATAAAGCAACAGCCCGTCTGCAAACAGATGGCGGCAGAAGCTGAGAGACGGTGAGCAGGAAGTAATTACCACTATAGATACGTAAACACTGGCGTGAAACAGTGGCATTGCCATGGAACCAGCATGGCCAGGACTCAGACTACCTAAACGCTGCTAGGTGCCCCTACAGTATTCGATCACCCCCCTGGATTTATTATCCTTCAATACTATCATGTGATACTAACCAATTCCACCAAAATCAATGTAAGGGTATGGCTAATTACATAATAATATTACAGTTTGTCAGTATAAGGACATTGAGATTCCTTGAGGATCATGAGAATCTAGTTTTGTATCCATGAAAATAGCCGCTGTAATGTATGGTGTAGCCCTCACCCCTCAACATACCTTTTTCTGTGGAGACCTTCCCATGAGGTAATTAATACAAGAGACATCAGTGGAAAGTGATTAGGAATCTACCTTTCAGTGGGTCATGCAGAGTGCCAGTTTGCAGGAAACCGAATGGGGCTGGGCCCCGTATCACGCACAAATCAGCAGAGTAGGGATGTTTCTACCTATGAATACACGGGGTAGCAAAGCGGCACAATGGTGCAAAACGTGTGTTAGGGTTTGCTGTATGAGTCTTGCAAGTCAATGGGCCTCCCGTTAACACAGGTATTCTGAAGGGGTGTAATGATTCTCCACATGTAGTTTCGTTCAGACCTCAATTCTTGAGCCTCAGTTCAGTTCAAACCTACCTCAGTATTTTTTTTTGAACGGAAGGTAAATAAGAATAAATGGGGAAAATTTTCACCAGCAATCTGGAACACTAAAGAGGGTTATTATCCATCTGAAGCTAATGAAAGTAACCTAACTTTTACTGCGGGCATGATCACTCGATTATGATTGGACCAGAATAGTCACATGACACATACAGTTGGAAGACAATAAAATAGGTGCAATATTTACAAAATATATAGCTTGCTTTAACTTTAAATACAATAATACTTTTGTGATTTACATGTATTATACTGTTAATTGTGAAATGAAAAATGAGTTTTGCAACATTAGTAACATAATGAGAGCTCAACAGGATGCACCTGCAGCAGTGGCGGCGGACAAGGGAAGATGACAGAATCAGGAATATCTGTATCATGGATTCGGTCTCGGTTTCAGAACCATTACACCATTAGCATTCTGGTACCTACCTGGTAGGAGTTAGGCCAGAAGGTGCTGATGGCAAGCTCCGCCTTGACCCAGCCATCGGTGGTGGAAGAGGAGGCGTTCCACACGGGGTTCCCCTGAGGTCCCTCGTTCACCTTGATGTAGACATTGAGGGCCCCGGGGCTGGAGCTGTCTCGGCTGGATAGCGAGTAGTGGAAGTCGATGCAGTGCGTGTCGTTCTCCTTGAGCGTCGGCAGGAGCAGGTGGGCCTTCTGCCCTGACGCCCGGCCTGAGGCGTTGACCACCATGAAGGACCCTGAGCAAAATCAAACACACTCAGATCAACATTTGGTGTGGCTGAAATGGACTGAAGCTGGCTTTTCAAAGTCATAATGGAAACATGGCATCTCTGACTAAAACATGCATCATTTGTACGTGTTCACTTTTTCCTCCTTCCAACACATCGGTATGAAAATTGGGGATGCCGCCATACACCGCCCCCCCTCCCCATGTCCCCAAGAATGTACTGAAGTGGGGAAAGGGAGGACTCCAATGATAAAATTTGCAGAGCAGGGGAGGAAATCATGAAAAACAGGACAGATCACATCCTGTATTGGTTTGAAACGGGACACAGTATATTTTTCAATACGGGCCGATCTCATTAAATTCAGGATGGGTGGCAACTCTAAGTTTCCAGGGTCCCACAATGGCCCAGCCCTCTGGATGTTACAGGTCTGTTGGTTTTCTTTATAGTAGGTTTACAGATTACAGTTAACAGTTTACAGAGAGCAGAACAGTTTTTTATCCTCATATGAGCCACCCACTTGTTGCATTCCAAGTGTACTAACAAAAATGACCTGATATACTCCACTTCCTATGTCCCATGGATCTGTTCACCATCCCCCAGATCACATCTGTCCCATCAGGGTCCAATTTTTATTTATGATCTCCAAGTAGCTTCTACATACAATAACATTGCCCAATGTCTGAAATGACAGAGGAACAACAGAGTGACTAAGGATTTTGCAGGTATTTCAAAAACTTAACAGGGCAGCAATTAGATGATCAGCATGAGCGGTTACATTAACGGTCAACCTCTGCTGAAATTACAATAATTCACTGCGATTCCACTCAATTATTTCATCAGCCTCACTGTATTATGTTGGAGACTATGAAATTAAGTATTTGACCCTATTCAGATGGAACCTGAATCTCTTCTGCTACTTGGATTCTTCTTATTCCTGTAATTTATGTGAAGGACGTAGCAGAAAGCCTGGCAACAAAAATAATAATGAACAATCAATAAAAAGACCTCTTCAATTATTTTACTTGAATCACTTTCATCAGATCTAAAGATTAAATTTATGGCTATATCACCCCATTATGTGTCACACAATTTCAGGATTGATTTCGACCCCGTTTTTAATTGTCGAACACAGTTCCCCTGCCAAAGCACTCATTCTACCACCCTTTACATTGTGAACACAGAGCTTCCCCATCACCCCGGAGCGGCAGTCTCTGTGTACCCAGCCATGTGAAATGTCCAATACTTTTGACTCACATCTATTTACTGCAGTGCAGAAACACCAAAACAAATAGCAGAGTTCAATATTAAATAGACACCCCCCCCCCGTCTTATAATCTGATCTCAACCTTAATCCCCCCATTAGATGGTATCGGATCACTAAGAAGTGGCTTTTCCAGATATGTAGTACAGTCACCAGTGTGTAAGTCTCTAGCAAGCAGGAAGGCTTAGTTCTGTTTTCTAGCGATGCTATCGCATTACTATGTGTAGTGCTATCGCATTACTATGTGCAGTATATGCAAACATACTCTGACGAGTTGTATCAGATGCATCATTTGCGTTTTGTTTTTTAGATCATTTGGAGTTGCTTACCTCCAGTCTGACTTTTGTGAACCCTGGGTTGGAGTACCATTCAATGAGAATAAAGTGAGCCGGACCATACACTCAGTCCTAGGGCACCCACTGGACAAATTAGACTCAACATTTTGCTTAACTGCACAGCCATAAGGGTATGAGTCTACGCGGATAGCTGGGGGTGGTGCCTGTGATCAGAAGGTCGATGGTTTGAATCCCATCCTTGGCAGAACAGTCACGTCACCATTGGGGCCTGGAGTAAGCCCTTTTACCCCCGAAAATGCTCCAGGGCCACCAGATAAATGGCTGACCCTGCAGTCTAACCCCAAGCTTCACTCTCACCCATGTGTGTCTTAAAGGAGAGCAAGATGAGATACGCAAAAACTAAAGCATTCAAAGGTTCCTGTTTTTGCACAAATGGCAAATAAAATGCATCATTTAATAACTGGTGGGCTAAATAACTGCCCATTTATAGGCTTTTTCCAAAAAAAATGTATACTAAGCACTTTCAGACAACCAAGTTTGGGTAGGGCGCCACATTAAAGATAAATGGAACTGAATTGAATCTGTAAGCCCTTCTGTTATCAGCCTGATGGTAAGATTTGTCCCCGATACGGAGAGATAAGAGCGTCTTCCTGAGCTTAAGGGTATGAGCAAGCTCACGGCGGCTCAGCAAAATGCAAGAGACGGGAAATGGCAGCAATGGGTCAAAGCAGTTTTATTAAGGGCAACTCTAAAACCCATTAGAGAACACTACCAATAAAAGAAGCCCCCTTCACCAGTTTTAGTGTTTCCTGCATCACCGTATGCTAGGGCAGAAAACGCACACCACTGAAGCACTGGGCAACATCATCCACACGATTCATCTGCAGTACACAAGCTAATAGCAACTTAAGAGTCACTAGCTTTTATATCATACCATACAACTTGCATTTAACAAAACCAGCGAGGTACTTTCTAAATTCCCTCCTGGCAAATTATGACCCCGCAAATTATAAACATATTTAATGTGTCGTGTTCAGCTAACACTAAAAAAGGCACCAAAGCAATTCATGGGCACTTATTTCCCAGAATGCCACAAGAGACTCACTCTCTCTCTCACTCTCAGGACTCTTCAAACCTGTCTTCATGCAAGACTGATAAATAGCATAAGCTGCTCAAACTGTCACGGTAATACGCTGTTACTGGATGAGCAGTTTATTTATATATATATTTTTTAGGACCACCACTGCTTTGTTTGATAAAGTTGAGGAATGTCACATTCCCCGGGCCCGGTGGTAATTCCCCGAAACAATAAAACGTTATTCACCATGGTACTAGATGGGCGTGGTAATCTGCAATCTCCTCTGAAAACTGGCAGAAAACAGTCGATTCATGGGATGGTAGCCCGTCTGGAACAAACAGAGCGAGCCAGAATAAAGCAGGACTTTCTCCACTTCAGGGGGCTGGCGCCCCCTGCCTTCCCAGGTCTCAACTGGCTGCTGGCCCGTTTCACACATTTTATGGCATGGAACTCACCACCCACCCCCACCCAACTCATTTGGGCAGAGGACCCCACCCATATGTTTCCCGTCCTTAATGTGTAATGGCCCCTGCATGATTTCTCCCACTGCTCTCTGCGCCCTAATTATCGCGGCACGGCTCCGTCCCCTGCCGTACCTGATGCCCATCAGCAGCTCCCGTGCCATCATGGCGAGCGGGCAAACTACACCGTTCTGCATTACATATCAGCCGAGAATGCCAGACAGACCCAGCCCACGGGGGCGGCCGGCCTGACAGCACAATTCGGCATGGCCTTTTCCTTCCCGTCAAGTCATGTCGTTGACCTTTCCTCATTGGGTGCAAATTTTTTGATGCCCATCATGCGCGGGCGTCCAGACAAGCCCCCAGAGCATCCTCCTAATCTGATAAGTGGAAAATCGATAGCGGAAGTGTCATTGTGAACTCGTAAGAGAAGGCCCTCCAGCCCACCCCATCTCCATTGGAGCACTGCCACCAAACATCCATCACATTCACTTTTGGCTCCGTTGGGACAGTTTCATGTTGACAATATTGCTAATTAAGTTCAGGTCACTCGTTTTTTTTTTTTGTTACACAGCCAATGAAATCCGGTTTGGACATTTCGCAATGAGGTAGCTACGTCCAGCTAACATTCTTGATGTTTCGCCCTGGCAAAATTAGCAGATCATGCTCCACCTCATGCCTATTACATTACCGCACGTGGATTCAAACTCAGAATTTAAAAACCTCTTGATTAAATCGCAGCATTACTACACATGCTGTACCATACACCCAGAGAGGCTGGCTGGCAGATTCTAATTTAAATGAGACAAACAGTATTAATAACTCTATATTAATGAATACAACGAGTTACTGATGGATACAATGGAACATCTCAATGTCCAAATTAAAGAAATATTATAATACTGCAGATGACTTGCTGCTTATTTACACTGATACCATTTGAAAATGTCTAAATGTTTCCGTAAGCAATTTCCTCATTAGAGTCAACCGAGTTCTTACTAGTTCAGAAAATATTAGTACTTTGACATTTTTTACTGCAGTAAACCAACTCTCAAGGTAACCAGATGTGATGGATCACCATCACTAGGGAAACACAGGAACGGGCTCTGGTAAAACTATAAGCTCTCATCAAATATGGTCCTGGTCCCATGCATGAAGATAACAACCAAACTACTAATCCTTTGTTATTTCAACTGGTAATATTTGACTGATTTGTAAGAAGAGCAATTGTCTCTGCCAAATGTGATCGTCAGTGTTTTTCCTTACAGTATACCCCCCTCCAGGGACTTTCATTAAACACAGATGACCTTAGAATGAGATTTTTGTTCATTCCCACAGAAGATCACTTGATGGCACCAAATGGCAGATACTGTGGCGATATCAATCTATTACTCAGAGCATATACTACACACATCCAGAAATCTCATTTCACACAAAATTACTAGTTACCTAAATTTAATCGCATACAAGACAACAGCTGAAACTGAATGATTAATTATGCAGAATGGTAGTCCAGTGTTTGCCTCTGGGCCCACAACAGTGACTTCCCTGAATATATTGGACAAATCAGTTGCTGGTGCTTTAACATTCTATTGAATAAGAAAATAAGTCCTATATTATCATTTAAATTATGTTTTCTGTATATCTATCTGTGAAATCAGGGCTTTGCCCCTCTGTAAGTTTCACTTGTTAAAGAAACATTGTTTAAATTGTCATTCAAGTGTTTCTACTGTTATTTTCAACTTACCATATCTTGTATATATCACCATTATATTGCACAAGAGAGCAACACACATGGCTCTTAGAATATACCAGCCATCAGGCAGCCTTGCTGGTACTTCCTTACGCCTACATTATAAACAACAGGTTTCCAATGAAGGAAAACTAGCACACAAGCAACACCCCAGACGTGCATTCATGAAATTCAGAATACACTGGTGCTAAACTTAATTTAAATGCATAATTGCTAGTTTAGTTAATTGTTAATCACTCAGCCAAGAACCTATTTACAATTTTAACCAGCACAGCTTTTAAATGATAATTAATTGTAAATGGGCTAAACTGATTTGTAAACTCTCCAATTGAAAGACGATTAAAGAATCGGTCCACCTAGATTTCAATTTTCAGCCCACGTCGGGCCATGGTAACCCTTGAAGCAGTCCTGAGCAGCGGCCACACCAAAGTGACCTTTATAGAAAAGGGTTCACTGTGTCAGCTATGAGAAATTCCCATGTAAAAACTTTATCTGGTTTTAATAGGGACTAATGCACTCTAACTGGACGTAATGAGTTATTGCACTTTGCCTTTGGGGGGATACTGTTGACATGCTGGTTCAAACCAGGGGATAGCAGCTAGCAGTCATTTGATCAAGAAAGAGTTCAAAGAACAATATGAAAAATTACCCAGGGCCATATTACTGACAGCCACTTGTTTCCAGAGGTCTGCGTACTCACTAGGAAAGGCTCAATTTGCCCACACATTCAGACAGACCAATTGCACTTAGTTAGAGAGACCAGCATCAGAATAAATATCCCTCAGTCCACTCCCCTCTGTGCCACCTCATTCCTTCCTAATATTCCTTCCTACCTGGTGTCCATTTCCTGTCATTGACGACTGTGATGCCGAAAATCCTCACTGACTGGATTAATGTTTTTTCAGATCTGATTATTCATTAGCTATGTGCCAGATCATAAAAAACAAGACAAAACTGATGCCCTCAGTTGTTCTCCTGAAGTCTCATCCTCCCTACAATATACAGAATTATCTGTTTATCTATAATACCATGCAGCATTATTCTTAGAAAATGCTATTGGATTTGTAGCATAATATATTCCTAAAACTGTTTATTAAACAACATGTAGTCTGGGTCAGGGGTTTAAAAGAATGTTTAACATTAATATAGCAATTCATGTTTTAGTTTATTAACATCTGACGTGATGACAAATAATTCCGTTTATATTAAAGAAGCATTTAGATCATTATTAATTATAGTTAATACATGAGGCAGAGCAGTAAACTCATTTGTATATTGTGAAGGACACTAAAATCTGATGATTACGCCATCCCAAGGGAGTCTGCAGGTGCATTACCTAACGCTAAGGTGCAGGACACAATGTGGTGCCTGTCTGTCTGAGCCGCATACCCTGACACGGACGGACACCTCATAAACGTGTCACTACATCGGCAGCCTGACGTCACCTGACGTCACCCAAGCACATTCCAAGAAGAAAGAGGGACCTGCACCACCAAGAGAGTGATTAGAGGCGAGACAGCTGTGAGAGTTGAATTAAGATCGAGACAGAAAATGATCTTTAAGGCTTGGCGTAAATGTGCATAAATATGGCCATTGCTCAGATCCTGCCCAGCCCCATTACCGATGTGACTTGTAGTCACAGCTAGGTATACTTGTAAATTTGTTAATAGACTTTCATTAGATTGTTAACGCAAAACGTTGCTAGAAGTGTCCATGTTATCTTATTTTAAACATGGCTCAGTACTGTACCAGGGCTGATTCCTGTCTGCTCCTGTGAGGCTGTGTGTGGTTATGTATATGGTTTCATAATCTCTCCCTGTCGCACACATTTCAGATTTTCTCCTGCAGTCCAGAAACAGTTAGGAGAATTAATGTCTCTAAATGGTAAACTCTGTGTGTGTGTGTGTGTGTGTGTGGGGGGGGGGGATTGTGTGCCCTCCCACAGACTGGGACACAACAGTTATGGAGGGTAGACGGGGAATATTATCATAGCTATTTATCCTGGAGAGAATGAACACAAAAAAACAAAAAAATATGCTATTTGCAATTCTGCAGTAACATTAAACATTAATTCTGCTGTCCACTGTATGAAATTATAATGGAGAGCAATTCATTAAAAGGTAAGCATTTGTGCCTTAAAATCATCCATGATCATATATACATTTATTTTCCCAGGTATGTCTGGCACACCCCCGTTCTGAATGGGGGACTGTGCCATAGTAGTATAGCAATCCTAACCCTTATTCTAATTTCTTCACTATCGTCTAGATTTCTTATTTCCTATTTTGTTCCTTTGTGTTGTTCCTTGGCCCAGGTTCTAGGAAATAATCAGCCAGGATTTTTTTTCCCAGTCTGCCTCCACTTCGGCTCTGCACGCCGGCAGGAAAAGGGCCGGGGGCGTTAGCTGACCTGTCGCTCGGAGCTCCACACCCGAACCGCCAGCTGGCTTTTCCACGGAAAACGGACCACTGGCCTGCCTGCAAATGGACGCTGCTACAGAACAAGCGAGACGGCTGGTCCTGGACGGGTATTTGGCACATTTAAATGAGGAGAGCAATGAGTTACGAGCTAAGAGCTGCTAGATATTGTGGAGGCTCAGCAATGCTTGCATAAGTCCTCAACGATGCAAACTAAAGCACAGCAGTTACAATAATCTGAAACTTTTAGCTGAAGCAACTTACAATAAAGGAGAGAACTACAATTTAGGCACCCTTGATGGGATTCAAATCCATGACCTTTACATTTTTAGTGTATGGTGCTTTTTATTGAGCTAGAGGAGCTGGAGGATCACGCTTGCTAGTGGATGGCTGTACATCCAAAGCCTCTGCCCCGGCACACAAAAGGCAAAACAATTACACAGGCGTCCACTGGAGAGCAGTCAAGAGAGCAAGGCAAGCCTTAATAAGCATTACATTGTCTGTCCTGCTGTCCCCATTCTTCCACCAAGTGCAAAAAACCCGGTCTCCAACGTCCTGCCTGACCTCAGGTGACTGACAGGTACCGCCCCACCCACCTCCATGTGACCAGCAACAAACCAGCCAGGAAATGAAGCACATCTTGGTGCCCACGCGGAGCCCTGCTTGCCTGTGGCCACTCCTTGTGGTACGCTTGTCACCAGAAGTAGTGTGGAAATAGGTGGCATATCTTTCCGTGATGGAAAAGGAGGGCGTTCTACCAAGCCTTTTAACTTGGATGAATCTTTTTCAGGAAAGTGGTATTAGTGCTGCTACGTGCGAAATAATAACGCCTGTCACAGGAATTATTTTAAGCCCAGGACTGTTTTCGAGAAAAAGACATAATGAATGTTTTCCGGCAAAGCGATCCAGCGACTGCGAAACACACCAGCTGTCTTCGGGGAACTACTTAGTATTTATTGCACGGGCAACAACAAAATTAAAAAAAAATACAAAAAAAACGACATCATCGCTTGTGGAAAGTAGTGATATGAATAACGAACAGAACAAGGCATGATTGGGAGAGCGAGGGGGCGGGAGAGGTGCACCTCGGTGTCGCCAGACGTGGGGATGCCGCTTCCTCAGGCTCTTCCATCCCTGCTGTGATGCTTTCTTTCCTTTGTTTCTGAAGGTTTTTATTTTAATTTTTTGAAGAAAACGCACAGTCAAGCAAGTCTGATATCGCAGTCCTCACCCACTGACAAATAAGATAATAAGGTAATCCAGGCCCGACTGACTCCTCAGTCCCACAGTCCTTTATGGTGGAAAATGCAACGCGAACCTGAAGATGGTTCATACTCAATTTCCTGCCTCAGCAGGAGGTTTCACCGTGACAGTTTTTTCCCCATAAGGAGAACCTGCTCGGTGATTCTGTTGCCACGGCGGGTACTGTTCACTGCCTAAAACTGTAATTTATTTTTTTTACTCTGTGTTTATTTGGTCACTCCTGGGCTGTCAGCCAGTGCCCGGGATAAACGCCAGTGACTTTGGTAGGAATGGCCAAAGGAATCACATGACGTAGAGATGGACGGATAAAATCAGGACTCCTGGGCTACGGGGCTAACAACAACATGGAGTGAAAACAAAAGACAACTTCAGAACTACGGAAGTCTGCAAGAAAACCGATATCAGGAGGCGGGAAGGGAAGCAGTTGGGGTTTGGCAACAAGTTGTTTGGCAGGTTACAACTTGTGCTCATGATCGGAAGGTCATTGGTTCGAAGCCCAGGGCTAGCAGACTGATGCTGCCATTGATTCCTGAAGCAAGACCCTTAACCCCCAGCCCCAGGGGCGCTGCATGCTGGCTGGCCCTGCACTGTGACCTCCATACTTGTCTCACCTGTCTGTGTGTCTCATGCAGATCAAGATGGGATAGGTGAACAGAGAATTTCCATTTCCCCATGGAGATAAATAATAATAAATAATAAAGAATTGCTATTCAACATCATTTTATTTTGCTGATATTTTGGCACTGGTTCATTTCAATTCAATTAAACTTTTTTTTAAGTATTCTTCTCAAGCACTTTACCCACCCTTGGTATGTCAATCACCCCCTCCACATACATACACACACACACGCACACACTACATGGGGGAGCCAACAGCACCTCAGATAGGCAGGCCAGAGGATAGGGAGAACTAAGAACTATAAACTGTGGTACATCATAAAGTCACTGTTATCAGACGCTTTGCTATGCGTTTGGGGCATCTGTGTTGGGGAGGACGCTATACAAAATTACACTGATATGGAGCCTTCTGGAGGCAGGACTGTGTGAAAAGGAGGGGGTAGGCAGACCATAGAGATCTGTGCAGGAGAGCACAAGGCAGGGAGGTGCATGGTTGATGCCTCGAATAAATATGCAACATATGTGCCCCCCACCATCAGGCAGCTTCCAAAGAGGCACGTGGATTCCATATATATTCATCTCACGGCACTGGGTGGACTTACGAGCCCATCAGCGTCGCCATGGACGACAAAAGTGCGGAAACGAAACAATGAATCTGTATTATTCAGCCAGTCTCGCTGCCGCCGTCGTGATTCTCCGATTTTAGGGGGCCGATAAGCTTTCCTGTTTATTGTTGATGGGATTATTTTGCAATCATGGTATAAATGTTTCCGCAGGGTGGCCAAAAATGATTTCATTTGTAATATCGAGACATGACATAGCAATGTATTGCCTTTCCTAGTGTGGGGATGGGGGGGGTTGCACAACGGGCTGGGGATGCTGCTGGAGGGAGAGTCAGGTGATAAGAACTGTTGGGGTCAATTCAGTCCAGTACCTCTTCCATGCTTGCCTGTTCCACTTGTTTTACCCCTGGTACAGGCAGACCATATTACATACGCATCCGGAAACATACAACCATAATGTGTCAGGCATCCGTATGCACCATCACTATGTGTGAGGTTAGGACCCCATCCCCATGACGGGTAGGTCACCGAATGGAATCCTGGGGCTGCCAGACTGATGCCGCCATTGGGCCCCTGAGAAAGACCCTTAACCCCCCAGCTCCAGGGGCTCTGCCTGCTGGCTGGCCCTGCACTGTACAGTAATTGCCCCAGTTTGCTCTCACCTGTATGCGTCTCATGGGACAGACCAAAAGAGAATTTCCCCATTGTGATGGATAAAATATTACCATTCTAATAAACTTCGTTTAGAAGCTCCAAGCTACCTCATTTCTATTGGGTCCTTTTGTGTTCTCCTCGTCACATCTAAATCCCATACACCCCATTGTGCCTATCACATGGTTCAGAATCCTAACCCATCCATCCATCTTCTGTAACTGCTTATCCTATTCAGGGTCGCAGGGGATCCGGAGCCTATCCCGGAGGCTATGGGCGCAAGGCATGGAACAACCCAGGATGGGGTGCCAACCCATTCTGGGGCACACTCACACACACCACTCACTCACACATGCACACCTATGGGCGATTTGGCAACTCCAATTAACCTCATCATGTTTTTGGACCGCGGGAGGAAACTCTACAACAACACAGAGAGAATATGCAAACTCCACATACGTGGAGCCATGGCGGAGACCCGGCCCCCGGTCCCAGAGGTGTGAGGCAACAGTGCTAACCACGGCGCCACTCCTAATCATAACTTGTTACATTTATTTATTTAGCTGACATTTTTATCTAACGCTACGGCCATTTTTGAGAGAAAACAGGGTCAGACAGTTCCTGGAGCAAATAAGAAATCACTCTGCTGACCCTGAGATTCAAAGCAGCGACCTATGGGTCACGAGCCCAGCATCCTAAACAGCTGAGCCACACAGCACCCCAACTGGGAGCTCCCTACAAACCCCCTCACCTTCATAAATAATAGACATTCTCTATTTACATGCAGCAGAACCGTTAGGATGTTGTCAACCCTCCGACGCCACAGGCCAGGCATGAAACAGGAGACCACCTGCAATAGAGTTTCTCTCGGGCGCATAGGGGTTAATGCCACCTCGCCCAGCACAGGAAAGATAGGCGTAAATGAAAAGTGCTTTCGGTAAGGTAATAAATCACCTCTCTATATAAAACGAGTGTAAAACTGTAATAAAGCTTAATAATGTTCACACTTCTGAGATTTATGCTGCGCTGAATTAAACATTAGATTTGAAACTGCGATTTGATTCACGGCAGCCGGCCGCTGTTTTGTTTCCATATTGACTCTTTATGATTAGTGTGGCGTACATCACAGCTGTAATGAAAACGCACGGGGTAATTGGGTTTTTAATGGGTTTGCATATCCATATGATTTTAGCAGTTGTCAGCTAACAGCCCATTTTAGGAGTGGCGCTGCTCCCTTTCTCTGACAGATAAAGTCCGGAACGTGGTCATCGCTCAGCCCTGATATCCATCAGGAGGGTCTGCTTCGTCTCACATAGAAATTGTCCTGTCGTAGATATACTTGGGGTAGCCGAGACAGAGCTGCTGCCAGGACCGGCTTACATTTTAACGCTCTTTTGGAGGCTGGACGGGAATGGAGACGGAAAGGGGACAACAATGTTTCTTCTCCTGGCTTGTCAGATTGGGGAAATTGAATCCCTTGGTATCCCGGCGTCGGCCTATAAAACATGTCCCGTTCGCCTCTCCCCCGCTTCTCTTTGTTCCGATTAAACTCTGACAGCAGTAATAAACCACCTCTCTTTTCACCCCCCCTCCAAACTGGCAGCAGCAGAGGGGGGGGGTCTCTACATGGCATGTTAAAATTAAGCCATTATTTAGGAAGATTAAACGTGCACTGGATGTGGATCTTCTTGTGTCAATCGGGACCCGAGAGAGCGTGCTGCTAGATGTCCGCACTTAATCCCTGAGTGAAGTCACATGGCTGAGGTGTGCGTGGGTGCTCATAGGGGCGTCATCTACCTGGGGATTCGTTTTGACACTTAATCTGTGAGCGTGAATAAATTAGAGCTCAGGAAATTCATAGTAGCTATCACAAAGAGGAATGGCTAAAACGGGTTCACCAAAAGTCAGGACTCGTGTGACTCTTAGCACCCAAGAACTACTCTCTGGCTCCCTAACTAACTAATAAACCAGGAGGTACACAATCATTTACTAATTAATAAACCTGGAGGGATGCACTGATATACCAATAAACAACTTCATGTAGTTCATTTAACAACTTTTGTTGTGTCTGTTTGCTTTATGATATCAGCAATAAATATGAATCCTTTATCCTTACTCTAATAAAAAGGTCACCACATAAGGTAGAAATCCAAGGTGTAAGATGTAAGATTTTGAACCACAAGGTGCTTCAGGAGACACAATAACCTTTTCTGTTTCTATTCAGAGAACATAAAAAGCAACCATTCTCAGAGTTATTTACTGTAGCTATCAGTTTCGTAAATAGGTTCACGTGGCCAGAACTCGCTTTGCTAACAGAGGGAACAGAATTTGAAACCAGTGCCCCCAGGGAACTGATACCACGCCAACACATTTCCTCACTGATACCCACAGTCTGGGTCTAGCAGCACCTCGGATGCTCCTGTTCTCTGAGATTGAGGATCTTGATCCCCGGGTCTCATATGAGGAGGAACCAGGGCTCAGTCCAGCATTTGATGCCCGAAGAATCCGAAGGGATTTAGCGGGCCATTAGAAGGGCCTGGCACAGCTTAGGTCACACAATGGCAAGTTCGGCCGAAAAGGCTGTTTCTGTAGATAAGTTGGCTCAATAAAGAGCTAGAGAAATGGTTGCATGAGCTCCATCCAACAGAATATATAATGACAAAAGATGGCTTATCCATTTTCGTCTATGTTATTGGAGAAAAGGCTAAGGTATTAAGAATTAACAGGTGGCATGGTACCTCGCTGAGTGGCATTGTGGTCTCACATCTCCAGGGTCTGTGGTTATAGAGTCTCTCTCCCCATGTTTGCTTCCCCTTGAGATAACTCAAGTTTCCTCCCACAGTCCAAAGACATGCAGGTGACAGACATTCAACCCTGATTTCAGAGAGGTGGCAGGGGGGCCGTCCAGGAAAAGGGGGTGTTGCAGTAAAATATGCCAAGCAAAAAAAAAAACAGATTCCTGGGACATCACACATCATTCGTGGGTGTCAGGAAGCTGCTGTCAATGTACGGGAAACTCCTGGAACTTGCAGGAGAAGTGGGAAGTCTAAGGTGAACTGCCATCTCTAAATTGCCCAGAATGTGTAAGTGTCCCATCCAGGGTGTTTCTCTGTCTTGCTCCCTATGATTCCTGGGTGTTTCCAGGCTCACCAGGGCCCTTTACTGGATACATGGATATGTAGGGTGAAATGAGATATTTTAAGAATGAACACTGTCCCCTGTTAAAAGCATGTACAAAGCTGTTTTTAAAAGGTGACAGCTGTCTGACCTCATGCAAAGTCATTTTCTGTTTCACATAACAAGCTCATTCAGCAGGTCCGGCCATCGGCGAGACTTTTAACAGCCTGACACAAAAGGCCGCTTGTTTATTTACAAGCAATGAGATTTTTTTTTCTTTTTTTGGGGCAGGTGGACAAAGAGGCTTGTGTCCCACAGAAGCTGGTCAGAGAGTGTGAGTCTGCCTGACGCCTCCTTCACTGCGTGTTTTGGTGAGGAACATAGGAAGAGACAGGAAGAGGAAGTGGTGTATGATACCACACGATACGACACAAGGAGATTTTATTAATTCCGAGGGAAACTGTTGTGCCATGCTTAAAAATACCAAAAATAAAAAATACAAGAACTACAACTGAATAAGTAATCCAAGTATAAGTGCAATGCAATATAAGTGGAATACAATAGTAAAAATGCAAGTATAAAGAAAAAAGGATAAAAAGATAAGGAATTAAACTAAAAAGTGAGTGTGCATGCGCAAAAATACAGAATAACTTATACCCGTGCAAAAAATGAAATAGACAATAAATAAATATTGTTAAAACAGAGTCCAACAAGCGTCAGGAAGAAGGAGTGACCAAACCTCCAATACCAACCCCCCAGCCCCCTGGCTGCTTCCCAAATGTCCAGTCGGGACCACCCCACCCCCCTGGCCCCCATTCATAACTCCAGGAATGCCAAGCTCACTCATCCACCAATTTGTCTATGAAATATTTCAGCCAAAAAATAAACCACAGAAGCAACCAACTAGGATAAAAGAGGTGCAGCGGTTCAGGATTGCGGTGTGTTCGGGTGCCAGGTGGGGCTCTCTCAGCAAAGCACCGAACCTGATTTACTTTGGCCAGAAAAGCATCCGTCTGCACAAATGGGCAAAACTCTTTATGTTGCTTCAGATTTTACGGAAAGTGTCTGCAAAGCAAATAAGTGTTAAGAAAAATTTCACAGCTCCCGCAGGTCGGAAATGGAGGCCTGCGTGCGACTTAATCGGCAGGCTCTTTGGCAGGAGAGTGTTGTCGTCCACAGTGAGTAATAGACTACACGGCTCTGCCTGGCTGCTTAAGGACGTCAGGACAGATGGAGCCGCCACAATAGCTTTCAGCACAATGAGGGGAAAAAGCCGATTTTCTTCCATACTGTGAATCACGCCACTGTTAAAAACGATCCCTCGCGTCTTTATGCGCCTTAATGGGTTAGTTAATGAGGTATGCAGAATCATTATCATAACTGTCATGCCACTGCTATCATGTGCTATTACTTACATACTTAATACTTTTGCTATTTAACTATTAATCCATCCATACAGTCATTTTCCATGACTGCTTAACTAATACAGGGTCACTGCGGACCTAGAGCCTATCCCAGAAAGTACTAGGCTGGGGACACCCTGGATGGGATGTGAGCTATTAATACCAGGCATTGAACTAATTAACTAGTTATTATTAGTTTTCAGGGGAACATGGTTACCGTGAGTAGTGATCCATATATATTGACGCAGTACAGAGCTCGCTCACTGTCTACATACCTGTTTGCCATGGAAACATCAGCAGCTGGTGGAAGAATGATAACAGTTGGAAGAACTGCAATCAGATTAGCATGACTGTCACACTCACATGGTGTTCTGTGTTATCCCACCCCCACCAGACACCATTCATCAGCAGCTGCAGGTCAGTCTGACCTGGTTTAGTGAAAGGGGACACCATACAGAATCATCATCCTGGATATTTCATTCATTCATTCATTTGTTCATTTCTTCATTCATTCATTCATTCATTCATTCATTCATTCTTTCAGTCATTCAGTCATGTCTTAGAGCATTCCTTTTAGCTGTAATTTGGAGAGCGTTGGAAAGCCTCTCTTAGACTGCGCCCTGCTTTAGGTGATGGATTGTTTGCGTTGTTTTGCAATTAATGTTTACAGTAATTTTTTTTCCCCATCCGCTGAAATAGCCCAGGAAGCACCACGGAGCGATTGATTCTGACACACTAAATAGATGGCAGTGTGGACATCTAATTGAGTTCCTTCACAGTCTTTCCCCAAAGTGCTTTGCCACACAGTAATTTTGTTTTCAACGGCAAAGCTAAATTTCTCCTAGTTATTCGATTTGGGACCACAGGGTTCATGGTGTTACACAAAGGAGTAAGTACTTTTAAAGACTAGGAACTTTTTACACCCAAGGCGGCAGGTGGTTCTTAGTCTGAAATCTGGGTTTTTTTTTATTCTTTTTAGTTAACTAGTTTATGTGACATTCCTGCCCATAGTTGTATATATAGTTATTTTCTGTGTTTTATGTGTATGAGTGAGTAGGGAATGAGTGTCCACTAGCTTGGATGCCTTGTATGTGGAAACCTCCTTGGCCAAAAAAGTTTGGTCTAATACTGTCTTCAAACCATCTTCTATTTCGAAAGCCAGTAGTGGGCACCCTTTTTCATGAAATGCGAACCAAGATCACCAGCAACGATGTGACCCTGCAATCCAGTGATGGCGAGATCCCCCTAAGTGCCTCAAACTGTGTCATCCATAAATCGTGCCACGGAGACAACAGGATCGAAAATGCTACATGAAAGGGCCACCGCGACTTGACTGACACAACAGGGTGCTTGACTTCAGCCAGGACAGATTAGGGCTAGCCACTCTTAGCAGTGTTGTCTCGAGGTTCGGGGTTCTGATGGCTTTTAGTGGAGTGGCCAGTGGCTTTTGAGGAGCTAAAAGCAACAAATCATAGCCAGCAGTGAGTATCAAAAAATCCCAGTGTTGCGTCTAATCTTCCAGTGTGGTTGGCTCCCACTGCTTCTCCTTCTGCTCTCTCTAATTAGAAATTGAGGGACCAAACACTGGAATCTGCATACGGTGCAGAAATACTGGCAACAATGCACATTGCAAAAATAAATAAAAACTATGCAGAGACCTAGAGAGGACGGAAAGAGCCAGTAAGATGCCTGATCACTTAACAGCTAAACCAGATGCCAGTGGAGAGGAGGCTACAGTAACCACCCCCCCCCCACCCCCAACCCCAAAATTGTAGCCACCACATTGAGGTTTCTACTTCATCGTTTTCTCCCATAAATTACCTGGGAGAGAAAGCTTCTTACACTTCTGCAAAGTCAGTGTCCACTGTCCAGCTTAAATCCTGAATAAGACACAATGGGAACTATCTTGTGCAGCTGAAGAGGTACAGGTGTAGGGAGGGGCTCTCAGAAAAAAAAAACATAGCCCAGGCCACAGTGCTGGTTAAAGGGAAAGGAGATGGCTCAGCTTACCTGTTCACTTATGTCGTCTTGGGAGCAACCAACTTTCGCCTTCCTGAAATATCCCAACAGTGTGCTTTGGACCAGCACAACGTGTGATTCCCACTTTGCCCCGGATGGCCCAATTCCTTACCATTCCCCCCCCCCCCCCATACTTTCTTGTGGTTCTGTTTACCTTTTAGTAGCTAAAGGTTGTGCTACAATTTTCTCATGCACTGCAAAGAATCAAATGACATTAGGACATGTAGACAAATCATGTCCAATTTTTTCCCTGGCCGTTTTAAATGTCTAAGGAGAACTCCCTCCCTTCCACCAGCCATTTCTCATCCAAGGCCATTTTCTCAGATAAATGTGTAACAGGTTGTTATTTTACCTTTGTTTATGATTACACAAAATTCTGTTCTCTTTTTTTATGTTTAACCTGATGGATGCAATACCCCTTTAATTTTCCCATGATGCTCTCGTCCTGCATCCCCCCTCTCTCTGTCTTTTCCCCTTTATAAGGGTCCCGATCTGATTTCCTCT
>JAAGVU020000123.1:992857-1014652 GCA_011763525.2 Mormyrus iriodes
TCCCTCAGGTTCATAAATCAGTTATTTCATATGATCATTTTAATCCATTATACAATATAAGTAGGGGTTAAAATATGGCTCTGTCCATAAATCATACGCTTATATGATAAGCATATGCATTATTTTACTTTGTGTCGAGAGAGCGAGAGGGCCTGAGCGCATGAGAGGTTTACCTCCTTTCTAATTGTTCCCCAACACAGTGCTCAATAAACGTGAAGAACGACAGCGGCGTCTGCTCTGTCCCTTTCTCCTGCACCCCACACACCTGATTGCACCCCAAATACAACACAGAGTATAGGCAGGAATCAGCTGGTTACAAATGCAATTAACATGATTAGACATTTATTTATTAAATATCAATTAAATATTACTCTGTTAAATAGTAGCGCCAGTAACAAAGTCATATGTGAAGTAAATTTATCGTTACCTTGACTCTTGTGAGCAGCACAATTAGCAAAAATTAAGAAGTAATTTGTGACCATCTGTATTCAGCCTTTGACAACTGAAGGGAACAACAACTCAGCTGGCCAGGTCAGGTACCTTCAGTTTACAAAGTCGCATCCTCAACCCCAGCCAAATCTGACCCCCTGTCAATCTTCCACTAATAGCCTCTACCACCTTGATCTTTCCCGATGTATGGTCAATTCTGCTGCTCTCAAGAGCACTCAGATCGTCAGAGGGTATGAAAGAGGAAGACAGGGTGTTTAACCCTTGTGCTCTCATCAGGCTCTGCGAGTCACGCTCTCCAGGCAGTAATGCAGTCCCGGGGTGACAGCCTATAATTGAGCAGTCCATTACTAATCCGAGACATTCAGGGAGAGACCTCTCCAAGTGCGGCTTCAAGCAAGGAAATGTATGTTGTGTCAAAGTGACAGGCTTCAGTTATGCCTCCATGCCTTTTTATTATCAGCCAAAACAAAACGTAAACATTACATTTCGCGTAATGAAAACACAACATAATTAAAAATTCTAGCAAACGTTCCAAAGAGAAAAACAGGAGGATAGCGCTACATCATTCAAAATCCGCACGATATACTCTGACATTAAAACGGATCGTATACAAATGGAACGGTCTGTATGTAATATAGGAACCGATTAACCTGACTGTTATATGTAAAAATATCCATTCATCCACCCATTTTCCGCCGCTTATCCGGGGTCGGGTCGCGCTACATTCGTAGTTTATAAGTTGGAACGAATCCTTACAACTCATCACACTTAGTTATATTAATTTTAGATTAAAAAAGGAAGGTGGGTGGATTGGATATGAATATATTTTGGCAACAACTTCCACCTTATATAAACTGGGAAACGTGACTCTATCTAAAAGGTCTGTTTTCCCAGTTCGGGGTACAAGCTGTTCGCCTGTCAGTTCACCGGCGTATTTTGGCGGTAATGTGGGAAGTAAAAGAGACCGCTTGAAAATGGCATTCATCAGCGGCTCCTTGCCGGAGCCAGCGAAAGGGGCACGATAACAAGTGTAAATGGGCCGTTAGCACACAGAAGCCGCTCTACCCATTAGCGCCCGCGCGCCGATGGCACGAGGGGAGCTCGCGGCGACCCGAGGCTTGGCGGTTTGCTAGCTGTGTGAGATGTTAACTCTAACAGACTGCGAGCAGCAGCCAATCAGCGTGGAGAAGGAGCCCTTTAAATAGAAGATCCTGGCAGGGGTGTGGTGAATCAATAGCCATTTACCTTGTAGGAAAACAGCTTCTTCAGAGCATAGTGGTACATAGATTAATTATGCTCTTGAAGACCTTTGGGGACATTCTGCTGGGACAGAAAGTGATTTGGCACATCTCTGAATGGCCATTGCACCTGAGACATGAATGAGCTTAGCCTATTACTTTTAGAGCTGAAATATGATGTTGGCTCCTCCTTTCAGTAGAGCAAATGCTCAGGTCTTTATCAGTAACTCTTGTTTCAACTACTCCCATCCCACAACTGAGGAGGGATTGTTGAGGGCCTCTGGGTCTGATGTTGTAAATCAAACCTGTAAACACTGCTCTCTTCATCTCCACCACAGTCAGTACATGGCATTGTGTAAGAATTTAAATTCCTCCGGGACAGGGATCATGTGGGATTTCAAATGAAACGATTGGAAGAGGATAAATAAGTCAGAAACAAGGTGGAAATTACATAACATAATCCTTCTCATCACTTCTCACAACCCTCACACCCCCCACCCACCACTACCCTGCTTTATATCATTAATGGTTAATAACAGATTACAGGTGAGTGGAAGGGCTTCTCCCCAGAGTCCATCCCCCATAATCTCACATTCCCACACAGCTAAATGGGTCATAAGCTTAATGCATGTCATTTATTTCCACAGCGTGTTCTTCTTTAATCCATATGAGAGGGAGCCAACCCATCAGTGCACCTGACTCATTGCTCGGTGCAGTCTGGAACTCTGAACCCCACCCCAAAAACACTGTGGGGCGATTTCGACAATGATGAGTAAGAGGACTGAGGCCAGGCTTCCCTGTCAGGATTTCCAACGGGACAAAACAACAGCCCCCCCACCCCCAAAGTCACCTCCTTGCCTGTGCATGTGTGCGTGTGTGTCACCATCATGAAAGAGAAGAGCTCTGTGCTGCCCCACGAAGGTAAAACACAGTGACTGCGTTGACACTGAAAGTGATAAGAAGGGCTTCATAGTTTCTGACCCCATGCACCCGTATGTATAGTGGGTCAGTAAATTACAATGTTATCTTCAAAACCAAGCTTAGCTGAACCAAGATGTTTTGTCACAAGATAAAACAGAGCCTTACAGACCTGATTTCGGTCATTACTCATTTTTGATGTGTGGTTCGGGTGTGTTGCCTTTGTAACATGGCGGTGGGACCTACAGTCAGAGCTTACCTGTGGGGAGCACAGCTTCGGTGGTGGGCCTCTCCCAAGTGTTGACTTGTTCCCAGGCAAAGCCACTGGTCCCCAGGGCCACACTGTAGCCACAGCTGTTGTAGTGCTCTTCGAAAGAGCAGCTGCCTGCCAGGCATGGGGAGACGGATCGCATATGTCAACATGATTAAGTCACATATTCACATCATTATTTTATCTCTGCTAAATAATGATTTTCCAGCACATTAGGCATTACATTTGCCAGGAGCCATGGATTAGAAACCCGGGAAGGAGTGTCTAATTAAGTACACTCTTCTGTGACACGGGTTTTAATTGTAACAAAAGATCCCTCTGAAAAGAGAGTGAAATTATTTCGGGTTTAAGTATACACTTTTAAAGCATCTTTGGTTTTTATTTCGATGCTCGTTATAGCTTTGGAAATGCTAGAGCAGCTTTTTTTTTTATTTTGACTGACTCACACATTGTGCTCTTGTACAGCTCACAACATAGTCTTCATGTATGAGGCTGTGCATCTTTTCAATTCTTCCAAATCACAGAGAAAAAAAATCAACCTCATTGTGGCACGTGGCTTATTTTTTGCACGATAAAAGAATTTCCTAAAGGTTAATTAAATCTGTAAACTACATAATCCAAAGACCAAACAGTATTTATATTTAATTATCCATTCCTAAATAGTAAATTTGACAAAAGCCAGTCTGAATACAGACAATACTTGAAATTTAAAAACTCGCATCACTGTATCTTCAATCTTGTCATGTGACTAACAAAGACTGTTATAGGTTTCCATAGGTCGGATGTTTTTATGTTTTGTAATTACTTTAATATCTACACACATATTGTCATCTCCTCACTATCAACCCTATTTTGTTCATTCAAAAGATGGGTTTAACAAAGTCTAACTCCTTAAAAATATTATTCTTGCTGTTAATACAGTACCTACTTGGGCCCACATCCACTCCATATGACATTATGTATAAACTGAAACTGCCAGGGAAAATTCATTGTGTATATTCTGAAAGCTTTCATATTTAGCATCAAGCATCGGAAATGGTCATGACAGCTTCACCACTGCTCAGTGCCTGCATGAAAAAAAAATGGGATGAACCTGCGAAAGCCCTTCATCTTCTCTAATTAATGCTGCCAACCAATTTGATCCATTATTGATAAGTATCTGGCAACACACTACCAACAGTTTCCACTAGCTGAAAGCTGAAACATAAGCTTTGGTTCGAAAAGTGGATTTTTACAGCAATATTGCAATAAACTGAGGAGTACAAGGGGGTTCTTACCAGATACTCTGTTTGTGTTTGGGAAAGACACCATTTATATAATCTTCCTTCTGATGTTTAAGTATTCTTCTGTTAAATGTCAATTTAAAAAAACACGGAGGGATTAAAATTCTGCAGAGTAGAGTTAACTACCAAAAACCATGTTTTACTAAAGTTCTCTAAAGAGTTTTTTTATTTTTTATTTTTATTTGAACTGTTATGTACTTCCTAACACTGACTGATAATAGGCTTTCATCCGATTCCAGAAGTGAGTGCCAGTTTCCAGAAAACTCCTGGAATCTGACCGTAGGTTGTCTAAATACTTCTAACAAGAGCTATATATATATATATATATTACATCTCAGAAGAAATTCTAGGTGTTCTCCTAAATCAAGTTTAAAAAGAGATTCACAATTAAACATTTATGAGTTGTGACAAAAAATGAGATTGTAGATTAAGATGAACAACTGAATGAAGGGAGTTAAGAAGGAAAGGCTGCTTATATATTCTCGAAATCTCATTTCAGAATGCTCTGAGGTACTTTCCAACCACCTTTATCGGAGTAGAAATGAAGTAAGAGTTTTCCAAGTCCCTACAGAGATTTATTATTTAGATTCACCATCAACCTTTGTGATATTTTAAAAAAAAGACTTCTGATAACTGTGACTCAAAGCAAAGGACATGTCATTGCATTGTAGTGGTTTTGTTTATGTCTTGTTGAGATAGATCTTGCTACAGATTTTCCACTGCTTTGTGTAGAGCCATCAACCCTTGCTGGTAACTTCTGTATTCCGATTCATCTCAAAGAAGTCCAACTAGGTTGGGATCAGGGCTCTGGGCTGACCAGCTTCCAGATATTATTCTCTGCAAACTTTTGTGACAGTTCCTACATTCCTGCAAGCCTTGTGACTTTTCATAGTTCACATTAATATTCAGACTAACCTCATATTCAGTCAGCCTACCTACTCAATGACGTTCAAAGACCATAGCTCTGTGGGAGCTGAGAAAGGCTTACTGACTTTCAATCATCATTAGTCTCTTTTGTGAAACATGTTCGTAGGAACCCACAAAAAAACTCTCCGCAAGCTCTTACTGACATTACAGCATTTTAAGAAGGGCTGTGTTAATTCAAAATGATGAACCACATCTAGAGGGCTGAAAATGGAATTAAATGGTTACAGGGACTCCAAAAGCATATTTTAAAATGCTAGTTTAGTTGCATTAAATTCACTGTCATGTTTTAAGCTTTAATTAACACAATTACGACCATATGTCTTTTCATTCTGCCCTTCATCCTTCCCCTGGCAGAATTTTCCAGCAAGAAGGCAAATAATTCAGAAACAAAGCCTAGTGCATCCACTTCAGAGGCTATGAGCAGCAGCAGAGAGGATTTAATTGTTAAATACTCCAAATGTATGTGAACCCATAGATCTGTTGTACTCTTTTTCATATTTTGGTTGTATGGGATGTAGACTAACTGAAGTGATAATGGGAAGTACCTTGCAATCACATAATGCAGAAGCAGTTTGTAACTTTTCTCTCTGAATATAAAAAATGGACGTGCCCTTTGCCTCTTCACTAGAACCATTATTCAGAAGATGTGCACACGTGTCATGAGAGAATAAATGGCTGAAGTGTATCTGGTAATGATTTACATTCAGTGCATCTTTATGCATTCATAGAACATTAATAAGTAGCACATACGTATATGTTAACCATGGAGGGTGTTTTGTTACAATATCCAATAAAAAAAATATGTCATTTCCATAATTACTTAAATTATGCCAACAACCATTAAAGCAATCTGTCATAGTCACCCATCAAACTCAGTGGGTGGGCTCTAAACAAAACCTAACATCTGATTGGCTACATTTCAAAATACGACAGAATAGATTGATCTCACGTATTTGATTGAATTCTCAATTGTAACTGCGTTTTGTCTATTCTGTCCTGGGGCCGTTTTACAGAAACTTTCTAACTTGCAGATCCTGTTGTAACTATTTGGTAACTAGGGTAACTAGGGTTAGGACCTGATTTAGAGAAAAAGCCATTACAGATGAACAGATCCTGTCTGCAATAGTCACATCGTGAAAGAATTCCATGCAAAAAAGGATTTTAAAATACTTTTTGAATAATAAAGGTTTGATTATTTAAAATAAGACTAATAATGCACAGCGGATATCGCCGGGGTGCTCATGATCGTATCTTCTGCGCAGTGATACGATTGGTGTGTGTTCAGCAGAAGAAAATAGTTCATACATTAAACTGTCCACTACAAAGTCTGTGGATTATCTTCAATAACTGGGTCATGATTTCTGGTAAGACACATTGCTGCTGGATTTTTCAAATGTATTTTTCTGGCGCTTTAATCAGCACAGATAGAATGCCATTCGCTCCTATTGTACTGGTGACATGTCTTCAGCTGATAGCTCCAAAAGTAGGCAACTCCAAGCAGAACAACCTAGATGGAGAGATAGCACTAAAGCCATTCTAAAACACATATATGTTTTTTTCAGTTTTGGGGTAGACTGCCCCTTAACTGATATCCAAAGGTTTTGAGAGTTTATGTAAGATTTTTGTAAATTAGGCCGCAGGATGGAACAGACAAAACATGGTTATGAATGAGATTTACATTAAGTGCACCTTCATGTTGCACTTAAAATGCGTTCACAGACTACTTAGACTATCCCTTAGACTATTCACACTATTCCCTTAGACTTTTCACAGACTATGCTTAGATGCTGCTTATTAATGTTCTACGAATGCATTATAAATGCATTATGAAGATGATGTAATGTGTGACCATCTATTTCATCCAGCCATTTTCCACAACTGCCTATCCAGAACAGGGTCACGGTGATCCTGAAGCCTATCCTAGAAAGTGCAATATAAGGATCACACTGGATTGGATGCCAGTCCATCAGAGGACATAGATACAAGCAATTTGGAGACACCAGTTTACCTAAACGTATGCTTTTGGATTATGGGAGGTAACCGACAGAACTACAAGGAGAACATGCAAACTACACACCCAGCTTCAATGAATTAAACCAGAACAAAACTAATGACAGTATCAGCACCTCTAATGCCAGCTCATACAAATACCAACCACACTTCGACTACATAGCAAAGAATGAGTGGAACTGGAGTGCATGCTTTTGTTTTTACTGAAAATCCACAAGGAGCTAATTGTTGTGTTAAGACAGCCTGGAGACACAACTACCAGCTTTGTGTCTTTGCGTATGTCAAACACTGTACTTCATAGATGCCACCCTAGGCACATGGCTTAGATATCCAAGAGACTAGGACTCATGCAGATAACTTTGAAAACTTGCCAGGTTTAATGTTAGGCCCTGTGTTCCATATAACTATATTCTGGAGGGGCAGCTAGCAAGGACTTGGACCATTAATCTGAAGGTTGTTGGTTCCAAGGATGGTGCTGTTTTATAATGGTACATCTCAGTCTGAATTGTGGAGCATAATATCTGGTATGTTAATAGGCAAAATTGTCACTCACTAATAAAAGCATCATCTAGGCCGTTTAACAAAGAGATATTGGAACTGGTGTTGTATCCGTTGGTAACGAAAAAAACATAATTATCTAAATTCCACTGGGGTCAATGAAGACACAGCAGTAAAGCTTAACCAGATGCCTTAAAAACGTGCTGCGTGATGAATTCGCTTGGCTTATTTAACAATCAATATCAGCATCACATCAGTACCAGCGGGGATTTCGCTCCGAACTTCTGGAGGGACCGCCCCTATGTGAGGCCATTTATGTGGCATTTGTATAAGAACAGAGCTCATTCATTCTTTATATGTCCCGTGTCTCAGGCTATTATCAACTCCATTTGAGAATGATACCATAAAAAAGCCATCAGTCTTTATAGCAAGAGAAAGGGTGGTGGTGTGTGACTCAGCGGGTTAGAATGCTGTGCCTGTCATTGGAAGGTTGCTGGTTCAAATCCCTGGATCAGCAGAGCAATTTGCACTATTTGGTCCTTAAATGGGGCCTATAATCCCCAACTGCTCCAGGCATTCTCTAACCCTGCCTAATCAGTTGTATGTCACTTTGGATAAAAGTGTCTGCAAAATAAATGTAATCTGAATGAAAAACAATTGTTTCCAGAATGTAGAAGTTTCCATATTCTAATTCTTACTGTTATAGCAACAGATTCAGTATCTGTGCCGTTCCGTAAAGTACTAGACTGAAGTAATGGATATGTGCAAAGGGGCAAAATGCAGCAAAAATCTTTATCTATAAGCACCAGTAAAGTACAAAATATTCTTGATATAAAAAAGATTCACAATCTCAACTAGCACAGTCAAAAAACTGTTGCTCCATGCTTCTATGATTCTTTCTTCCATCCAACATTCTTCTTCCAATTAAAAATTACAAGTGACTATGTGTCTTTACAGACATATGGGGTCATACTAAAACTATCAATATGGAGGTCTCAATTTACACATTTCTTACAGAAACATATTACTATAACCTCAATGAAATATTTAACAATAAGTGTAAAGTATATGAAATATGAAATTATTGAATAATGAACAACATATGAAATAAAATTATCTATGACTAACACTTACAAGTTGATTTACAAGTTGAATACAGTAAGTAATATGTGCAAAAGCTGTGGTGATATTTTAAATCTGAAAACGGAGTCAGTGCAGTCATTTCAGGTACTACTAAATAACAGTCATATACATGTGACAGATTCACAGTAGCAGTATTTCAAGGAATTTACGTCCATGTTCTACAACTAACTATCCACTATGAGGTCATGGTCAGTCTAAAACGCACAACCTTGGTGGTGTGAGGCTACAGCAAAGGCATTCAGACACTTTAACGAAAGTTTAAAACAGAAATATTTATAAGCTGTGAGATTACTACCAGCACGAGAAATCATTTAGAAGTCAGCAGTGTATTCACAACATTTATATTCCATAAAAGACCAACTGCATTTCTTGTCTCCTCGGTTTTCCAGATTGTTGGTCATGAGTGTTACTTGATTTGACATCCTTGGGTACCCATGTGTTTTTTTTGTTTTTCTTTATAATGGACAAAAAAAGCAGCAGCAGCTTTAAGAAGAGCAGGCTCTCCGGTTGGCTCTATCCAGCACGGAAAGCACTGTAAACACTTTGTTTTCCTGACAGCATCTCACTCGTATTAGGCCTGCGACTTACGCTTCAAAACCATATTCCACATCATAAAAGCGCAACCAATAAAAATGATTAGCGGCAACAAAATGCCTGTTGTGCATTTTTTTAACCACTTAAAAAATTGACCGCAGTGGGACAGGCTATAAATAAATAACAAACATTTCCTACTCTTCCAAAAGGGGGCACCGGAGTACATGAAAGCGCACAGTCACACACTGATACATGACCTCACATAAAAATGCATGAGCCTTGAGTTTTTCATTTGTAACATGTAAATGGATGTTGCATTTCTAGTTGTTTATGTGTTATATGAAATGTAGGACGGCCCAGATGTTCCGCAGGAGGACTGGGGCCCGGGTATGAACCCCTATGCTCACCCGAGGATACTGAGAGTATGCAGCCAGCTTACTGTGTGTTTGGAGATAAACTGATAACAGCAGTCCGGCTCTTATGGAATTAGGTTTGTGTGTTCAGGTTCAAAAGCAAAACTGTTTTTCCAGGCATTGTTCTCAATTTTTCTCAATATATTTTTTATATAATACATGGTTCAGTGTGCAGCACTATTGCCTAGTTGCTCCAGGGGTGAGGGTTTAAATCTGGAGGTTGCATGGACGTCCTGTGTCACAAGGGTTTCCACCAGCAGTCCAAATGCATGCAGTCAGACTAACAGGCGTCTCTAAATAGTCCACAGAGTATGGTTACGAGTGCATGCACGAAAGTACCTTGTGGTTCACTATAATCCCAACCTTGTGCCATGTGCCACGTGGGATATGCTTGAGGCCTCTCCCAGATAAGCGTAAGTTGTTAGAATATGGATGCATGGACTCCAAAAGAGATTACAGATGCCGCGATGGTTTCTAGTCCTTTCAATGTCTATGTTTGTTGCACATTCTCAGACCACTCTATCGATCACCATCCGCACAAGCTACTGCTTAGCAGGCCTCAGGTTAAGTCCTTTAGCCACACTGCCCTCCAGCAGAAGGCTACGCTCACCAGCATCAAAGACACGTCGGACATCCGTCCGAGGGAGTTTAAGTCCAGCGGGGGGGTAGGAAGGCCTGGCCCAGGGCTCACTGAGGAATCCACACTGACAGGGTGATGCGATTTGCAGTCAAAGGAGCCCTTGGAGGCGCAGAACTTCTCCACGCCTGTCAGATCGTTCCTTCTGGGTGCCGCCGTATTTGCACCCACAGAACCACAACACTTGGCGGGCTGTCTGCTCACATTACGACCCATTTAGGTCCCAGAGTAAATCGTTATTACATGTGACAGAAACGCCTGGATGACAACTGATTGGTATAACTCTTTGAGCAGATCTACCAGGCTTACAGACCAGCAGCTCCTCTCCCCCACTCTCATCTCCCACTCCAAACAGAAATTTTTTTATCCAGTGTATTCACTAAAAGGCACAACTGTTATTCAGGAGACGGTGCATCTCATCTTTCTGTAAAGCTAGCTTGTATAAAGTTTCAAGCTGAATTTACAGACACAGTGCTTCTCAAAAATGTTACCACAACTTAGAAGAAACTTTCTGTCCTTCTTCATTAACAGTCCACAGCTGTAGTAGGAGGCACAGTAGTACTACAAAGAGCATTGTTGTTTTTGCTTCATGTACTAGAATACAGTATTCAGGCCTTATCAGCTTGTTTACAAGTACCCTTTAAATAATATTTAAAGATAATGATAATAATGTTATAATTTCATTAATATTAAGCTATAAGATACTCCTGAATCTCCTCAGGCTGAAAAAATTATACATAATAGTGTGTAATTTTTATTTGCCCATGAGTTACACATTATATGTTACACATTATCCTAATCTGTTGTAAAATATATATATATATATTGAATTTGAACTCCGCAAAAGACATTTCCTCATTTCATTAAAGAAATAAATCATAATTTTAGTGCAAAAAAATACATTTAAGCCATTTTTTCCCAATATAAAGGAAAGTAAGAGATGCCAGCATCAATAAATACAATATAAAAGACTCACCTGTGATGTTTTTCATTTTCACAAGAAAAAAAATGTTCCCTGTTTTATGTTAATTTAACATCATGGTGAGAATCTTTATTCTACAAACAAAATCTATCACCACGGATTCACATAAAATTGTATTTTGATACCGTGAGGATATTTGTCACCTGACTTTGTTAAACAGGGGATACAGTTTCTGCCAAGTATTACTTTGACTACTCAGTATTACCATCCAACGACTCACTGCCAAACGTTAAGGGCTGACTGTATTCGTCTTCAGTTAAAAATGTTTCGTTCATGCATCAGTGATCTTTTTAGTAATAATTTTACTAAATATATTGCATCATGCGTGGCAGTATAAAGCTGAGCAAACAGGATACATGCATTTTCCCATTATTTTGTTTATCTTATCCATTGCATCCACCCTTCCATTCATTCTCCAACAACCACCAATTAAATACCAGACTACAATGAGACTGGAGCCTATCCCAGGATGCACTGGGCTCAAGGCAGGGGGCACATTGCTATAATACCCATTTACATTATTTACTATGTTGCTTTATTTACAAGACAGCAAATAATCTAGTGAGATATTAGAGCTAGTGTTGTTGTACTCGAGGCCGATCTTGATCTCGAGACCACTTTTTTAGTCTTGGTCTCGTCTCGGAATCAACTGTATTTCGAATCGGTCTTGACATTGAGGACTCGAGGTTTTATTTCACAACCAGTCCAGACCACTTATCAAAACGCCTCAGTATTTATCACAACAGCTTAATATTCATCTGTTTGTTAACACAATACTGGGGTTGGGTGTAATATGTCCCGTTTCAAAGTTCAAATGCAACCAATAAGGCGTGTCTTATTTGAAAAAACAAATCTTATTTGTTCAGAAGCATTTGTACTGAAATTTTAAGAAAAAACATTCATGGTTCAAATTATACTGTGACACAAACTTTAGGCCATACTGCCCAGCCCCAAGATGGTGCATATGCTCCACATTTTATAGTGTGTTGTGTTATGTAGTCTCAAACATTAGTTTTCTTCTGATCTTGATTTAATTTAGCCCTGCCTTGGTCTTGGTCTGTTCTCTGTCTCGATGCACGCTGGTCTCGGTAATGGCTTGGTCTCGGTTTAGGTGGCTTGACTACGTCACTAATTAGAGCAACGTAATATACCATTAGATCACATACAACTATTTGTCATTTTACGTAACATTGAGCATATATTCAGACATGTTAGCTGCGAAACAAGGAACCTTCTATAGCCCACTGGGTGCTGGTTAATTAAGACTCGTAAGCGATAATAAAAAACTGAACATTTTTCATTAAAGCAGATGTGCAATGTCAGGTTTGGATTCAAGGTAAACTCCAAACAGCAATTTTTGTCCATTGGGAGTTATATAAAATCGAACAAACCACACAACAATCGTAACGTTGCTCCATTTGTCCCATCTGTTTATTATTAACAAATTAACTTGAGATAAAAAAAAACATTGAAATACACAAGAGTGGGAACTTTCTAAAGTCTAAAATTATTAATTTTTTTGGCTCATTACAATGAGATGGTGGTATAAGGATACACCCCCATGGAAACTAAAAGATAAGCGGCTATTAATTCTCCACACACGGCACAGCCAGTTCACTCCAGCAACATTTGCGGCACTGGCGGCGCTGAACGTGACTTATCGCAGGCGCGCACGCATGAAGATATGCCGCCTGTTCACTGTAATCTCGCCTCTTGCCTGGTTTTTCCTACAGCCACGGTTTCAAGTCTGAGGTTTCATCTCTGTCAGGAGGAACCAAGCCCGGTAGTAATAAGGCATTCAGATATGCTCACATGGGGGGGGAGTCTTTAGGAAATCTGACAGCTGCTTCAGTGGTTTTAACCCGACTGTTTTCAAGACACTGATAATAGCCACTCGTCGATTTAAACAGTGCTGCCTCTCCAGTCACAGCGAGTCTATGCAATGCGATTTCAGGCCTGTCTGACAGGACCTGCAGCTGCCAGATTTGTGCTCACCGGCGCCTCCGCAGACAGCTCCGACGGCCTCCAGCTCTCCAAAAAAAAAAGTTGAGCCCCTCATTTGTATTCCCGGCAAGCCCCGGGACGAGGTGGCCTTGTTGCGGAGCACAGTGCCGAAACACAGTGAGCCCAAAGTTCACGGGCGTCATTTTTTCCAGCTGGTCATTTACCCAGAGGCCCAACCCCAGCCACCTTGACGAACCAGCCTCAGAAAGTATCGGAAGAAACTGCTTCCGTTCTGTGCAATCCGGAGGGGGCTCCCCGCCTGCATGAGTGCATCAGAACGAAAACAGCTCATCAGGAAAAAGGAAAGACTCAGGATAGGGTGAATAGCTGTGTATTCGCCTATGGAAGTCTGCTCTTAGCGCTAAAATGAAATCTGTGCAGTCCTCCACTTAAAGAAGAATACAACCATAACCCTCTAGCTGCTTTAGCCATGACAGCTTTGTCTAGACATCCGGTAGACATTTTTTATCATTCCACTCAGTGCTGTTGAAACCTTTGCCCATATTGCAATTAAGCTGGCCGGCTTTAGGGTATTAATTAAGACCTTAAGTGAGTAGCATAAATGATGAAATTAACAGGGAGCCAGCCCAGGAGTGCAGTCTCTCAGGTGCTCCTTGTCTATGAGCCTTTTGGCGCAAAGGGTCCATGTTTTTAGGGGGGAGGCTTTAAAAGGATGGCCTTGATTGACCACAGCACCCCCCCCCCCCCCGCAAGGCCCTTATTAGTGTGCGGGCTGCAGGTAGGCTTTGCTTCCAAGTGATTACAAACCATCTTGCTCTCTGACACTTACACGCATAAAAACGCCCGTAGTGATGATTCACTCATGGTGACTATCAACTGTATCCTGAGATACTTTTTCTTGATATTCCATATCCCGGGGCAGGATGGGGGGGTGCAGAATGTGCCATTTGTCACACTTAGGGAATGACAACAAATATCACACTTTAAATATAAGTGCACTCTAAATATGCAATCACACTTACAGATATGATGTTATGCAATAACAGTGCTATTGTAAATCATTCCACTGACTGTCCAAGAACAATATAATAGGACATCTTTTTATACGATATGTTTTACTTTCAAAAACTGCCTTTAGGCCTTCCTGTGTACACCATAACCATCTGTGATATGTTTTGTAGTCTATGTTGCTTAATAATTATACAGGTACTCCTCGACTTAAGGCATATGTAATTTATGATTGCAACCATCATCCCACTAGACTATATATTAATCTTAAATTATTTCCGAGTCACGATAGTCATCCGACAGGTCTAAGATCAGTCACTCAGCATGAGGGATGACAACATGGCTGCCTGTACTGTCACACCAGATAACACACAGTCTGGCAGTTCTGTTTATGTCGTTCAGCGTTTGGGTGTCAGCAGATGTAAGTCAACAAAAGTGTCCACAGTACTTATTTCTCTGCTTGTTTGATACTGTACCACTGCTTAAATAGGATCAAACAAGAGAGAAAGTGAAAGTTTAGTATAGGCTTGTACTTCAACTAATAACCAAATCCACTAACGACATGGCTGTTGGAGCCTGACCACACCATCAGTCAAGGAATATCTATAGCAGTGTTTGGTATAATAGTAATAATAATGATATACGGTAGGGTACAGCTACAAGGAGGGTGAAGTAGACAAGCTCTATTCACCCACCCTAGCGACGGCCAAATGGTGATGCTGCATGTCAAGTACAGATTTCATGGGAAACAGAACAGCTCAGGGAAGCCAGCAACACAGGTACATAACCCAAAATCAGGAGGATACATTTTCACAGTGGGCCTGCCATAGGAGAAGTCGACCTCTGTGCTGAAAATCGGAGGAGAGTTGTTCTACTTTCACCTGACAGGCACATATCTGGATAAAAAACTCAGTATGTGCGCTTGTGTGTCTGCGCCCACGTCTGTGTTTGTTCTTTGTGCGAGCTTCGGGTGGATTCACACACATGGACACTTCCTGCACTAACGGCAAACTTACACCCACCCCCCAACCCCCAGTCAGCGGTTTGATGGATGTATTATCTGATAATGAGCCTGGGTCCCCTTCGCGGCCGTCCTGTCACGCATTCCCGTGGCGAGCGTTGAATATGTAGCAAGATTTGTACATCGGTCCTGGCTGGCCTATGGTACACCACCGTGCCGCCTCTGATATCGTAGCTCCTCGCCTCTGATTGATGGAATTACCTCCCACGCCGAGAGGACCGCTGGTTTCCAGCAAGAGCCCCGTCTGGGTGACTCTGTAAGTGCTGCGTCTGAGGCCACCTGCTGCATTATTCATGACCAAAGAGAGAGGAGGTAGAGAGGGAAAGGTTTGGCATGCTGTCTTAGGACAGAACAGTCAATAAAGAGACAGAGGCCAGGTGACACCCACACAGCCCTAACCCGGGGCCAAGAAAATCCCAGACACAACAAATGGCGCTTTCTAGCCAACAGAAAGCCATTTGTGCAGTGAAACCTCTCCCAATTCCCCAGGGTAATGAGAGAGGAGACTTGATATTCCTCACATGGGCGCGATAGCCTTTGTATTCTTACAGCGGCCACCCAGCAGAAACAGAAACTGATTCTGGCAAATATTTCATTACCCGCAGTCACACAGGAGAAATTACTTATCAGCCTGGGGGGGCAAGGAAATAATTGCTGTTTTGACGCCGACAGTCATCAAAACAGTGTTGCGAGCGATGGCTGATCCTATAGAACGTTTATGGATCATAAAGTGAGGCAGGCGCTTTGACTGCTCTTGCTACTCCCTCGTCACAAACGGTCACAGATGCTTTCATTTGTATGAGGGCCATACCTTAAAAACATTAAAAAAAGAGAGAGAATTAATAAAGCTCCAGGCAGCAGGAAACCTATTTGTTGATGAATATCTAGTCATCATATACTATCAATATGATGGCTCAGTGGGCTGCCTCGCACCACACACAGGGTTAGGGGTTTGAATCCTACCCAACCCCCCACCCCGCCCACAACTTTGTGTGAGTGTGTTTACGTGTCCTCCCTGTGCTTTACGGGTACCCTCTTGCAGTACATAAGCATATAATGATATGTCATTAAATTGCCATTGTACAATTGTCAAATTACATGTAGTTTTCCCCATATTACTTTATGCAGGCACTTTTTCGCAAATGACTGAAAATCCCCCCCCCCTTTCTGGGGTTCCAAGTATCAATTTTTGACTACACCCCCCCCCATCCCCCATCCCATTGGAGCACTTGCCCCACGAAACTTCTCTGCAGTACATTGCTCCTATGAGACACACATACAGAGAGCAAAACCTGTGCTCAGAGTTCCGGGTCAGCCATGTTTCCGGCACCCTTGAAGCACTTTTCTGGGTTAAGGGCCTTGCTCAAGAGCCCAGCAGAGATATAATTTCTCTGCCAGCTATGGGATTTGAACCGGTGACCTTCCCAGCATGAGCACAGTCTCTTGATCTACCTCAAATGCCTGTTGTGTGTGCCCTGCAATGGACTGGCATCCTAGCCAGGGTCCCCCTTGCCCTGTGCTGCCTGGGATAGGTTCCAGGCTCATTATAAGCCTGTATTGAAGGAGGGGTTAGAAAATGACATTCCAGGAATAATTAGTCTGTGTTTCATCAAAATATGTTCAGATGAAATATGTTCCTAACCGAAAACCTAATAAAAGATGTTTTTAAAATGCCGTCTTTCAAGGTTCTGCACTCACATCAATTAAAATGGGTTCGAACTCTTATTGCTACAAAAACAATACAGCGATCTGGTTGCCGTACCAAGTTTTTGGGTCCTGCATCACCAAGAGAGCGAGCCCAAGCTGAACGTGGCCCAGATTCAAGCAGCTTAACCTCACCTGTAGGAATGCTTAAACAGAGCAAACCACTTAATTCGTCACCTTTCTTCTTCATCAAAAGCGGCTTAACTCTCTGTGCTCACAGATAAGGGAGAATCCTTACTGACTGAAAGCACAGTTCTGCGCTCTTGTTCACAAACGCATGGGGGGGAAAAACATATTTTTGGCACTTCCCAAATTACAGTTGCTGCTTTGCTTATTTAGTAACATGACACCATTGCTATCCGGCAGACATCAGACCATGTTAAAGGGCACCAGCCAACTCTCCACAGATCCGGCCTGCTGACTTGCTTTCCATTACAAGAATTCTAGAACTAACAAAGCACATTATCTGGCAAGTAAACACAGTATGTGGGGGGTGGACTGGATCTCGGGGGAGATTCGGGGTGGGGGAGTCTGATCTGAACAGACAACATGGCTTGCATTAATTGTTGAAACTACATGGATTTGCCAGATGCAACACCTGGGGTCACCCTGTTGACAACATTGGAAAAGGAGGTCAGTGCTTTCCTAGGTCAGTCCAAAGCAATTGCTGAGGGCAAAATACTTTACAAAACAGTGTTGCCCCTCCTCCATCCATGTGCTCTTCAAAAGGTATCACAAAGTTTACATATTATATGGTATATTATTATTACACGGCAAAATGATGGTCATTAACTGTATATATACACCGCAATCTTGTACTGTTTAAGCAATATAGGTTGGAAGGAAAATATTGAGCATTTAGTTGGGAATTTGGGGATTTATTTTAAGATTATAAAAGTACTAATAGTAAGATTATAAAAACAAGTCTCTTTTATTGGTGTTTCTACACTATATCGTAGAAAGAAAGGTAAACATATTTAATTCAATGTCTTTTTCTCATGTAGCATGTAATAATTAGAATGAGAGACGGTCACCAAACACTAGCGTATTGTACCTTAGCTAGTTCATTCTGTTAGAATTAACTGCTAAATGATGCGTCATTTTTACATGTGGTCCATAATCCAGTTTGGTAGATTTCTCATGGCCACACCCACCTCCAGAAGACTTTAATGCATAATTACCATCTCCAGCACTCAGTGTATTTCTGTCTAATGAACATCCTGATACTCATTTTCGAGGTTTGGTGGGCTGTTTATTGACTTGGGTTTCTGATTCTGTGTCTTTTCTCTGGTTTCCTTCTGTGATTTGTATTCATTATATGGTTCCTGGTGTGTTCACTGGTTTATCTCTGTGTCTTGGACCTAACCTTACTAATTCCCGTTCTCTTTCATTATGATGCCCATTATAATTTGGTGCTTGAGTCGCTCTGAGTCACCTATGTGTCTTGCAGTCAGGAACCCAACTGCTGTCAGCGCTGAGTACTGAGAGGCACGCCAGCTGAAAAATAAAGAGCTGACGGGCAGAAATCCTGGCCAGGCAGCACTATTTTGGGTGTGCCATTATAGCAGGTGCCAGGTACTGTGTTCAGGACCTGCTTATTAAGGTCAGCTTTCCTGTAACTCTGTCGTGTTGTCATGCCAGACAGACAGATAGATAATGTCTTACAGTTTTTACGTAATGTCATAGTTTTACGGTTTTTAATGTCAATCGCATTAAGAGACTGAATTTGAAAAGTGAAGTCAAACAATTCACACGACATTAGAGGTGCTTTTTTGGGAAATTGGTAGAACATGATGTTTAATTAATTTAGTAATAAGTCATTTAAAAAGACAAATGAATAACCTTGTAGTTGGCTAATTTGATTTAGAGAATAGGGAATTGCATGGATTTTTTCTTTTGAAACACAGTAAGAAAATTAATTGCTATTATAGGAACTCTCTTGCTTAATGGCTTCTGAAAACAGGTAATGTGGGCTTAATTCACAAATCAGGATAATGATATATACATTTTGAGGGTGCAGAACCTATAATTTCTAAAATCTCCTAGGTAGCATAAGATCAATCAGTCTACCAAATGATTGTCCAACTCACAGAGTAAGAACAAAGACCAGCCTTGACCCAGTACATAAGCGATTCTGTATGACAGCAAGTGATGGAGTACTCACATTATTACTTCCAATACAAAAACCTTTCTTGGCGTTGGCAGAAGATGATCTTTCCGGTTGGAATTCCACTTTAAGTCTGACTGTCAGGAGTCAATGTGTAGCCTTAGTTCTAACAAGTGGCATCACTAAAATTAGCATAAATGTAGTACAAGCCCACAGCTGTACACGGATACGCAGATTAGTAGCTAACTCACCACGGCATATCGTTAAAGGAGACCCTGTTCCAGAAAAATGACCGATATGCAAGCTCATGATGTCCTCATGAATAACCATCTCAATTCCTGCCGAAACACCCTTCGGACCTCATTAACGGCAACAAACCGAGCCAAGGGCTGGAGGCCCGCATTTGACCGCCAACGTCAGTCCATCTCTCAGCCATCCACAGTAACACCACAGAGACCGCATTAAACGGCACTTTTCACAACCTAGAGTGACAGTCTGGAGCCATCTTTCCCTGCATGCCAAACCGGGCAGCCATTTTGTTGTCGATTTTTTTTTTCTCCTCCCTTTTGTTTCATTTTTTTCTTTAGGTAACAGTCCTGAAATGGACACCCCAGATGAATAATTTCGGCATTGTTTTCTGCCTGCATTGTTCTCCTCCATGGCTGCCAACGAGGCGTTAAGAAGTACCAACACCACAGAGCACATTTCTCCATTGCTAGTCGCTTCCAGCTTCATCCTGAAAATGATCCTTCCTGACTGAATTTACATTATGACTGTGCCCCCCAGCACATATATGGCGACTTTTCGTTCCAGCAAGGATGTGTTAGCAACAGCAGTGGAGTTCACTGTGTACTGTTTTTGTGATTGTTGGACATCTTAGTCAAGGTTTGATTTTATAGCTGATGTATGTCCCCGTGGAGGGATGATGACCTGACTGGTCACTGACACACTAATGATACACAAGTGACTGCTCTCCTGCTAAACATGCTGTATTAACTCCCTGCTGTGGTTTTGCTGTCTTTTGCTGTCTGTTTTTGCCAGGCTTGGCATCCGAGTGGGTAAAATTGCTTTGTCACCTTTGCCGAATTGTTTCAGTGACCCCTTCCGTTGCTTGTCATGGTCCTTCAAGGGAGTTTAGTTAATTGAAAATGACAGCAATGCATTTTATCATTGTCTGAAATATGCATTCCTTTCTTCTGTAACATTTACAAAAAAATACTGGGTCTTAACATTTTCTGCTCCTTATACAGCTAGAAATTTTGCTGAATTCAACACTTCTCCTGAGAATACAACAGCAGACCCCTCCAAGAAGTTATTAACATTTAGAAGACGCTTTTATATAAAGCAACACACAACTGAGAAAGCAGGGTCAGCCAATCCCTGGAAGAACTGGGGTTAGGGGCCAAACAGTGAAATCACCCTGGCAATCATGGGACTTGAACAAGCAACCTTCTAACCCCAGGCACAACATCCTAACCTGCTGAGCTGTACACCTCTCTGACACGTCCAACCAGCTATTCTCATCAACACTGTGCTGCCTGCCTGTCTATACCACAAATGGTTTCCTCAAGACTCTCCGTTTTGGTCCCTGCACCTCTGAGGATTACGATGACAGACAGACCACCAGGAGAAACAGTGTTGAGAGAGGCCATTTCACACATGGGACACCGGCCTTGAAACTGGAAGTTTATTTTCTTCTGCCAGGACACATCATGAGAGAATAATCTACTTTACCCACTAAGCAGCAGCAGTGGTAGTAGCAGCACTTCAGCAGATGAGAGTGTTAAATTCAGCTTTCACAGTGCACAGGGATGGGGAGGGCAGGCTTTGTCCTAAAAGGGCAGCCATTCTGGGCAAGACGTCTCCTCAAATTAGTGCTTTTATGCATCTGTTTGAAATGTATTAAAAAGAAACAATGTGAGCCTTTTGTTCAATTTCCTGAAAATGCATCATCTGTCTCAGTAAGAGGGTCATTCAATTTAATCCAACCTATTGTATTAAATATTAATTCTGTCTCAATCATGATTCTTTTGTTTTTCACCTGTGTCTGTAGCTCTTGGATTATTTATGATTTCAGTCATTATTTTAAATCAAAAGGCATATTGTTCATTTTATTCCTCTTTCTCCTTCTGGGAAATAAATTGCCCTACAAAGACCAAAATATACAGGAAAAAAAGAAGAACTGTGGGCTTTAACAGTGAGGACCACACTGCTGTCCATCCAGTACTCATCGGTTTAACAGTGAGGACCACACCGTTGTCCATCCAGTACTCAGCGATTTGATAGTGAGGACCACACTGCTGTCCTTCCAGTACTCAGCAGATTAATAGTGAGGACCACACCACTATCCATCCAGTACTCAGTGGTTTAACAGTGAGGTCCACACTGCTGTCCATCCAGTACTCAATGTACTCAATGGTTTATCAGTGAGGACCACGCCACTGTCCATCCAGTACTCATTGGTTTAACAATGAGGACCACACCGCTGTCCTTCCAGTACTCAGCAGATTAATAGTGAGGACCACATCGCTGTCCATCCAGTACTCAGCGGTTTAACAGTGAGGACCACACCACTGTCCATCCAGTACTCAGCAGTTTAACAGTGAGATCCACACCGCTGTCCATCCAGTCCTCAATGGTTTATCAGTGAGGACCACACCGCTGTCCATCCAGTACTCATCGGTTT
>JAAGVU020000123.1:1029970-1046444 GCA_011763525.2 Mormyrus iriodes
GGGGGGGGGGGGGGGGGGGGGGGGGGGGGACCGTCTTTTGTTTTTTGGGGTGGCGGGGGCGGGGGGGGGGGGGGGGGGGTGGAGCTGGGTATGGCTGCAGATCAGGCGGCGCGGGGCAGCAAATGGACCATCGCCGTTCGCACACGCTCCGCGGATGGAAAGCACAGACGCTAAAAAGCCCCTAATGGCCTCTGTTACTTTCGCAAGTCGTATAAGGAGGGTTTTATTATTCATTTTTATTTTCAGGCAGCAGTGCGTAAAACCGGGGGATGAATATTAAACGGGATAGGTTACAGTTTTATGGCGCTGCGCTGAACACCTTCACATTTATACCGCTCGTCTGACACTGGCTCCTCTACTTTTAGCAAGAACCGTGTCAGAATAACGTCCGGTACTCGTCGCTGCCTAGTCCTTTCTTTCGTGTGGGTTAGTTAGCATCATTTAATTAGTAAACTTCATCCTTTTCATCCATCCATCCCTCCAACCGCTTATTCTGGTCCCGAGGGGCCCATAGGTAATCCGAGGCAGCACACACAGGGCGTACACCCTGGATGGGATAACGCTTCATCGCAGGACATTAAATTAAAAATACATTTTATTATATACTACTGATAGAATACAGATCTTAATACAGCGGAAACGTTTACAGTGATCACGTCTGTCTGGGAGAAATGTATCACTACCGGATAGTCGTTATAACAGATTTTTACGGCAGATTACCATCTAATTGATATTTGTATATTTATTACATGATTATAAGGTAACAAAACGAACAGCGTCACTATTTACTGAATTTTATTGCACAGCTGTTTAAAATGCTTTTCAAATTACAGCACTGTACAAATTAAATTACCCAACTGTGTAATGCAAATAAGCTATAATACAGTACAGCACTGTACATAAAATATAGCTTATCGTAGTTTCGCTGCTTGTTTTTGTTAGTTTATTATAAGCTTTGATGAGTCTGTATTTGTCACTGAGAGATAATGACTTTCTTATTCCCGTCGTGTTTCCTGTGCACGCAGCATTAGCTTCAGGTAGCTAGCCAGAAGCAGACGGGTCACCGCAAGGCAAAGTAGGCAAGTAAAAAAAGAATGACCGTAGTCTTATTTTTTTCCATACGTTGTCATGTATAAAACGACCCAAAATGAACACTGTAAGTGGACTACTTGATTACTATAAGATAATTATTTAAATAGTATTTGTATAGAATTTATTCAGTGCCAAGCTTTTTGATCCATATATGCGGTTGATCACTATAGCCATGATTACGGGTTCCACTGTATCTGGAACCTTCTGAGATTTAAAACATCCTTTAAACATCTATTAAAGCCTAATTTCTTTGAATTAATGCAACTCAATAAATATGGAATGTAGGTTTATTGAAAAACTTGTGATTGTAGGCAACTATATACAGCAAACCACCAAAAAAGCCGGAATTAAGTTCCCCTCTGTCACGGCGGTGGACGGAGCGGCGGGGCATAATGCCAGGCAAAAGGAAGCAGGCAGCAAACGTATGCTGACGAACCCCATCAGGGGACTTTATTGCGTGCGGGAGCACAAGCAGAGAGGGGAAACACGCATTCACAATAACCAACAAGGAACCACAGGCCGGGGGAAGCTTATATCATTGGAACAGAGAGGAATGAACGAGAGGCACCTGTGGGTGATTAACACAGGGAAAGAACATGAGGTAACATAGCCACACTCAACAAGTGTAGCTGCCATCCAGCCCCGCCCGTGGGGAAACACTGGGGAAACGTAGACCAGGAAGGGCTGGACGTGACACCCATCATTCAGCACTGAATGAAAAAAACTACAAATCCAGTCACTCCTATTCCATTGTGTTCAATACAGGCAGGAGGAGTTTGGCTTGGGATTACAGAAAGCTATAACTGTTGACATTCAGAAGCTGGTTTTATAAAGCAGACTTCTTCAAATGATAAAGCTGTCAAGAAAAAATAATATAGCTGTATCATTTAATCTGAGCTACAGTAACCCCATGGCAGCCATTGGCCTGATACAAATATACAGTGTTTCCTACTGGGATAGCAAAAATTGCCACCAAACAGAGAACAATATCCACCATAGATGATATCAAGCAGGAAGTGATCTGATTTTATTTTTCATTTTTTTTGTTCATTTTTGTTTCTGTGCTGAAATGAAAGACATCACGCTGCTGTGGTTTGCCACTACAGAACTTCCTAGAATGAATGCCGAAAAATACGTACAAGTTCCAGGGAATCCAATATTATTAAGAAAGCGGGAGCAAGTATATAGTTACTCATCCATGCATTCATTTTCCATAACTGCTTATCCAAGTGTGAGGATGCGGGAAGCCTGGGGATAATCTAGGGAAACCCAGGGATGATTAAAAGCACGGACTGCAGGTGAACATGAGAGAACATGCAAACACCACACACTCAGACAGAGGTGTCAGGCCATGGTGCCACCCACTGAGCGACTGCACCACTATTATAAATAAATGATTATATAATACAATAGTTTTTCTAAACATATACTGTTGCCAAACTATATTTCAACTTTACCAATCATACGTACTCATATCTGTTCAAATTTTCCAAAAGAAACTGCAAACAAATGTCAACAATCCACAGAAAGTCTGTCTATCCATTTTCTATAACATCCCGTTTTCTATATATACTTGTATAAATATTGTACATCTATAAACTGGCAAAACATTAAGTAAAATCAGCATCAGACAGAATTTTCAGAGGATTTCACTGTGAAGTAACAACAGCCAGTGCTCCACAGGGGCCCTAATGCAGCACACTGGATTGATCGCCTGTGTGGAAAAGAGGAAAGATGGAACAACCGATTCAGTCAGGCATCATTAATCAAACTTTATCCTCAGGCTGACAAAGGAGATAGAAATCAGTTCTGCAGAAGGCTGAAACACACAAGACCAAAGATCCCGGCATGATTTAATAGTGTTACAAGCTGCGACTTTGACATAAAAAAAAGATAAAATACTATTTAGTGAGACAGGATTTCTACTTCTTTTGTGGTTCACTAGTGAGGTCTGATTCTGTCTATGTCTTAGACTGGAAAAAAAAAAGAAAAAAAAAAAACTAATATGATGTTTACAATTTTGACGGAATTTTTTTTCTAGTGAGAAATCACTATTTGTGACAAATCGCACAGATTGCTCGGCTGGATCTACAGAACGGATCTCTGCAGGGGCCTTGGCGAAGTATCACTTTGGCTCCTATTGAACTGAGATTATAATATGACCTTTGCCATCTTAACTGGACTAATAATATTTCTCAATTTTTCATGTGGATCACCGATATCACATTTTGCACTAAGAGTGTACCTTTTAGTAAGTCACAGAATCGCATACCACTTTTTAAGCTGTATGAAAGGCAAGGCTGTAGATTTGGTCATAGAGATTAAGAACATGTCTCTACCAAAATTGTGGGAGTATCATATGTGTTTAGGGGGGCAGGGGCTGATTTGGTCCAAGCGAATGTTGAAACCAAATCTACACCCTTGAGAAAAGGTACAACTCTTTATTAACTATTAAACTTACACATACATACATACATAGAAAGAAACTTTGATTATCCAGACTCTCTTCATTGATGTGAGGCAAGTACCATTGTACTTAGTATCCAAGAAGAAATGTGAGTGATATGCTACACATTTGGCTCCCAAATTTGAGACTGGGATGGTCTGGTGGCTCATTGGACAGCACTATTGCCCTACATCTCCATGTATGCAGGTTCAGATCCTAATTCTATTGTTTGCATGTTCTCCCTGTGCTGGCTATGTAGTGTCTCCCACAGAATACAAGTATGAGTTTGTGCCCTACGATGGACTGGCATCCTATCCAGAGTGTGCCCTGGCCTTGTGCCCTGTGCTGCCTGAGATAGGCTCCAGGACCCCCTGCAATCCTAACCAGGATAAGTGGTTAGAAGACTTCCGGCTCAAACATATGTGCAATAAATAAAGACTCTGCACCTTTAAAACCACAGCACAATATTTTGGCTATCCCACTTTCCCTCTTGTCTGTATTACGAAGGATGCTGTATATTTGCTCTCAAGTCGAATAGCAGAAATTGAATAGAAGTTGAACAAGCCCTTCTTTGAAAAAACCTCAACTGACCATTACTTATTATCAGGAATCAGAAGCCAGATAAAATACAAATGCTGAATCATATTGACAGCTGTTTTTCAGCTGTGAATTTTCAGGTTGATATGATGCCTGAAATAAGTCAGGCACCCAAGGGTGAAATGTCACAGACTTAATTATCAGACTAGCCTGGTGGGATCAGACATGATATAATGGATCAGATTTCAGTTTTCAGTACGATAGGTGCCATTATCCAAAGATGTCTGGGCTTTTTTGAAATGTTCGAATTGGAAGCTGTATTTCCTTCACGCTTTGGACGGAATGACACATGCTCCATGAATGCTGTCTCACAGAAGGCCATTATCAGATTTACTCTGAAACCCTCATTCTAGTGAAGTTCATTTCGAAGGGCCATGTTGCCCCCTGGTCCCGTGATGGAGTGGAATTCTGTCCTGGGTGTCACGTGCCTTACAGTCTACCTCTTTTTGATTTTATATTTGGCAAATTTAATGTGAAAGATGCCCATTGACGTGCTTTGGAAACTCTCATACAGTAATATTTGATTATGCTAAGGTATTATTAGCTAATAGCTAAAACACAGAATGTTAGAGTCTGTACCATCCAACCCTGCCCTTTGTGATCCTTCCACTTTTGGCCAAGAGGCATTGCTGGCCATTCTGCCTTTTCTCCTGTCTGTCTTAGTTCCTAGTCTTCCCTAGTGTCTTTGCCTCATTCCCCGAATCATAGTGGGCCCAGCGTGCAGCTCATTCTATAAGCTTGGAGATTGTGGGTTCAAGGCTGATAAATCCCAGCCTGGCCTGTTCTGGATTTTTTGTTTGACTTTTGTCCTCAGTGTTTGTAGTTTTGTTTTTTTGTTTTCCTAGTGTTTATTTTCTGTCATAGTTCTCCCAACCATGATCCACCATGTTTGTGTTAGGTTCTGTTTTTTGTACTTGTTGTATTTTGTATTAGTCTTGTATTTCCAGTGTTTGATTAGTGTTTTCTAGTTTGTTAACCTTCCTAGTTCTGTGATCTCTCCCTGTTTCACCTGTTGCTTGTACTCTGTATTCTGTTTGATTGGTTGTTAGGTTAATACCTCTCTCCTGCATCCTCGTTAGCTCAGTCTGGTTTATGTATTTTATGTTCTTGCCTCTGCTCATCTCCGCAATTGGTCATTGTGTTAGATTTTGTTGGAATGTGTGCTTCTCATTCTATTCCCTTGCCTGTTTCTGCTCCCTAATTTGTGCTGCTCCCTGTTTGTGTTATCCAATGGTTTCCTGTAGTTAGTTTGGTTTTCCCTATTTGCTTTTGACCCCTTGCGGTCCTTTTATTTAGTGATTTCCCCAGTGTTCAGTTCACTAATAAATCCCTGTTGTCTCATGAACCGCTGGTAGATCGTCACCTTCTTTTCGTCCCCATGCCATGCCACGCTGCCCTGACATAGAATGCCATTCTACCGTACAATTTAATATTCAACCATGAATTCCCGTACTTAAGGTACAGAGTACCTACAGTGGCCTTTTGCAAATGACATTGAAGGAGAGGATTCAAAGATGCCTCCGTATCTGCAAACTGACTGGCCTTTTCCTCATTACATGCCTAATGTATTCTCTTTGTGAATTAAGACTGCAGATCATTAGCCTGCATATGCCCTAAGAACGTTTTTAATGTGCCATGGTGGGAGAAAATCCAAATCTGAAGTCGAGAAAGTAGAAGTAGCACCGAAAAATTTCCATACTGCCACCAAAGCAATCAGTCATATGTCTGGTCACTGGTTATGAATTTAATATTCATATAAAGCAAGCTACAATAAACCAGAATTATTATGCTTGGTCTGTTGTGTTTATCATTCCCTACAGTTAGCAGTGCCCTTATGTATTAGTTTATGAGTTACGTAAAAGATTTAAATGCATGTATTGTTTACTTCTTGATAAAAAGAGACTTTCAGAAGAATGCTGTAGTGCTGAGTTGTCCGTTGTTGCTTTCCTTAGCAGACAGCAAGGCATTTCCTTCTGGCAACATCTTGCACCACATCAGCCTCCTTCCAAGCTATTTTGTTGCGTCTTGCTCCACAGAACCCCGGCCTGACACATCAGCTGACCCCGCAGCATGCAGGCGAACATGTCGTTTCGAATGTGAGGCTCGCGAGGACCGGCAAACGCCCTCTCCCTCCTCAGGCAGGATTACGGACAGATGTAATCAGATCCCACTCAGCAACCCATCGGCAGGTGATTAGTTAGGCTTTCCGTTTCCCGTCAGTGCCTTCATTCTCTCCGGCACCTTCCGCCTGGCCTTTCACGCTCTGAAGTGTGATCTTTCACGATCGGCCGAATAGTGGCGTGCCGCTAATACGGCCCAGCAAATTGTCATTAGCTGTCCTCATCAATGCTCCTTTCAGCCTTTCCACAAGCAGCAAAGGCAACTTTCCTTAAAAACCATCTACGGATGGTCTCCATTTGTTTGAGAAGGTTAACGATGTCCTTTAACCCCTTCAGCTCCCACATCCTCCAGTTCCTTGGTGGTTTCCTTATGCAATTGCAGGAATAAGTCTATTTTCTGCTTTTATTTTGTAAAGAGAAAAAAAAGCATTTTAGCTACAGACTTTTATTTCAAAATCTCATAAAGACTCATACTCACGTATATACTTATACCCAAAATACTTCCCTGTGCTATGTGTCTACTTGCTGTTTCATATTACATTTTTTTCATATACAACATATGGTAATGTTTTACATGAACTCCACCTTCATTATGCATTTATAATGCATTCATAGAACATTCATAAGCAGCATTTAAGTACACTAAAATATCCTAACATACCTTAACAGCTTTAATATATATTAATAAGAAACATTATATGATTCTACAATTATAATGCTTGTTATTAATACATATTAAAGCTGTTAATGTTTGTTAGGATGTTAAGGTATACTTAGATGCTGCTTATAAATGCTGCTTATATGAATGTATTATGAAGACACAGTAAATGTTCTACATATGCAGTATATCTAACTCTTAAATTTGACAACACACCACATGCTAAAAGCCAGGGTGGAAATTCCAAAATCTCAGGCTATTCAGAGATCCCTGGTCAGATCATGGCATTAATGAAATATTGAATGCATTACATAAGAGATGAGGAGCAGCATCCATGTAAGCTGTTCTGAACTAGGCTATACCTTAATGCCAGCATTATAATTCAGTACGTTCAGGGTCCAAATGCAGCAAAAAGGCTAAGCATGAAATGTCAGTCTAAAATGCAAAAAGCGGTGCCTTAGACTGAAATAGCACTATACCGTTATTATAGAGGCTTGTCTGCCAGTTAAGAGCAACACTAACAGGAAATTGGATACTTTGGTGCTTAATGCTGAATTATCTGGAAACAGACTCAGCACATTTTTGGAAGCTATTGTTTACATTACAATCATGCACGTTAGCCTGTAGCATTGTTGGTAAGGCAGTGATTAATACAATTGCTCCTGGTTATTAATTACCATCCAATTTTTGCTGAGCTATTTCGTCGCTTAGTTCTTTGCCAAGTAATTTGTCATAACAGCAAAAATAAATTCTTCCATTTCATACCAACAGGTTAATGGAATCATTTTGCCCTTAATAACCAAGATTAATCGTAATTCCCACCTCACTAGCTTCACTAAAGAGAGGGTTTGCATGACTTTTTCTTATTGACATCAGTGATCACACAGAAAAAAAGGAAGAAAGGGCCATTTCTTTATGGTTATCAAGGCAACTGTCACCTCTGTGCGGCCAAAATAAATCGATTGCTTGCACCGAGCACAAGTATCAGTCACTGTTTGTACCTAGTTAAGAGTAGAAATGAAGAGGTTAAAACAGACAGTGCTTTTCGCACAAAGGTTCTGTAAGAATTAGTAATTATAAGCCACAGAAAAAATGAAGAACCCATGTCTCTATCATTCTAACTATGTATAGGCAAAAATTTCTGTTTTGTCACTGGCTACTTTATGACTACTCCAAAGGTCTGGGTGGGATCGCCATGGAAACATCACTTCCGCCTTGTGAAAATGCAGGCCAAACATAGAAGAACAACTTTTACTCATCAATTTAGCTACGGACTAAACCAAGTGTCTTACGACACTGTCAAATTCATCATGCTGCAAAGCTATGGTCCTTTTAGTGTCACATTCTTTTAAATGGACAGCTCCCTGTGCTCAGCAGAAGTTTGATGCCACCTTTTAATGCACCTCATAACCAGGACATTTGTACCTAAATCAACTTTTATAGTGATTCTTAGGAGGTGTTCTGGATAATTCTGGAGATATGGCCCCCAGGTGCCTCATCATTTTTCGCTAAGAGTTTTAATTGCTGAACATCAACGCTAAATTCTTAATTGCTCGTAACCTGATAGGATATTGCAGACTGCATTACAACCAACAGATGTGATACTTCCTTGCCTGGCAGTGCTGGCTTTTTTTGCTCTGACGTTCTTGTCTTCGATGTCCCTGATGAAGTACACTCCCGAGACTACTTAGAAATATAAACTCAATTTTATGCTCTTGAGACAAGTTATATTTGTATGCCAGATAATACCATCAGTATGTCTTCTAACAGGTTTCAATCAGAGCCAAGTGACTTTCTTATCAGCAAAGACGAGGAATTAAGGTAAGTCATGTGTTAAAGGACGTGCTTACTCATTGCTTAACTCCACAAATGACAACCGAAGATCCAGATGACATATCTGTGGGGTTCAAGTGGAGACAGAAGGAGATTTTGGCCAAGTTTTGGAATTTCTTTCCATTGGAATCAATCATTAGTAGGTCCATGATGGGAATAACAACAAGCAGTCCGGGACTTACCACTGCGGTTATTGAGCTTGAAGGCTTTTGCCCACCTGGTATGTTGAATCACTGCTGTTATAAATAACACTGTACCTGCTCATCTGAATGCTGTAATACTCCATCGACGGCTGAAGACACTTTAAACAGTGCCACGACATGCCGACACGCCTGTGTGAGACTGCCCTGCTAGCCTGGACACAAAAAACATGTGAAATCCAAAGGCTTGATCACGGACACATATTTTAAAAATAATTTGTTTGGATAACTCCTCACACTGTAATAGATTTTTGACCCTCTAGCCTCCTAGCAACAGTCCATTGCTTCCGTCACTCAACCGGGAGGGATCTAAAGGGTTCTTTTGGTCAAATTCCCACATGAAGATGCCAGCCTGCGCCAAAGGAATAGCTGGGTGAACAAACAAAGGAGGATCAGAGTGCAAGACAGCACAGTGCCTGCCACTGCCCTTCGGGGCCGATTAAATTCCATCTTCACACTGGTAAAGCCACGGGTCCCCATTGAAAAAGGTCTTGGCTTTCCACACCTGCTCCCAGGTTGGAGGACCGTTCAACTGCTACCCGGAGGATCACAGAGCCGAGATCAAGACTTGGGCAGATCCTGAGATTTGAGCTTCCTTGAAACTGAGGAGAAGCAGCGTGAAACATGACAGATGCACGGAAGGAAGTCGCACATCACAGAGAAGAACCATCACAGTCTTCATCTTTCTAGCATTTTTTTATATATGGATGTATCATACTTTTAATATTTACGTGCAGGCACTGAGAACGTCATACTGAGAAGAACAGAGGCTTCACAGCCCATCTGCAGATATCCTGGTGGCACCATAAAAAATACAAAAGCACTGCAAAACCCTGTGCTTTGAAATACAAAGAGTTGTGTAAAACCATTTATGTATATCCAGCAGTTTACTCATTTACATTTATTTAGCAGCTTCAAGAGGCAGGTAGTACATCACAGGCATCCATATATTCAGCTATAACATTTAACAAAATATTTTTCATTCAAGTATAAAAATAAAGTCATACCAAAAAATCTGTTTTCCAAACAGAAGTGCATTATGGGTAAACGGATAACCAAGTATGTGTAAACAAGCTGGTGTTTTTCTATGCATGAACATTCGTGTACCTGAGGTATACATGCTACCTGTTCCATACAGATTAATTTATCTGCCATAATGTTTCCCTCTGACATTTTGAACAAAGACAGTAGCAGAAAATCAAATATACTGTGTGTAAGTTAGATTATACTACTCAAAAAAATAACAGCAATTATGCATTTGGGCAAATCACTGTTTATCTCTCACAATTCTCTGCCGGTTTCCTGACCGGCACAAAATATCAATCTCCCCACTAACCCCCAGAGCACAACGCATTCATGAATCTTTCAAGAATGTATGATCCTTGCATATTAAGCTTCACACACCCAAATGCATTGTAATTACATTTTAAGGCACTTACGCAGATTTTGCTAATAAACCTGGGCATCATATAAACAGCTCTCCGGCCTCCTGGCGCAGCCCTCAGGTAAGACCGTGTAGCTGTGTAATAAGCTCTGACCTTGATGCCACTGGAGCACCGCGGCATCTGGCCAGCATGTTGACTAACTCACCCAGTTGTCACATGTCATTTCACTGTTTGCAGAAGCACACCTGTGCCTGAAAGGCCCAGGACATTAACGGGGCGTCCGCACATCAGGTCGCCACTGGATTTGTACACCTTAGTGTAGCCACAACTGGACAAAACCAGAAAACCTTCCTTATGGAGCAATGAGTGATCACTGAGGATTCAGCAGTGGCTCTACAACCAGTCTGGGCACATATAAATCTGCAAGATAATTCCAAACTAAATGAAAATCTTCTACAGTGGAGCATTTACAACGCTAATTTGGCAGATACCTGTTATGGTATTTATCCGGTGTTTAGCCTGGCAAACAGTGCAGGCTCCAGCGATTATCCATGCAGATAACAGAACTACCCCCTGCCTCCCCCCCCCCCCAACACTATATCTCTTTGGCCTCGAGCTTCCTGACACATCAAGTGTGGTGGGGTTGGGGGGGGGGGGCTTCCTAGGCGCGGAATACAAAACAGACTGAAAGAGTGACAGCTTGTGAAATGTCGAGGTGGCCGCCGCTACCCAGCAACACAAGCGGCCAGTGATAAGTGGGTAAGAGAAAACAATTACAGCCTGGGCTGTATCTAATGGGCAGATTGGATATAATCAAGCTCCTGATTTGCGGAACACAATCGGCAGGCGCGCATGTTAAATCCATTAACTGTGAACAGCCTCGCGAAGCACTTGTGCCGTCCACGGTTTCATTTCTGCGGCAGCTCGAGTGCCACGCTCTGGCCGGTGCTCTCAAAATGTCTGTTGTTTTCATTTTTATTTTTCTCAGTTTGATGTATTCCCCTCCCCGGCCTCATCGCTCCAGTCAGATCGCGACACAAACGGCGCACATGCTTTCCAAAGTCACCCCTCTGTCCTGTATATTCTCCCCGACAGAGTCTTCCTGACCCCCTTTATACCACCCTCTGCCCGGATGTAACACCAGTGTTAAGATCTCTCCATTTCCGACATTATATATGAATTTGGTATAATTACAAAACAATCAAGAGTAGTGTTTTCATCACAAAACACCCAAGAACCCAGTCAGTCCCACAAAGCAGTAGTTAAGACTCAAAACTTCCTGAATCTCACACTACCAAACAGTAACAATGTTGGGGATTTGTTCCTGTTTTGGAGTTTGAAGACTAAAGAAGACGTGTATATTGTCAGGATTATCAGTAATAAATATCCAGATCTCATTACCAGGCAATTCAGAGAGCCCTTAACCCCCCCGATATAAAGCAATTTTCATTCCTGGATGGTGTTCATTCCCCATTATTTTGTTTTCCACTCTAAGCACACTAGGCTAAGTGTGGTGCATATGTATGCAGCCTGTCTCTTGCACCCCCACATTTTGTGTACTAACCAAATTAAAATATCAGAACAGGCCACGCAACAGAACAAACATTCTCTCAACCCTGAGCAAAAGTCAGCCTGGAAAAATAAATAGCCTCCTTTCTGATGGCGTTTGTGGTTCGGCTTTCGCTACCAGAAAACCGACTGGAGGCCCCCATAGCACATCAGCCTTGGATTAATCGTTGGATCCAGCAGTGATCTGAATATTAAGTGCCCCCCTTACCCACACAGATAAACTCTTGGCACAGATGACACCTACAGAAACGCAAGTGCTCGTGAGACCAAATACTGAACTCTTGGAAAGCCAGGACCAAGATGGATGACAGTGAGGGTTAAAAAAAAACACACCACATTAAAACAGATAATCCTTTTTTCTTAACCCTTCGGCACAATCCAAACAACTACCGCAATTTTCAATAAAATTAAATGATTTCGGTACCCATGAAAAAAGTCACTTATGACCCAGTAAGACACAACGTTTTTCGGTTCATATTTTCACTTTATAAAAAACTACTTCATGTTCCATTCGCAAGAAAAACAGACCCCTCCTATGGATCCCGAGTAACAAAAGCAATTACATAAATTGCCTAGCATATGAATGCTCAAAGCAGTGCCCAAAGTTTGTCACTGTGCTACTAAATTGTGTTAGCGATGAGCTAAAACCGGTCACAAAGGGAAAAAAGGGGCGAGCGACTCAAAGGAACAGAATGCTTGAAAGTGACACCAGTGACTCCGGTGCATTTGCCACGGCGGGCGTTTAAAGGCAGCAAGCAAACTGGCTTGGAAACAAAAGGAACTGCGAGATCACAGCCCACCTCTCCTCTGCCGATAAAGTAGAACTGACTGGCTGTTTTGTGATTCGGGCAAAGACGGGCTGTCACTCGTCGCTCCAAGCTGCAGCTCTCCACCAGCTGTCTACCAACGTCCGTCACCTTACCGGCTTGCGGGCATCGATCGTAGCCGCCTAAAAGCTTCATCTGAGTTTGGCTTTTCAAAGCATATTTTTAACTACAGTTTAATTACAGGGATTAGTGTAAGTATTTGTAGCGTCATGCAATAGATGACGACAAAGACGGCGACGACGATGAGGATGATCCAGTCCCGGTAAAGAAGTTTGATCAGTCTTGAGACGCACAGCAATATAAAGCTTGCCCCAGCCAGGAGTCATTAAATAAATCCTCAGGTCATCTTTAAACAAATCAGAGATACACACAATAAAGATGCTCTTTTTCTTTGGTTATGCTAACAGGAATATTTTCCAGACCAGTGCAGGAAATAAAATACGGGTCAATAAAAAGAGTATTTAATGTATAATTACTGTGGTCACATACACGTTTATAGTCATGTAGATATGTAGTTACATATATATGTCTTATTTTTTTATAAAAAAAAAAGAAATAATGATACAATACTTGAAATAGTCCATTAGGCGCTGGGTGACATTCGAATTTACCACCTGTCAAAAAATATTTTTTCAATGTGTTGCGAATGAATAATGATAATTGCCACAATACATCACTGTGGGAAAATAAGCCAGTGGGTTTACAAGAAGTATATAAGACACTTAAAGAAGCCGACGAATACCTCCTCCTGTAATACGCCCTCTGCCCCTCGCAAATCATCGTCATCTGACTGCAAATTTACAGCAAAATTTTTGGTAGCGATGGTAGGTGGGGGCGTGGGGGGGGTGTTCAGAGCAGTCCTGTTTCACAAGTAAATTCCTGTGCCTTTAACGCCATCTGCTGGTAAAAATGTTTAAAGCCACAATTGTTTTTCCAAATTCAGCTTACATGCGACGATAAGCTTAGGTACGCGATGGGTACAGGCATGTCAAGTACATTAAGTGGATTAAGGACTCGAAACTTTCTTTGCATCGGTGAATGGTTCTGTGCAAGCTCAGAAAAAAATTCTTTTCCTAATCCACTCGCAACAAACATGATAAACTACAAAAGCGTAAACAACAAACAACCTAGCACAGGGTAACTATTGAATTTGGTTTATCTCAGTTCCGGCATTGTTCAATTCTCCCATATTCGTTTTGCCTATTCTAGACGGAAAAAATTATATTTATATTTTAGATACGTGAATTCAGATATTCGTTTAAGCTATAAGAACAGTATTTCGGTTTGAAGCCGTTTACTCAATAAAATCGACTGAATTGCAAAAGACCATTGAATACATAATTTATAGCAACACTTTCGGTTCTTATCTATTTGTGTCTACAGTGTGACGTGCTGATAAAATTAAACATACAGTTCATACCCAGGAAATAATTAACAATTTGCTGTATGCCCTAAGACTTTAAATTGATTTTGAAGGTACGCAATAGTTCTGTTACTGACAGATACAGAGTCCTGCTGTACGAAATACGGATTAAATCGCTAGTTGGACATTGTTCGAAATGATAAATACGAGAATACCAAATACCAAAACGTATGGTATCGCGCTTAAAACAGATACGATGCGTAAACCCAACTTAGACGTACCCGTTTAAATTAGTAATACACCAGATCTCGAGTTACAAGTCAAAACGACGGACAATTAAAAAATCTGCACGTAGCAGTTAGGGGGGGGGGAACACATAATCTCAAATAATACATTAAGACGTGCCTTATTTTTACCATGCATAGTGTTCAAATTAATCCGATAAACTTTCGCGACACAACAGAACTCTCCGTCTCAAAGCATATTCGCAGTCATCTTCCACATTAATCTCCGCGTACCCGGCGCCGCACAAAACTAGCCAGCAAAAGTGAAATTTGCACCGGAAAGCCGAGAGAAACCAACTTACCTGGGAAGAATTGTCCACGTATGAAGTTAAGCGACTGAAATATGAGCGCAAAAATAATAACACAGGTCCTTCTATCCATTTTCGCTGCGTTTATTTCACATGCCCGCTGAATGTCCATGCACTCTGCGCCTGTGTGTTCTGCAAGTATCCTCGCATTGGTATCGCAGTGTCAGTATTTAAAGGCAGAATCCCGATCTGATTGTTTGGCTTTAGAATGAGTAGCGGTAACTGATGGAAAGGAGAGAGGGAAAAGAGAGAGAGAGAACACAGGATGCTCCCGTCCCCCGGGTCCCTACACCTGCCTGGTCTTGATGCGATTGTGTGTGTGACTTTATCCTTGTGCCTCTCGTAACACTCCAGCGCGCAGATCCCTCTCGGTCCCTGGAAGGTGGGCTGCGAGTGAGGCGCACTCCTGCAATTGACGGGGCTCAATTCATGTCCTCACCCCAACCGGTTTCTGCGCTCCTGCTGAATCACAACTAGATCTGCCGCAAAAAATGGACTGGAGGTTTTATGATCGCGCTCTAAACCTGAATTATGCCCCCATGTATTGTATCATTAAACTGAACTGTTTGTTAATATTTAATGCGCATCCCAAATACGAGGCGCGTTAACGACCGCGAGTAACTAACAAAGAGAATGCAAATGAGACAGGCGCCGTTACTGTAACTCTCAAGTGATTAATAAGAGATATAATGATCATTACACTAGAGTTTATTAAAAATGGAATTTAGTGCAACACGGGAACTATAACCGACAGATAATACGGATGAATCTGATGACATAAAATGGAAGAAAGGCATTAATGACTAAGTACTTTAAATAGCAAAAACACTCCAAATTTATGAAAAAGAAAATCGAAACCTAATAAGTGAAAGAATGCATCACATATTTGAATGAAATCAAATCTGACAACTGTCATGAAAGTCCGTTTATTTCTCGTAAAAGTTAGTTTGCATGTTGCTTTAACATTGAAATGGCTGTGTATATATGTATATGTATATCTGCATGTATATCTGCATGTATATGTATGTGTGAAAACTGTGACTAAGCGTTCCAGCAGTAACGTCCCATGGAAGTCTGAGAGCGAACGGCACTCAGCGCTTATATTTGCATTTTCGGGATATGCTTAGTGGAGGATTTACAGCGGGTTATTCGACGTCTATGTGTTCCTTAAAAAGGGCAACTTGTTCGGCATGTGACTTTTCACACGCGCAAAATAATTTAACAGCTTTGTTTGATGGAATATGTCTTGAGAGTGTTGCGTTCAAAGTGAGCACAGTCACACTGGAGCTCTCAGATCTGAAGGGTACTCGATCTCGGAGGTTATTAAACACGTACATAAACATATAATGCCATTTATATAACTATAAACATTCGTTTCTGTTATATAATCTTATTCAGAGTTGTTAATTTGGCAACAATTGTTATATAACATGTTTATTTTCATTCGTATGTGTTTAGAATATTCTCTACAACAACATCAAACGTAAAGATTTGTACAGTTTTGTACTTCAATCGAGGCTTAGCTATACTGTAACTAGTCTTAAAAGCTGTTGGTTCTTTCGGTATTCTTCCTCTTCTGGTCCATGTATGTAGTGTAGATTTTAATTTTGAGATAGCTATTAAGGGCGCCGTAAAAGGAGGGGGGGGGGGGGGGGGCTTAGGACAATTCCAAGGGCCCCTGCGTGACAGAGCCCCTAAAAAAATTGGAACATAATTGGATTGGCCTGGGTTGGGAACCCAAAATCTGTAGCAGCACCCCAATCCCAATTTAAATTTTCCTGATTTGTCTATC
>JAAGVU020000123.1:1078213-1100074 GCA_011763525.2 Mormyrus iriodes
ATGGAACCCAGGCAGAGACATGAACCCTGATCCCAGAGGTGTGAGGCAACAGTGCTAACCACTGCACCACCATGCCGTCCCACTACTGGAAGCAATCATTCAAAATTTAAGGAGAAATATAAGAAGTATTGCATATAGCTTTACTTCTTCTCTCTGTCTTTTGTGAAATACAGTATATAGAGAATTCACCCATGTTTATGTCAAATAGAGCTATTCAGGCAGTGTCTGGGAAAATCACAAGAGGCCACATCACTGATATATCCCACAACCAATTTCACTCTCCCCTTCTCCATCCCATTGACAAATAAAACTGCCATAAAAGAGCATTACTGTCCTCAGTGCTGCTAAGTTGGAAAAGGAAGGATCAGCATCACTTCAGGTTATTCGGTGAAGGGAAACTAAAACTCCAGCTGGCACTTTTTATGGAGAACCAGGTCCAGTCCAGAACCCTCTCCATCATCATCCAGCCTCCTTTGAGACAAAGATCCTGCCGGCAAAAAAATAATGTATTCACTGGCCAGACACTGCTTCTTCACTGAAGGCTGGATACACGCCTTGACGGAAAAGGGATGTCAGACGTGAACAGACTGAATGACCCTTTCACCAAACTGGCAGTTCATTTTGGCATAGAATTAGAAAAACATAGATTTAGAGGTAATTTTCCACAGGGGAAGATATAGGGTGACTTTTGATATTGAAAACAAATTATGAAACCATTTGAGTAATACGTAAGTGGGTGCATGGAGGGGTCAGTGTGTCAGGTGCCGATGTTAGGTGTCACCACCCCCCAACTTGTTTGCATGACAGAAAGATATAAATACACAGAGAACAGCTGTGTCTCTCTCGCTCCCAGGGAGAAGCGAAAACATCCCCATCTCATGCCAATAGATAATTGATTTGGCTGGAACGGATCAGCTGTACTTACTCAAGTAGTTAATTAACTTAAGTTTTAATTTGTGTCCATTAACTGCTGTGCCTAATAACACTTCCGGTGTTATCTAGTGCCAAACCTACATGCTACAAAACATGTTTAACAATTATATTTAAAATAACCACAGAAATTCCTTAAAAACCTGTATCATATGATCGACCAACAAGGAAATTAATCAGTACCCTGCCGGTAGATTGTGAGTGGTGACGGGAAAATATAGTTGGATCTTAATTGAATTGTGCTGACTTGGAAAAGCTTCCTCATTCTCTGTACAGAATAATAAAGTGTACTGCTTCTATTGAATCCAGCCATAGCAAAGCACATCACTGGGAACAGGTTGTAAATAGAGGTCTGTGGATTTTGCTCTTTCTACAGACAGCATGGCAGCCACGACCGTCACATTTGATGCTTAAATGCGACATTTTGGTCCAGGGAAAGTAGTGAAATAATGTAAGCCTCTTCACAGTGAGGCACACGGAGTGATCACACTCGGTGACTGGAGTGCTAGTTATAATCCTTGAACTGTTGCCTGTTATTCAGCATCTCTGTTCCGTTAGCACAGAGTAGAGCATGATGTGGCCTCCATGCCTCTCGTTGAAAACTCATCAGGAACAATATCCCTGACATTATGGTACCTACTGCTTTTCCAGTACTCAGGTGGACAGATTTAACACTGAGCATGGAATTCTAACACCGCCGGACCCCACAGCAGGATAAACAATGTATATACTCTTATAAAATATCAGTTTAATGTTGTTCTTTCATTCATTTTTTAATGTCATTTTATTCTATTATCTATCTTTTGGGTAAATCAAAGTCCTTGGTTCTGGCTTTCAGAGTCATTAATGAACAGGCTCCCGTCTTCATCAAAGGGGTCTCATGACCTACGTCCTATCTCACCCTCTTTGGTCAGTAAACCAGTATCACTTGGAGGTCCCTCCACCATGTGAGATGGTTCGCATGTGTAGTTTCCTGATGGTGGAGTGAGCTGCTGAGTGACGTCTGGTCATCATATTCCCAGTCTACCTTCAGGAAATGCTCCAAAACCCATCTGTTTCTAGCCTGAATGTTCTTAATGTTGCACTGCATAGTGATTGAACAGTAGGCTTGTTAGGTTCTCGCTTTGTTTGGAAGATGTTGTGTAGCTCCTGTTCCAATACTGCTTAGACTTATGCCTGGGCATTCATTGGAAGCTCAGTCCAGCTGCACTTACATATGTCTGAAATGTGCCATTTGCCTCACTTGTACATTGCTTTGAACAGGTGTCTGCTAAAAAACTTGAATTTACATTCTACATTTTATGTGAGATGTAAAAATGTACATTATTGTATGAGCAGGTCCTCTTTCTATGAAAGACGCTATCTAATTTCGGCATCTTTCAACACAAATTTACCATGAGGATCAGTGACTGTCATGGCTGTTTCTGTCATGTCTAAAGAGACAAAAGATGAGAAGCCAGGCATTTAAGCAAACAAAGGGATTTATTTGAACTTAAAAGAACTGGACCACAAGTGATCAAAAAATAGGTGGCCAGGGAATTAGGCAGGGCATAGGGAATAGCAGAGTATGATGCTAATGAAAGGACTGGTAAGCACTTTTATACAAGACTGACAAGGGAACAAATGAGAGGCAGCTGGGAGTGATTAACGCAAGGGCAGGAATGAGAGGTAATACAAATGATTAACAGGCGTGGCTCGTTAGGGTCACGCTAGGGAGCAAACAGGAGGGTCAGGTGAGCAGGGCAGCTTCTATATGCTAATAACATTTTTTAAAAGTCAGTGCTCTTCAGAAATGTAAGATTTGTTTTATATCAGAGACGACTAGGCAGTGCCACACTCACACTAATCACAAGAAAATGTCATACCAAGGTTCATGAAGCTCCACAAAATCCTTAACAATAACTTAAGTGAATATTTTTTAGTAGATGTGTTTGTTCAAAGTGAGATACTGGTGGGGGCGGCGCAGTGGTTAGCACTGTTGCCTCACACCTCTGGGATCAGGGTTCACATCTGCACCCAGGTTCCATGTGTGTGGAGTTTGCATGTTGTCGTCGTGGGGTTTCCTCCGGGTACTCTGGTTTCCCCCCACAGTCCAAAAACATGCTGAGGTTAATTGGAGTTACCAAATTGCCCATAGGTGTGAATGTGTGCGTGAATGTGTGCATGAATGGTGTGTGAGTGTGCCCAGCAATGGGCTGGCGCCCCATCCTGGGTTGTTCCCTGCCTTGCACCCGCAGCCTCCGGGATAGGCTCCAGACACCCTGCGACCCATATGGAATAAGCGGTTCTAGAAAATGGATGGAGATACTGGTGAGGATTGTAGAGAAGAGACAGCCATTCTCCCTGGAGAGACTAGGTTTAATGACCTTGTTCAAGTGCCAACCAGTGACACCACTCTGCTAGCTATGAGATTTGAACTCACAACCTTCCAGTCATGGACACAGAGCCCTGAGTCTCCAAGCTAGACACCACTCATTATGTACTCTTACCCACTTTCTGTGTTACTCACATTTTTCATAATCAAAATTCATAAAGGGAAGGACATATGACAACTGGCTTAAATTAACTTTTGAGTGGCACGGTGAATAACACTGCCTCACGAGGTTGGGATTTTGAGTCCCACTTCCGCTCTGTGTTTGAGTTTGCCTGTTCTCCCTGTGTCATGTGAAGTTCCGTCCACAGCCCAAAGACATAGGGTAACTGGCATTTCTAAATTGACCAAAACGTATAATTGTGTGTGTGGACTGACATCCCATACAGGGCATAACCCCAGCTTTGTGCTCTATGCTGCCTGAGATAGGCCCCTAATGATGCTGACCAGGGTAGCCAGTTGCAAGTTGGACGGAAATGCACCTGATTAGGAGTAATATACTCATACCGTGTAAAGTACTGCACCGCCATCTATTGGTAATAACAGAAAATACAAAACACTATTGTGCATTTCCCAGAAAAAAAATACCGAATTGCCTTGAATCGTTGGAGTCTTTCATTGTGTGAAAATGAGTTTGCTCAAAACACAATGGAAAACCACAGTTTTAAGATCATATACCTATGAAGAACCATGTTATAGAAGTTTCTGCAAGTCAATGGACAATTAGAGTTTATCTGTTGAATTGGAAAATTCGCTTTGTTCTCATATGCATGACTGTGTAATTTCACTGCCAAAAGATTGCAGGGAGTACCCTAGCACTGTCCCTGAACATCCATCCATCGTCCCAAACCGCTTATCCATCAGAGTCACAGTGTAAGCCAGGATCCTGGATCCCACCCCAGCTAACAAAGTGCGGAGTTGTGGTCTAAAATTGAAGATATGTTTATAGCAGCAACAGGGCTATTTTATTTTGCTTATGTGTTATGTAGCAAGCTTTCTCCTGTGTAAAAACAGCAAAGAAACCTAACCTGGATTTTAAAAAAGCAAAACGTCGATCTTTAATATGTACGTACTTTATTCAGGTTAAAGCGCTGCGCTCTCTTCAATTACCTATGCCTAGTTAATTAGGAATATTGAATCGAACGAGCCCTGCAAAGATTCAATTAGTTTTACTAGGTAACAGTCACGATTTTAATTTGTTGGCAGTGTAGGTAGAGAGAACGCATTTAAAAATCTGTAACCGTGCTAAATGTTCTGTTTTGGATTATTCACATGCATTTTTAGGCATACCTGCTAAACAAACTAGGAAAGGCTGAACATGCAAATTTTCAATATGCGTTTTACTTGAAATTGTTTTTGTTGAAGAAAATCCTAGGCTAATATATATGCCAGAGAAATAAAATATCTAAATAGTCTTAATACGTTTTAGCTGAAGTAATGGTAGTACGCATAATGACATTTTTGTGAGAAGAACTTAACAGGGGTTTGACCCCGTTTTGCAAATATTAAGATAAAATGTCAGTTGCATTAGCGGCAACTGGGGTTATAACGCACGCGTGCGTACGGACCTTCAGCCAAGGCGCTGAGCAGGAATCCGTGCGGCATTCGGGCTCTGTTTGGTGATTAAAGTACCGTTTTAAGACTGTAGAAAGCGTGATTTGAAATGACTGAAATCGTTTTAGCGCTTTTCATACATTAAAAAAAGTCCTTTTATGAGTTAATGCTGGCATCATTGAAGTGGTGGTGATAACGCTAATGCTATTATAAGCTACTATTGCAGTTTCCAGTGACTGAATCTCTGTCATTCTTATCGTATTAGTCCCTCAAATGCCTGTAAATAATACCATGTGGGCCCTAGTTATGTTCAAAACCCAAAGCACTTTGTTTTTCTGACAAATAAATGCTTTAACAGAAAATATATAAATAAATAAAAGACCGTTTTTTTTCTTTTTTGCAAATATGGTCTAGATAGGATGTTCCAATGACACACTGAGGAGGTACAAGCAACAATATAATAGCAATTATATCCAGATAAAAATGGAATAAATTGTTTTCAGCTAAAATAATACCATCTATTATGCTTCCACGTGTGTTGCCTTTAAATAACTCAGTCTGACCCAGCCATGAGATTGGTTGCTATGGAGAGAAATGCCAAAGAAACCTGAATTACATGATGATTGTGCACAATATCTTAATGAGAGAGCTGTTGGAGCAGTTCAGAAAAGGTCATTTTAATCCTAGCTAGGAACTTAGCAATAAAAGCCTATGTTGAATCAATTTCCCCTTTGCCCCCATGTAGGAACACAAAGGGGAACACATTCACTCCTTCGCAGAAAGCATCTGTGAAGGTTCTCTGTCAAAACCAGAAGTAAAAGATTAAAAATGGTCTGTTTTTAGTCAAAAGAAAAGGTAAAACTTCCTCCCACAAGAATTGCATGGGAGAAAATGTGTTAAGCTGAAAGCTGCAAGGATATTGGCTTAGGTCTGAGGAAAGGCGGCAGATGGATCTACCTTTAAGCTGGGTACAGACCAAGCCGACGGCAAAAAACTAGCACCAATCAAGTCAACAAACAGCTACTATTAGCTGCCGTAGGCTCCTTCGATTGTGAATACTTCTGCTGAATCACACAGGCATGAGTAGAGGTGATGGTTGACATTCAGGCCAATCGGAGAACTCAGCTTCACCAGCTAACTTTGACCCCAATACAACATGCTGAGTCAGCCAAAATAGCACCAATGGGAACCAACCACGTCTGACCATGCCATGCACACCGGCGTGACAGACAGTCATCGACTCTCGCTGGCAACCCGACAGCTTTCGACAGCCAAAAATCAGCTTGGTGTGTTCCAGGCTTTAGTCCTACCCTGGAATAAGACTTAGATTTGGCTCTAAAATGAGTACTGTAGAGTTTATTTTTTAACAACTCTTTGAAAACCAACAAAAGATGAATATGACTGGTTGAGAAGGCAAGAAACAGAAAATATATTGTTTTAAGTACACAACCAGTTTAAAAAGCTATAAAACAAGCAAGACAACACAGGGTCTCTCTGGATAGCCATGTAGCCTCACATCTCTGGGGTTGGGGGTTAAAATCCTGCCCCTGCCTCTGCATGTTTAGTGTTTTCATGTTCATTTATGTTTCCTCTCACAGAACAAAACCATTGGTTTGGTGAGGTGTCTCTAAAATTGCCCTTAGTATGTGTGAGTATGTGCGCTGTGATACTTGCATCTTGTCCCGGATGTGCAGTGTCCTTTGCTTTCCGGAATGGGCTCCAGGCTCACCACAACCCAATCTGGATAAGCTATTATGGAAAATGGATATTCTGAAAGCACACTATGCTCTAGGTTTTGTCATCCCAACCCCTTTGTGATTTAACCTTGTGGGAGTTTTATTTATACTAACATGATCTGAGGGCAGAAGGAATAATGATTGGTTCAAAATGATAACCAATCAAATTGTAGAGGAGGTGGGTCAAAGCAACTAGATCTGATTGGTTGGTCCCACCACCTCTAGTTGCTTGAACCCACCTCCTCTACAGTTTCATTGATTATCACTCTGAACCATGCATTCCTTCTGCCCTCAGGACGTTTGTGTAAGTAAAACTCCCATAAGGGTGATGCAGCAGAAGTAGAGAGCTGTGTCATTCATGCATGTATGTGAACTACATTGACACATATGGATTCATATTTTCAATGAGCTTGCCAACATTTTTGAAACACTTAGAAAAAAAGGCCATTAGGTTTATATGTCTACAGTGATCCCTCGCTATATCGCGCTTCAACTTTCGCGGCTTCACTCTATCGCGGATTTTATAGGCAAGCATATCTAAATATATATTGCGGATTTTTCGCTGGTTCGCTGATTTCTGCGGACGATGGGTCTTTTTATTTCTGGTACATGCTGCCTCAGTTGGTTTGCCCTGTTGATTTCATACATGGGACGCTATTGGCGGATGGCTGCCAAATCATGGCTGCCAAAATCAGCTGAGAATGTAAACATTACCAGAATGCAAATGAACGTGACTGCAGTGTTCGTATTTTAGAAATATGATACTAATATTAAAGGAATAATCATAATATATCTAGTATAACTGGGGAAGTAAGTAAAACGAGTGCATACCTGTATATTATAGTAAATATTATTTTTGTTAAAATATGTATTATTACAATGTGTTAACAACTGTATTACGTATTAAATAAAACTCTTCAATGACATACGATACGTGTATTTGTGCGTAGTATATAAACGGTGTGTTTACATACATAATTACCTGATATCTAATCTTACCTGATATCTAAGAGAATATAAAGGGTTTATAAGGGCATAAAATATACAAAAATAACCATACAAACATATGGTTTTTACTTCGCGGATTTTCACCTTTCATGGGGGGTTCTGGAACGCAACCCCCGCGATAAACGAGGGATCACTGTATATCAGTTCTAAAACACTGACTGGCAAATAATGGTTTAAAAGATGCCTGTTCAGTATCACCACAAATGTATTTCTATTTATAGTGGCTTATAACGACATTTATTTGGCAAATTATTTTGTCCAAAGCAACATACAAGTGAGTATCACAGAGCAGGGGCAGCCAGTCCCTGGAGAAATTAGTGATTAGGGCCTTGCTTAAAGGTCTAACTGTAATGTAATTATTCTGTTAATCATGGGATTTGAACTCACAACCTCTTGGACATAGACACGGATACTTACCCTGCCAAAAAGAGTTGCCCTTCAATGCTTGACTTTTAAACCATGGCGTGGGTTATCAGATTATAGCTTAGTCTGTCCAGAGTGTACAACTGTTGGTGCCACTGTGTTTGCATCAGTAGTAGTCATACAACTCCCCGGTCCTCTTCCATACCCATTTCTCTGCGATAGCTCTGCCATAAGTCAGTATGGTTCAGACTACAGCCCTGCGTGGGACTATTTTTTTAATCCCACTCCTGCTGTCTGTCTCTGTCACTCCCACCCGCCCCTGCTGTCAGTCTCTGTCACTCCCCTTCCCTCCCACTGTCTGTCTCTGTCACTCCCACCCACTCCTGCTGTTGGTCTCTGTCACTCCAGCCCGCTCCTGCTGTCTGTCTCTGTCACTCCCACCTGTTCCCGCTGTCGGTCTTTGTCACTCCCGCCTGCTCTTACTGTTGGTCTCTGTCACTCCCATCCGCTCCCGCTGTCTGTCTCTGTCACTCCTGCCTGCTCCTGCTGTCTGTCTCTGTCACTCCCTCCTGCTCCTGCTGTCTGTCTCTGTCACTCCCTCCTGTTCCTGCTGTCGGTCTCTGTCACTCCTGCTCGCTCCCACTGTCTGTCTCTGTCACTCCCACCAGCTCCCGCTGTCGGTCTCTGTCACTCCCACTCGCTCCCACTGTCTGTCTCTGTCACTCCCGCAATATTAGTGTCCAACCCCGCCCGCACCCGCAGACTCATTAATTGATATACTGTACGATGAAATAAATCTATATGCATTGAATGTTTTATTTCAGTAGCAAAAGAACAGAATAAGTTAAAACAAATTCAACAAAAATCTCAGCTTTGAATTGCAAATAAACATGTATACTGAGGCCAAACACTAATCAGATGTGCAAATATCTGCGCAGTTATTGAAAAAAATAAACAAATCTATAAAACAAATGTGCAGATATCACATTATTATGAACAAGAGCAGCTTAAAAACAGAAGAAAACCCTGAGACACAATTGAAAGAAATACATTCAAACTTGCTGAACATCACAGCTTAACACAATTGCTCAGAACAAACAAGAATATTAAACACAAAATACGACAGTTAAACAAAACTGAGACATCTGTCTTACTTAAAATTGCTGTGTAGAAAGAGTATATTGTTGAGAGGCTCTGGTCTCAGGCTACTTCATCTTTCTTCTAAAATGCACCCACAGACACTAAAAGCCCTCTCCAATGGCACACTGAACACAGGTACACTCGGAATGAACCGTGCAAGCTTTGACAGCACTGGAAAGCATTCTTCGTGAAATTTACACCAGTGAAGCACCTCGTCTGGGTCTGGGTTGTCCGAGAATCAGGCGCTGAGGTATTCAGCTATTTCTTCATCAACAAGCTTTGGCCCTGAAATGATGGAGGAATCGTCTTCCCACTGTGTGAACCAGTCTGGTTTTTTGGCTGATGGCAGTGCATCCTCTACTGTGGCTGGGACCAAGTCAAAGCGCATGTTCTGAATGATTTCTTTTGCACCTTTGGATGAAATTGGGTACATTTTAATTCATAAACAATTTTAAATTAGTTTTTATCTGTTTTTGATTTGCTTACTTTTTAAATGTAATGATTATATTATTTGATTATATAATTTAATTATTTTTATTATTTATTTGCACTTTTTAAATTTTATCCATAGTTTTTTTTATCATTTTCAATTCTGCTTTAACATATTAGTTTTCCTCATCAAAGCTTTTATTATACACACCTTTAACCACGCCATCTCTTGCATCTGGGCCCAGCATTCGTAGCAAGTGCATTTTTGGAGTAAGGAAGGTTGCAATCCTGTACATTGTATGGAGATGTGTTGCTGTTTCACTCATTCCCATCAATTCTTCCAGACATGAGACGCACACACTGGTGACTTCCGAGAGCAAGGGATCAAGGCATGCTGCCTGGCAGTGTTCAATTTGTCTGATGGACCATGGCAGTGCAAAGGATCCGCTGGGAGTGGAATTGTTAGATTCGAGGTTATTAGTGGCATCCTTGAATAATTTCAGGAATGCAGTCACTGTTTTCAAAGTGTCTGTGCTGATCTGTGCAATTTGTTCATATTGGTTATTGCCCATCACTAAAGCGGAAATTCCTTCATACTGTTCCAGTATGGAATTCAGCATGTCATAATTTGAATTCCATCAGGTCTCAGTGAATTGCTTGAGTCTTTTATTCATGTTGTTCTGCAGACCAGAATGTTTGAAATATTTGACCAATTTCTTTGGTCAATAGTCCAGACAGCTCCGGCGTCTTTGCCAACACGGTGGGAGCAAATGCACTTGCCAGTACGACGGTAAGGAAGTGAGCATTGCAGTTGAGCCTGGTGCATCCACGCAGGGCAGCGACAAAGTTTGCTCCAAATTAGATGTGCCAGCTTCTTGTAAATTGAATCATTTACATACCCATCACAGGTGTGCACATGTACCAAATTACATCCAAATCGGACCATTACTTCTGGGCACTTAACTTTTTTTGTCACTGAGTGTGTGTGTGTATATATATATATATACCCACACATAAAACTTTACCAAAGCATACCTACAATGAATCAAACATTAAAAAATATACAGTGTGTTTAGATCAAAGTGAAGCAGTTGCCCGATGCCACCTAACAGAGAGGAAGTGATATAGGTATTCTGAAATAACTTTAGACATCTGAAAAAGGCCTCTTGTCTGTTTCACGATACACTTGAAATATTACATATACCTCAGTTATTTCCGGATCATTTTAATTATTCAAGACCTTCAAATAATTCATAGATTCCTATAATTTATTAACTGCTAGGTGTTTAATTTTAAAAGGAGCACAGTAAGATATTGTGACGGGGGTATTATCGGTGTACTTTAAGATCCGAGAAGAAAACGGCTGTTTAATTGACTTATTATCCGGAGCTGAAAATCCAGTTCTAGGCTGCCCAGATCCCTGCCGGTGTTCTGACGAGTTGAGCTACCTATCGAGACGTCCTATCGAGCCTTTCTGCGCATGTGCAGTTCCACCGTCTAGGGATTCATAACCACGCCCATAAATCTGCGCTACCTTGCGTTGGAGGTAGGCTACCCTATATTATTATTACTATTATCATTATTATCATTATTATTATTATACTATGTAATGTATCCAAACAGGCTCTCCTCATTCATACATATTGGGCTATCGAGGTAGGCTACCCTATATTATTAAGTGTCTGTTAAAATAAAGTATAAAAACAGGTTCCCCTTATGTCATTTTATACTGGAAGCATACTGGCTACTGGCATTAAGTACAGTTTTATATATTAACATTTTTAAATGTCAATAATATATTAGTAATTAAAACGCATAAATAAAGATGCCGTAATACAATGACAGTTATACCTCGAATCGACAGACTCGGCTATCGATTAGCGCTACGGTACCCTAACTCGACAAAGTAGCTCAACTCCTTTGAACACGGGCATACTCTAGGCAGGAAGTTCGCAGAAAATGGTGAGTTCCTAAGTATCATACTCCTGATAGATTGATTAATTAGATACCTCAATAATAAATGAATGAATGAATGAATGAATGAATGAATGAATGAATGAATGAATAAATAAAAACGGTGGGCTACAAAGTGGCGTTAACGGTAACAATTACCCCAGACTCAGGAAGCAATTTGGGCACAGCCTCAGAGACCCAAACATTAGGCCTACTTCACGACACCATTGGGGTGTTCCACAAAGCCTGATTTCTCAGTTAGCTGGGTTAACTTAAGCTAGAAGTAACGTCCAATGAGAGTTTAGATAAGGAACATTCCTATTGGACGATCATAACATCTATCTTAAGTTAACCCAGCTAACTCAAAAATCCTGATTTGTGGAACACCCCCCAGTTAAGTTTATATACTACGCTAAGCACGCAAAGTTCTGCCAATCAAAGCGGGGTTTTCGGTCCCTGGCATAAAGGTATTTCAGGCAATTTAAATATATCTTGACATATCATTATTAAATGGAACTTTAAATGGTAATGAATAGATATAACCCGAAATATTTAAAGAGGTATCCACCATTATGGCACATTTTACCATTACATCATAACACAAATATCATTGCAAATATTAAATCCCACTGATACTGATAACTTGACCTGTACAGAAATTAGTCACGTAAAGGGGTAATCGCAGTATCACTTTCTCGCATTTATTGTTCAGCTGCTCCTCTTTAGTTAATTCAATAGAATCACAACACGCCCCCCGTCGACACCGCTCGTTTCAATTGTTCATGGTACTTGTAGTTTTACTGGATTTCCGGTTTCATTGGGCTATGTATAATAGTTGTTCCAGAAAAACTTCAGTTTCCATAATGCTAAAGAAGGCATGGTATGGAAGACGTTTTCCTCCCGGCGAAGATGGCGGCTCCCTTAACTCTCGTTGTGATTATAGCTGTGACTATTAGGGCTATACTCTTTAGATCAAGTCTAGCAGAGCTTTTAATGGAGAGAGTGGAAGTGGTATCTCCATTAAATGCATGGAAACGAGGTTAGTGAGACATTTCTACATTTTAATTTCTTTATTTGGTGCGCATGTGCTCCTGACTTGCAACTCGTGCTGTCTGAATTAAACTAGTATATAGATAATTTCATCATTTTTTTTGGTAACTGGTTTTGATAATTTATGATTAGATTTTTGGTAAATCACTTTTATTGTTTCATTTTTTACAGCACGTAAAATATTGTGCATCGACATGTTAGCTGGCAGGCTAAATATATTTTAGCCGTGGCTAATGAGGAAGTTAAAACCATGTCAGCTATTGTATGTAGTAAGACATTTCTGTCTAAAGATGCGTTCTGAAGGTCTGCTTAAGAAGCAGTTATCAGCCGTTGATGGTAATATTTAAAAGAGTATATTTTTTTCCTTCAAAACTTAGGAAAGTAACCAATGTTACATAATTAGTGACAGCATGTATGGTTTATACCTCGTTAATGTTAGCTGTCAGAATGTGGAGAGCGTCGTGGTCAAATGGTGTTTTGGTGCTTCAGCAGAATTTGACAAATATGGGGAAGTCAAGCCGTGATAATTAAGCCTGACGATCAAAGAAATGGGTACTGTGCTAGCAACATGTTACTGACCGGTGCATGCTGTCATTTTTGCCTTCAGTTGTGGAGGGCCTGGCTCTGCTCGACCTGGGTGTGTCCCCGTATTCCGGAGACGTCTTCCATGAAGTGAGCTTCCTTATCTTATTGTAACCGTTAAAATACAGCTAGCGCATAAATTGGGTCTGTCTGAACATTTAAAAACACCTTCTTTTATTAAATGCTGCTTATAAAGGACACTTCTGATATTACAATATGTTCTCTCTCTTCACTTTAGACCCCTCTTATTATATACCTTTTTCACTTTGTCGTCGATTATGCGGATATTGTGTTTATGGTAAGTGACTCTTTAGATATTTTATAACCCCGTCGTTTTGGCAAATGTCAGTCACCGGTGGCTTTCTTTTCCTCCTCTGTGCTTGGTTTGAAGAATCTTTAAACCATTAAGCTAAAGGTGGTCTGTGTGTCGCTGTAGATAGCCGATGGAATCACAGCTGTGGCGCTTTACCTGGCTGTGCAGGACTATAACAAAAATGTGGTGAGTGTGCAAGCATATGAACCTGAATATCCCCCTAACACACACACACACACACACACACACACAAAGAATTCCTGAGTTGGATAGGGTAAATACTGAAATTTTCCTCTACATACACAAGTCAAAACTTCATCCTTCATCCCTGCATTTTAGTGTCTTTATTAAGGATGGATTTTTTAAAGGCAAAAAACTACTTTAAGCAGGTTGTGTGAAGGTTGTTGATTCGAGTTCTATGAAGGACTCCACTGAATATATGCATTTTATTCTCTCAGGGAAAATGATTTTATATTTCGCTTTTGACATAGTTCAGGAAGCAGAAATACGCTCTTGAAGCTGACCGTTACCCCGCCGACTGCCTGGAGCTTATTAGAAGCCCAAAAGAAATGTACTACATCCCACTGAAGGTGGCCCTGTTGTGAGTACCTCTCATGCCTGCCTTTTGCATGTACAGACTGTTTTTGGAAACCCAACACGCTCATGTGTCATGTGGGATATGGTTATCTACACAGAATACCATCATGTTAAATTAGGATCCATTTTGTTTCATGGAAACTGCCAGTGCTTAATTATATCCAAAATATGTTAACTTAGCTCAGGCAGATGAATAATACTTCTGAAAGGCTATTATGTAATGTTATTTTTTTTCTTTTAATTATGTAATGTTTTGATGTGAATTTTTTGCATCAGTGACTAAAATTGCCTTGATATTCCTTGTTAGTCATTTTTCTGACGAGCAGCATGATTTTGTGGGCAGTGTTTTCACCTCACGCTGTGATTGGTTGCTTTTTTCACATGCCTCCTTTTGACCTCTTAGCTACCTGCTGAACCCTTTCACAATATTCTCATGTGTGGCCAAGTCGACCTGTGGGCTCAACAACGCCGTCGTTGCACTCTTTATCCTAAGCACGATAAAAGGTACAGAGTCGTTGGTGTGTTAAGATGGTGTAGCATGGGCTACACCTTGGGGCCAAACCCCCTGTGGCCCCTCTTGCTCATGTTTCCCATCCTCTTTGAAGGAAGTTCCTTGCTGAGTGCCATTTTCTTGGCTGTGGCCACGTATCAGTCCATCTACCCCCTGACTCTGTTTGTCCCGGCTCTGCTCTACCAGCTGCAGGTGAGTCACCTCTGCTACCCTTTTTCTCATCAGGTGGTAGAGGTGGTTGCTAGACTTTGGGATGGAAACTTTTTTTTTTTTTAGCAGGCTTCCTAGTGAGATCTTTTTTGTACCTTTGTGGCATGCATTTGCTCTAAAGCAACTCATCATGTTATAATTGGGGGGGAAGTGGTTGAAAGTAGCCATGGAAGAAATATGATATTGAAAATAAGTTTGTAGCTCAGCAGGTTAGTGACGCGTGTCTGTGTCCAGAAGGTCATTGGTTTCAGTCTGGTGGCTAGTAGAGTGATCCTGTCATCATTGGGCCCTTGAACAAGGCCTCTAACCCCAATAGCTCCAGGGATGCTGGATGCTGCCTGACCCCAAAACTTGCTCTCATCTCTGTGTATATGTCTGTCTGAGTCTCTCATGTAGAGTCAGATGGGATATGTGAAATTTAATAAAGTACCTTTGAAAAGTGGGTGGAATTATTGTTCACATCCACTTTCCTCTGGTTTAAATAGGTTGTGATCAACAGTGCAACCCTTCCCACCGCCTGTTTCAAAGCCATATTTCTCCCATTGCTAGAAACGTCATTTGGGCCTTTGTGCGTCTTGTTAAGAGGATCCCATTTCGCTGAGGTGCCTCCGGCCCTGCGATTTCTGTTTCAGAGACTCTACATCCCTGTGAACCTGTCCCGGACGAGCTTCTGGCTGTTCACCTTGCAGTACGCTTTCATGTACCTGGGCAGTCTGTGCGTTATCGTGTGCCTCTCCTTCTTCCTGCTTAACACCTGGGATTTCATTCCCTCTGTTTACGGCTTCATGTGAGTTTCCCCCCTCCCCCAACCGGAAACCTGGTAATACCTTTTTTAAAGGTCTGTAATAATTCAGACATTTGGAGCACTGTTCTTGTAGCTCAAGAAGTTGAGCATTGCGTTATAAACACAAAGGTCAAATCCCAGTTAGCGCACACAAACTGCAACCCCTCTACAATAAGATGCTTTGGATATAAGAGTGAGATAAATTAGTAACATGTAATGAGTAAATGTGCCAGATGTTTCAGTCAGTGAGGATGTTGGCTGCCCCCCTCCCCCCCACCCTACTGGTTCTGACACTTTAAAAACTCTGCATTTGCAGCCTCTCTGTCCCAGACCTCACACCCAACATTGGCCTCTTCTGGTACTTCTTCGCCGAGATGTTCGAGCACTTCCGCCTCTTCTTCATCTGCGTCTTCCAGATCAACGTGTTTTTCTACACCATACCACTGTCCGTCAAGCTAAAGTGAGTGCTTCTCTAGCGCCACCCTGCTGCTGCATATTCTTGGTATAATAACTACATTTAAAATCAAGTCAAGTAAAGCAAATTTAATTGGAACTGTAACAAGATGTTGAACGAAAGCTGTGTGGCTGTTATTTTTTAGGAGTCATTAAAAAAATAAATATTTACAGACCTTGTCCAGAAGATGGTGGTTTTATTTCTGAAGTACGGTATTATGTCTGTAATTCTGTACAGTTTATCAGTCAGTGTGGATGCCACACAGCCATGAGAATAAGAGCTTTTTGATCTGCCATAGAGGTCGTTTAATGTGTTGAGTGCTTGTCTTGTGTTTGTTTTCATTTCTCAGGGAGCATCCCGTCTTTCTGATGTTCATGCAAATTGCCATCATCTCCATATTCAAATCGTACCCCACTGTAGGGGACATCAGCCTCTACATGGCCTTCCTGCCCGTCTGGAACCACTTGTATCGATGTGAGTACTCGTATCATTCTCAGTCCCTCGGCGGCTGATGAGCCTTGAGGCCTTTGGTGTCACAGCTGCATCGGTGCCTTTATGAAAAAGCAAGATATGTTCCCTCACTGACTCCGTTGATTCTTTTGTTCAGCAGGTAACAATGATTTGGTATTTTCTTAAAGGTGATTAAACTATTCATGACAATGGAGTGGCTGGTATGTTGGCCTGACACCTGTAGAGTCGGGGATATGAATAATGGAGTGGACACACCGTCCTTGTGTTGGTGTAGGTTTTCTCTGGGTATTCTAGTTTCCTCCCACAGTACAAAAACACAGTTGTGTGTGAGATTAAGTCACACCTATTGTTGATACAGGTGTATGATTAAGCTCACAGTCATGCAATCTCCTGCATCAAGCATTAGTAGCCAAATGGTTGGTTATACAGAAGAGGTTAGTATCTTTCCATTTGGCACCTTCATAGGATGCCATCTTTCCAACAAGTCAGTTTACCGTATTTCTCCTAGAGCTGGTCAACTGAAAATGAAGTGGCTGTGAAGGTCTGAACGTTTAGGGGCAAGTTCAGTTGTGAAGTGGTAGGCCTTACAAGCTCACAGAACAGGACCTGGACACCCAACATCAATCCCCAACCAGAATGTCAGAAAATCCCAAAAGCATCTAATGGAAAGCCTTCCCAGAAGAGTAGAGTCTGTTATAGCAACAAAGGGTGAACCAACTTCATATTACCCCTGGTTTTGGAATGTGATGTTGGACAAGCTGGTGCCCACATAATTTTGGCCACAGAGTGTATAAGGAGTAATAAAATATTCAGAATTGCATGAGGTAAGTAGTTTTTGAATTAGATGATTATTAAGCAAGGGCTTCTGCTGCTGCTCTCTCCAGTCCTAAGGAACATCTTCCTGGTCGCCTGCGTGATGCTTGCCTCCTCTGCTCTGTTCCCTGTCCTGTGGCACCTCTGGATCTACGCTGGAAGCGCCAACTCTAACTTCTACTACGCCATCACGCTGCTGTTCAACGTAGGACAGGTGGGTGAGATGGAGTTTAGAGGGGACGGGGAAGGACCTGCTTTCCCATAATGCTAGGCGGACCTAGCTCTGCTCTCAGCATTCCAACAGGAAGTGATGTGACCATGCTGAAGGACTCCATAGATGTATGGTGCGTCTAAAATCGCATACTTGTTTGCTGTGTGGTAGGCGAAATGTAGTATGCGAAATAAGCATTATGTCAATATGACAGTAGGCGAATGGTACCCAGATGACATAATACACTCTGTGAAATTCTGAAGTGTGCAACCGCCGGGCGCTACATTATCCCATAAGGCAAGTGGGCCTGCAAATAGAGATGAATGTCGCTTGCTCAGAAATTTTTGTCAAGATAGTGGAGGAATTGCCATCTGTGTACACAGTTAAGTAGAAAACAAAACCCAGTTACACAAGTTGACTCGAATATGTATTTTTTTGATTGATATTTTGCCTCCTGTGAAAGTTTAAAAACTTGTCATTGGTAAACATTACAGTATGCCTGAGTGCATGCATAATGTTTTCATGCATATATACAGTATGCATTACATTAACAGACAATTAGTAGGTTTCTAACAATTCAATATGTATTTTCTAAGTATGCAACTTCAGCCATCATATGGAATAACAGAAACAGTCAAAAGATCTGTACAAACAAGTACAATATCTTGAGAATGAGTAACATCAGCAGTATCTAACAACCAGAAATTAAACTAATTAATATTAATTTGCTGTTTGACCTAAATGAACATGGATAGGGTTGCAAAGGGGTGGAAAACCTCTGGAAACTTACCAGAAACATTCCATCCCTTGGGAAGTTAAGCTGGGGAATTTTGGAAACTTTCGGGAATTAATGGGAACCTATAGGAATGGGAAAATTCCCAGAATATTGCAACTCTAGATATAATATGATGTACTATATTCATAACTGAGTTCAGCTACATTTCCTGAGTACTCGGCATGGACGCTCAGAGGAAGCAAGGTGTTGAAGGGCTATCAAAACCTTGTTAGTTTTTTTTCTATCCTTGAAACCAGTGTAGTAAACTTTAAATGGTTGTGTAAATCAGAAGACTCTAAACAGCTATGGTTTAGTTAGGTTTTTTTCTTCCCCAGTTGAGTGGCACAGTACTCAGCCTTAATGGCCTTTGTGCTTTTCCCAACAGCTCTTCCTGAATTGTTGAGCAGGTCACTAGCGTGGCTGTGTGGGACTGACTGTCGTCAGGCAGTGGACAGATCCATGTGACACTGACTCGTGTGGGTGAAGATAAACTTTCAGTCATCAGTGGCAGTGGGGGGGTGGAGGAGGAATGGTGTACAGGGATCCGGTCTCAGGGCTTTTGGTTGTACCAGGGCTACTGTACGTGTTTCTGGTGAATGACAAACAATTTAAATTAGGATGAACATGACTGGCTGTGTATTGGACTTAGTCGCATGACACCCCAAGCTTCCCTGTCCCACCATCTGGCCGAGTGATTCGCACGGTTATTATTGTTAAAGAAAACTAAAACTACAGGAAAACATTTTCGTAAACTGAAATTAAATGGAGAAATGAAAAATTAAAGAAACTACAACCAAATGAAAACGAAATACTGCTTTCAAAACTGAAATGAAATTAAATAAACATCAAATACTTTGTTTTTTTTAATACTATTCTGTTTTATTTTAGTCACAATGTTATTTGTAAATGTAAACTATTAAAAATAACTACAAAATGTTTTGTACATTTTGAGAACATTAGTGCATAATGTGCACTGTGTTTTGTTATAAGATTCTCTAAAGGTCAGGCATGTAAAATAGTTCTATAGCTTACAGTGTAAAAATAAAATTATTAAAACTAACAAAATATATAAAAGCTAAATATAAATATCTTTAAAATTGGAAAAACTAATACATATTATTATTATTATTATTATTATTATTATTATTATTATTATTATTATTAACAACCACACTGAAAATGAACCAAAACTAAACTGGATTTCAAATAAAATTAGAAAATAATCCAGAAATTAGCTTAAAAAGGAAAAAAATGAAAGCTATAATAAGACTGATGATTTTCGGGTTGTCGTCCCTCACAGATCCTGCTGGTGTCAGATTACTTTTACGCCTTCCTGCGGCGGGAGCACCACCTGGCGCACGGGCTCTACCTGAAGAGGAAGGACGGCAGTGAGGCCACCCTGGTGCTGAAGTAGGCCACAGCTAAACAGGCTGTAGCAGGATCTCCGCCGGGCCGGGTCCCAGTCCAGCGCTGCATTATTTTATTTTCCTCTTTAATTTTGAATTTCATGATGCTTTAAGGACCTGCCCTCACATCAAAACTGCGCCCCCCCCCCCATTCGGGATGGGACTGCAGATGCAGGGATCCTAACACCTGGAGTGTAGCTTGATTAATGTGTCGCTGCTGCCATCTGTCAGGATATTTTGTGAGAGCTGGTCCTCCAAGTCTAGGTCTGCCTTTTGTCTGTCGTTTGAGTGTGGACTGGTTTTGACTCCCTACGGAAAAGAAAAAAAAAATGTGTTCAGCGTCATGCTGCTGCAGTTCTGGCTATTCCCACTAGATGGCGGCAGGCTTCTAGGGCTGCTGTTAAATAATGGGCTGGTCGATGGAACAATTATGCAATTATGCGTTTCCCATCAGTTGAAGGGGGCTAGCAAAGACTCATTTAGCCTGATTTGTGAACCTTCGTTTCTGACCTATGAGTGGTTCCATGTTTTGGGGAATGTGATCTTTGCTGCCTATAACATTTTTCATTTTTAAATTTTACTAAATAATTGTAAACGGTTATTACATGCCTTCATATAGGTTGTTGTGTACATATTATATATATATATATTCTTGTTACTAATATGGCTGTCACTAATCTTCTCCTTCAAGATGCTGTGTAGAAAGGGACTTTTTATAAACCTTTTAATGTATGGTATTAAAGGTGGATGCATTGGGGAGTACTTGGGGATGATTGCTTTTCCCTGGTCTGTGTCTAGACATGGCACCCCTGGTTTGCCCCGCCATTTCACCCATTTGTTCTTCCTCAGGGCATTTGACACCTGCCCAGGACCTGTCTAGCATTTTGTCAAGTTTAGCTGCTAAGCAATTCAGGCGCCCCAGCAAGAAACAACACATGACACTACAGCTGGTCACCACCTGTCTCCTGAGACATGGACGAACAAGGTCCAGTTCTGAGATTGCCAGCATTTACTTAGATGTCTCTCATTCGATTTGAGTTTCTCCTTTTTTTTGTTATTTCATTTGTTGGTGGGACTACAATGACTAAAATTACTATACCTGCTGCTGCTGGATGGTCTGGATTGTTCCCTGCGTTAGTCCCCCCATCCCCCCCCCCCCCCCCACGCACGCGCTGTGGGGACTGTATAAAACAGTGTCACTCGTTCGCCTTTGTTTCAATATCCCATGATGCATTGCGGCTCATCCAGCACCGCTGCCCATTTGGCAGCCTGCTGATTGGTTTCCCACAACTTTGGTATCTCATCTTGCTCTTACCCAGGCCACAGCTACACTAAGATGTCTCAGACTGCCTGAACGTTCAGGTGTCAGATGTCGACTCTGAACTTTCCGAATAATGCCTGAGAACAGCATATAATTTAATCATGGTTGGCAGTTATTATTGCTCTCATCAGATCACCTGCACCAACCTGTTTCGTAGAACACAAGACATACACTGTTCAAGTAGTGTGGTTTTTTTAAAAAAATTTTTTTTATTTTAAATGCTTGGAACACTGTGTGAACATGTATACAGGTTTGTCATTTTATCTTTTATGAAAAGCAAGTATTGTAAAGCTGGCCTTATGTAACAATATGTATCTGACAAGATATTCATATATTCTTTAGCCAGTGTTAACAGCAGTTTGCCTGGATATAGTCTGAAAAAAAAATAATTTAAAGTTTATCAGAGACCTCATTCACAGCCTTTCTGTTCTTTCTCCCCCTTCCATTTCCCCTCATTGCGGGTTCATTAACACAAGTCATTTTATGCTGTCTTTTTATATATATATATATATGTATGTATATATGTGTGTGTGTGTATACATATATATATACACACACACACACATACATACATACACACACACACTCTTTTCATTTTATTTTTGCCAGGAAGGGGTGAGACAGTAAATGGAGACAGTGGAAAAGTCCGAACACTGGGTTTTAACTTTATTTATTAAAAAAAGAAATACAATGCACTCTGTGTGTGTGTTTTTTTTTAGCATTATTCTATATATGATTTGCGGTGACAGGTCTCATGACAGTGAGACCTGGAGTGGCGTGATTGGGAGGAATGCCCCCCCCCATCTGAACCCGAGCGGTGTTTTGTTGTTGGACTTCTGTGCTCGTCACGGATTGTCCATAATGAACACCATGTTCAGG
>JAAGVU020000123.1:1109343-1134180 GCA_011763525.2 Mormyrus iriodes
CTAGATTCTATAGAATTTATCCTCATTTTGAAAATGGACTGGGGTAACTTCAACCCCAAAAATAACACAGGGGTTATGCAGCTCTGGAGACTGAAATAAATATGATTTTTCATCACCCACCTTTCTAGCATACTTGGTTACAAAACTATATGTCAAGTACATTACATACTTATTTCAGGTTTTGTCAAGAAACAAAACGCACATGCTGTTTGTATGTATTTGCATACCTGATGCATTTGGTCTTGCAGCATCTTTTATACAGACGCAAATTTTTCGAGGGCCTCACTTGGGAGATCTGACCCTGCAACTTTAAACTGAACAGAATCCCTTGTATCCCTTTTGCGCACTACTTGCACAGGCACCGCATCGATACCACAGTCAATCGTGCAATCGTAGAAACACCGAACCCTAATTTCTCTAGCAACACACCCAGAAAGGATATGAAAATTTTGAGCTGCACTCGATGATACCACCGGATAAGCAAATAATAATAATATGCCCACCCATGAGGTGAATGGTTGTTTATTGGCGAGCAACAAACACGACGAACTTCAAAGTGAATAATAAATATCCGTTTGAATTTTGCTTTAAACAACAAATACCGGTCACCTCCACTTGCCTTCAAAGGTTTCTAATGTATGTATTCAGTGGTGACCTGCAAGCCTGTAGCTAAACCTTTAGGTACGTAATTAGTGAAAATTCTCTGAACAGGTAACACATTAGGTCAGGGGTGGCCAATCTTATCCGCAAAGGGCCGCGGTGTACGCGGGTTTTCGCTGTAACTCCCTAATTAGATTACTAGTTAGAGGGCTGATTGGCTGAAGAGTCCTCACACCTGACCTAAAGGTTATCCCAAAAACCTGCATACACACCGGCCCTTTGCGGATAAGATTTGCCACCCCTGCATTAGGTTAAATCGTTACGGGGCACATGGGAAGAGTAAAAAAATGGGCATGAAGTGCACATGCAAACATTTAAATATTGATTAGAATTCGTCCGTAAAGAAATCCGGAAAAAAATCTGTTGCTTGCTTTAGTTGAAACATATTACAGCCGCAAAACTGAATGTAAAGCTAACTTTACCACGGTGCAGGAGCTAAGGTTTAAATCCGAACCCACTGCGCAGTAAATATAAAGCTTCCTGACACCGCTAACATTATTAGAAGACAGACGCTCACGGGCAATGCTGCGTACTGCCTTTCAAAATCCTTTCCTCTGCTTTGGCTAGTAGAGTGCGAACCGTACTATCCATTCAGTCGCTGACTATCGCGAGGAGTTGACAAGCCTTCCAGGAAAGCGGTGGTTTGTTTTTCTTTTCGCAGGCACCGCGCTGAACATGTTATTGGTCTATAAACCCCATGTGACATTTATAGACCAATCATTAAAAAGCGATGTACTCGGCGAAGAGGGATGCAACACAGAAGTTGTGGTCATTTTGCAGTGTTTCTATAATTGACCAATAGTATCACACTACGTCATGCATGCTGAAATTGATTGGTTATCGAAGGAACAGTACGGCGAAATGACAAGCACGCAAAGACTAATACTGTAGCAGTTCTGGTTCTCAATATTATCCAGATTTGCTCATTGGGTAGCTGTGTATTGTCAGTATTTTGTAACCTGAAGAAATAATTGACCAGATAAACGGCATTATTTGAAAATCGCTATTAGCTAGCCGGATTTAACTGGCGAATTACCAGGTATTTCACGATTTTCTTTCTTTCCGTGCTTATAGCTTCACTTCTCGTGGTCCTGCGTGTTCGCGTTAACGGTTTTCTGCTAAGGTCGAGTAGTGTGGATGCTGCGTTTTGTCTGTATGACATCTCAGGGTTAAGCATACGTTTCTTACTGTAACCAGGTCGAGGGACTTTTTTGTACGGCCATGAGCATCTGAATTTAATCCGTTTGTAATTGCAATCCCCATAGAAAATGTCTAGCTTTCTCAGACCACCTGCACATTTTAACCTAGTCGAATCTACAGTCGCCCGCATTTAGCACGCAGTTGGCTCTCGCTGCGTAGTATGAAACCGCTGAATTGTGAAGAACATGTGACTTCTACTAGGCAGCCTCATTCTGTATCATTTTGTAACGTTAAATTATTAAATTTTTATGGATGACACATTTTGCACTAGGCAGAAATATATATGTACAGTAGAGTGTTTTAAATTGTAACATTTAACGATCCCTCTGTCAAAGCTTCAGAAAGTTGTAATTTTGTAATTTTCTACTTATGTTACGCTTCAAAAAGCGCAGTCAAACAAATTTGATCAGGAGCTACTCTCGTGGTATCGATGTGTAATAATAAATGGTCAAACGATGATCTTTTCTGGAACTTTCGATATTAAAACTCTCATGTGCACGTACACTGATGTAACTGGATGCCGGTGTCTGCAAGACATGTTGGCAGAGAGCGATATCCAAAAATTTCCATTGCGCCAAAGGAGCGATTATATCAGTATTTACGGGAAATGCTTCGACTGTTTAACCGAACACATGAACCGCTTCTTAAAGGTACCTCATGCTAACATGGTATTTCCTTCAAAACTCCATGAACATCTCAAAACTAGCATATCTCTAAAATAGCTGTTTTGTTCTTTTTACTCTCTTTGTGGCAATTTGGAAATTATTTAGTTTTAATCGAAAAGTTGACCTGATGTTAATAAATAGATCTTAAATTTATCTAACTTATTTTCCCATGAAATTTAAGAGGTTTTTCGAAGCTGGACATGGGGTGGAGGTGGGATGTGTTTTTTTTACTCAAAACCGTAAGAACAAGCTGATGATTTAAAAGTCTTCATTTTGTGCGATTGCGCGTTTTTGCTGAGACGCAGGTCCACTTAGCGACTCGGCGTGCTCTTCTCGGCCACGGGCTGTGGCCATGACAGTACATCCATACTTACAGTTGCAAGTCCGATACTTTCATGGTATAAGAAGACAAAAAAACTTCCCTTGAAGTATAAGATAAATGTAATTTCTTTCGAAGTTGCGGGGGTGATTGTTATAAAAAAACCTTTACTTGAGTACGTATGTAAAAAGTGTGAAATATTTCAACGTTACCGGCTGGTCGGTGCATTCAGGAAGAATTTCTATCTGGACCAAAGATCATTATGGTTTTATGACTCTGAGCAGCCTGTACAAATATTACTGGTGTAAATCGGCTGTGTAGCAAGTGTTTTTTTCTTCATATGCCGCGTTTTTTAGTGACTATTCAGCACTTAGGCAGTGCATTGCATTTTCACATGACCGCTGCTCTCGGTACTCATGGCCAGCAAATGTGGGATGTGACTTGGGGTGTTTTTTTTCCCCTTTTCATTTTAGTTTTGCTGAGTCACGGTTACGGTGAGGTTATTTAAATTTACCCTCGCCACTCCCAGGACGTGTACATATGCCTTTCCATTGACAACAGTAACCTTTTTTGTCTCACATTATGGGCGGTAACCTGACCCAATCATGCTTTCCTGGGAATGGGTGGCTCCGAAGAGGCTAGTTGAAGGTCTCTTTCGAAAGGCATAAATTGGTGGATAACGGCTTATTAATTGCTGATACTAGCTGCAGACACGGCGAGGCAGCCATGGACCCTGACGGCCAGGAGACTTTCCCCGGGGGCGTCCTACCTGTCGTCGTTATTGGTAAGCGCTGGCAAAGCGTCATTTCATTTTAATTCTACCCGCGTTTTTGTTTAGAGCAATGGACTTTACATAATCATATTACATTTTACGTATTTAATATCTTAACAATTTGAGCATTTAGTTTTTATTTAGATAAAATTATACTTTATTATATACTAAAATTATAGCTTCATGGTGCCGACGGCGGCAGCATTGATATCCAATAGTGCAATTAAGACTAATAGTGAAATTATTAGAAGACAAACATACGGTCAGAGAAAGGGTAATGATTACCTGTTAATGTTACAAAGCACGGAATACATATGGTGGATTATTAATCTATTAGGAATTAGGTAAGATTAAGGTATTTTTGCAACAGAACAGCAATCAACAATGCACAAATTAAAATTAATGCAAATGATAGCAATAATGAGTAGCATCCAGGAAAATTTATTTTGGGTAGTGAGTTGTCTAAGGTGAACTTGTGTGACCCCCCCCCCAGGAAGGTTAAAGTTATTTCGGCAATGCAGAATGATGGAAAATTTTTGGCCTGGGGTGGTTACTTTCAGGCAATGGTCCGTCTGGAATATGCTTGTCCTACCTGTTGTCCGGGTATATGCCGTATCTGTCTCCCGAGGGCACCCACCCCAATGCCATCCTGCAGGCCAAACTGGAGCAAAACCCACACTTGTCTCTGTTGGAGCAGGTTAGTGCCAGCTTTTTTGGTTATTAGGTGTAGCATGTCGGCCCGTGAGCTTAGCCTGCAGCGTAACTGGGCTGTTTCCACAGGACCTGGAGTACCTATGTGAGGGGCTGGAGGGACGCTCGTCCAATCCGGTGGCCGTGCTCTTTGACTCCCTTCTCCTGCCAAACAGTGACTTTGGGCTGGACTGCCCCTCCCCATTGCTATGGCGATACCAGCCTGAGCGAGCCACGCCCCACCTAGTCCTGGGCAGGGGTCTGCCAGGTGGAGCCTGGCATGTAAGTCACAGCCCCACCCCCCACACACATTCACACACACACTTCATTACTTAGAGTGGCTGATTAAAAGCTGGACAGCTGGAAGCATAGTGGTTGACATGTATTTGTGACCTAGTGGTTGACATAATACGTGTGAGCTATTTCTCACCTGCCTAAATGGGTCAAAATTGTAAGTTGTCTTAGGTAATCGTGTCTGGCATGCAAGGTATGTAGATATGGCATGCGGGTATGTAGATCTTACAGCTTGTTGAATTGAATTGCAGTTTAGCTTACCTGAGGCAACGTCAGAACCCCCCCACCAGGTTAAATGCAAGTGTATTACTATTAAGTGTAATTCTGAAATTGTCACTGTAAAAACAATAAGCGGTGATCAATGTATGATTAATTTTAATCAGAGCCGTTTATTTCCCTAATGCATTTTTGAGGCAAGCCTTTGGGAAGTTGCTTTCGCTGCGAGACTGAAATCAAGTTTTAAAGAGAGGCAGCCCGCTACCTGTCACAGATCCGTAGCAGATCCCTCTGGGGTGCTGTGTCGCTTGACTGAGCAGTGATTTGCAGTTTGCCTCATTGTTCCCGTGTCCCCCGCCAGGCAATGGAGGGCTCCATGCTCACACTCAGCTTGGCCCGCTGGATGGAGCTTCCTGGTCTGAAGCTGAAGGACTGGGTTCGAGACAAGCGCAGGTTGGTGTCCTAGTAACATCTGGTGGGGGTATGGTTTCACAAGCCGTTTTGCAGCTAGTTTTTGTAATCTGTTGTAATTCTCAGTTCTTTTTTTCCTTTCTTTTGGTTGTTTTATGGTGGGATTTGTTTTGGAAAAATTGTCTCTATATCTGTGATGCACTGGCATCTTTTACCTTGTACCCTGTGCACCCTGTCATAGGCTTCAGGCGTTTGAAATCCTGGTCTTTGATATCTGGGTCTGACGCTCATTTGGCTCTCCGTTCCAGGAATGTCCGTAATGATCGGGCCACACCAGCAGAGGTTGCCTCTTACTACCAGCACTATGTGAACCAAATGGGTCTGCAGAAGAACTTTATCAGTGGCACCACGGTGACATCGCTTTGCCGTGTACCTCGCAAAGAGGATGATACCCCCGTGTGGATGGTGCAGGGACTGCAGCTGTTATCTGAGCAAGGAGAGAAGACTGAGTGCCCGTTTAGCTTGCGAGCAGAGAATGTGGTGCTGGCCACGGGCACCCACGATGTGCCAGCCCGGCTGGGGGTCGAGGGTGAGGACCTGCCCTTTGTGCATCACAGCTTCTGGGAGATGGAGTCGGCTGTCATGAAGGGGAGCCTGGACCGGAACTCTGACCCAGTGCTGGTGGTTGGGGCAGGGCTAACAGCAGCGGATGCCATCCTGGTGGCCCACCATCACAGCGTCAACGTGTACCACGCTTTTCGTCGCTTGGTCAACGACCCAGACCTCATTTTCAACCAGTTGCCCAAGGTGCTTTACCCAGAGTACCACAAGGTGCATCAGATGATGAGCCAGCAGCAGTGCTGGCGAGGGATGCCAGTGACCCACCCTGAAAACACACCCCTACCCTTCTCAGGCTCCTACCCCGGCTACGTCAGCTTCCCCAAGCACCGTTTGGTGGCCTTCAAGCCAGACAAGAAGTGTGTGCTGGAGGACGCAGAGGGGCAGCAGACCATTCTGCAGGTGTCTATGGCTCTGGTCCTGATTGGTGCCCACCCTAACCTCTCTTTCCTGCCTGAGGATGGTCAACATCTGGGCCTCTGCCCCCAGGAGCCAATCAGCTGCCGGCGTAACCCACTGGATGTCAACCCCTACACGTACGAGTCCATGCGGGAGCCAGGTTTATATGTCATGGGCCCGCTGGTGGGTGAGAACTTTGTGCGATTCCTCAAGGGTGGCGCCCTGGCTATCGCCAGTGACCTGGCCAGACGACAGCACGATGGTGACCGGAGTACAGATGGAGACAAGGAACACGCACACATCACACCTGCTTGTGACTCATAGGTTAACATAGACCGGACCAAAGTGAACTGGCATGAATTAGATTGGATTAGGTTCACAGCTCACTCAGAAATGGATCTATCAAATCTATCCAAGAGCTTAAGGACTGTCTCTGGATTGTGGGCACATTGTCAATCAAGCACTACTTGGATGTGTTAAAGTAGCATTCTGAAATCTTTTCAACAGAAGAAACCTGTCTCCCTATGGGGGTGCAGTAAGCACTAAGCATAAATTAGTTTATAAAAAATTTGAAATGCACACATATATATTTGACATGTACTAAATTAGGAGGGAAAGGAATTTGTATAACACTTCAGTTGTAATGTTAATAACCTTGTTTGTGGAAAAAAATAATCACTCTGTTTTTGATGGAGTTTAAATTCCAAATAGTGTCAGTCACTGGAGAGGAAGTGTCCTAAGCCGTGTTTTTCACGTGTGGGCGATACCTCACGGCGCGTGGCAGACCTGTTTAAAGCACTGGTGAGGTGAATTGGAAACCATGAAACCCTAGTCATCCTAGGTGAAGTACAGTCTCCCGGGGTACATGAGAGTGTGCGCACCTAGAATGGGTGCCTTTTGAAATCCCCTGCAGTTTGGCTTAAAAGCAAATGTAAGCATGGGAAACTATAGGAGCATTTCCTTTAAACAAATCACTCATCTATAATAGAAAAAAAATGTTCAAAGACATTTTTTTGCAGAATCATGCAGCACTATGTTTTTATGTATCGTTTTTAGTAGAATAGGCCTTGGAACTAGAGGCTAGCCATTTCTTGTTACACAAAGTATTATACCCATTTTAATACTATACAAATAGTCATTTCAGCAGATACACATCTGGGTAGTTCAGGAATTTGAAAACAAATAGCATCCTATTCTGCTTTTTCTAACAGAAAAATATGTAATAGTTTGTATTTTATGTGGGATTCATGTAACTCAAGTAACATTTATATTCTTGTTTGTCCTCATTTTTGATAACATGAACTTTTTCATCTGGACTTTGAAACTAATTTTCACCACGACAAGTCTGTTATTTTAAACATCAGTTTTTATCAAGAGATTTGAGATGTTATTGGGGGTAATAAGTCTATTTCTGAAGTGCACAGGTGATTTCTGCCGCTTTGAAGATACTCAAATGAGGAATGTTCTTTCCTGAGTTATTTTAAATACTAAAATGTTTACATATATATATGTAACATGCACACATTCATGGCACATACATAATAAATCCACAGATATGCATTTCTAATGACCATGCACATGATTCTGCCAGCCTGCTGTCTTTTGTTCAATTGTTACAAATTTTCTTTTTGAGAGAATTTTGAACATTTTTAATTTTGCCTTATGCAGCCAATCGTTTTATTCAGCATTGACTTCACTGATAGTTACTAATTTCCTGTAGTAAAGACTATTACAGTTTTGCTGCATTGCTGATTTTTTTGTATGAATAAATGTACAACGTTTTTCTAACAAACTCGTGTGTTTTGTGTTTGTGTCATTTTGAATGTCACCAAGTGCATGAAGTTTCTGTCAACAATTCACCACTAGATGGCAGAAAATTCAAAGTCTTGCAGAGGAACCAAGGAAACTGGTTAAAAGATTTTCACTGAAAGTGACTAGAGAGAAAAAATGTGTACATTTGTGCAGAGGCAGCTTTTTCTAAATAGTCTGATTTAAAAATGTATGTTTTTGTTTATGTTTTTTGGTAGCTGACCCAAAATAAGGAGTTGACCACAACCTCTGAATGAGCTTTCACTATTTTTGTTGGTGTTATTAGAATAGTCAACTTCTTGTGCCCCACATTAGTTAACCCAAGAAAATGTTAACAATTAAAATGGCTGAAAATTCATCATATGCAATGTGTGATTTCCTTATTGAATAATGAACAAAATATTTGGTTTGAACTCAATACTTTGTGGTAGAAATAGCTCCGTAGTTTTCAAAAGGGCAGTTTTGGGGAATTAAAAGCAATTCATACAGCTTAATGAATAAATGGATTGAACAGTTGCTCATGATGTGTGGCCATTGATTTTATGAGCATTTATGATCTACAACTGTTATTTAAGAGCAGCAATTTCAGTGGAACCAGATGGAATATGTGAGATAACCCACCTCATCAGAAAGTCTTAATTCACATGACCCGATTCCACAAACTTGTATTTTAGCCTGTGACCTCAGTTGAGCGGTCTGTATGGGGGATAGCAGTAGTGGTTCTGGTATGTGACCGGACAGATTGGATTGGGTGTGACGGATTGTTAATGCTCAGAGTAGCCACTCATTTTCTCTGGATTAAACCCAGTGCTTGGGACATATGCAGTTCACTTCAAAGCAAGGATCAATGTATTTATTTGCTTGTATAAATTAGAGCATAAATATATGTATTCACATACGACATAGCACTCATTTCTTCAAAGACTCAGCACCAGCCCTCACTAAAAGTATTTTAACTGTTGTTTGAAAGGTTGGGGCCCTGGGATTGAAGGTTTAAATACCTTTCCATCACCAGGAATGCCTTGCTTCAGGCACTTCGCTCTGCTTATTTCCAGTTTATGGCCCACTTCTTGTAAAATGTCTTACCTGTCATTTACAGAGATGGGCAGTGCAACACAAGTCCAAGCATCCCTCCTAATTTAGAACTCACACTGATTGTACTGATGGCTGATTAACCAAATGGCACAAAGCATACACACAAATAACGAGAAAAGAAAGTGAACTTTTTCCATTATGATCCTTTTGAGAACCACTCTTGGTCACAGATGCACCACCTAGATCAGGTGGCAGCCTAATTGTGTTGGAGTTTTCAATATAACTAATGTGACAGTAAATGAACTCTTGGGGGATAAAATCAGAGATACCCACCAAATCAACATAAAATTCTGCAGTAATTCCCATTTCTTATCACCAAATACTCCAGGCTGTCAGATATGTCCTGTATAATGAAGTGTGCTTTGAAAACAGAAGCCAGGTTTTACTGTAGAATGCCCAATGAACACTGATCTCTAGGTGGTGATCCGATGGCCAGGAGAGCTTACGGCATGTCCACCAGAGACTGAAATAGTTTTAGCCCCACTGGTCATAGATCATCTAGGTTGAACTATGTCCAAACTTACGGTATGGGGTGTCTGTTGTGTGTTAAAGAAAAATGTAGGTTTGAGTGAAGTGGCTGCCTCAACATCCCTGAGCCTTATCACCTTCTTTACATCATTTGTCTTCATGAAGAAAGTTGAAAGGTCCTTTTGGCCTGTGCAATTTAATAGCTTGTTTTTCAATGTAGAAATGTGGGTGGAATTATAATTGAAGACGAAGATGTCCAAACAGCCCAGCAATTTTTCTTTCAGTGATTTTACTGGAGCAAATCACTTGAAATACCTTGGCTCAGCTATGTCCTAGGTCTTGAACCAACAACCAACCCTCTGCTCATGATGCCACAGCCGCTCTTTAGCCCCTATGCTACACCACCATTTCATAGTCTTTTTGGCCATCCTGTCTGCTAAAGTCAGCAGTCACAGAGGTCCTGTGGGAGTGTGGGCTGGATATGGTAGCGACAGGGAATCTGGGCAGGGCATCAGGGGTTACTGCAGGGGGCTTGATAAGAGACAGAGCTCAGAATGTCCAGATCCCGACCTTTACTGACATTAAGATTTAGATGGGGGGAGTCAGAGCCTCGGAGACCAGTCCTCTGCTGACCCTTGACCCAAACCCAGTGATAGGTGAATACTGGTCCCTATGGTACCTCCCGCAGATAAGATGGGTTTGCTAGTGGTTCAGAAAAGACCAAAATATTTTTAGGACAAGACTTGGCTGTTTTTCACTTCTACAGATAACTGTCCTGCCGAATTGGCTTCTTTTTTTATTAATCTTTGCATTCCTAAAATGTATGTTTACCGTGACAGATAACCTTTCTTTTCTTACCTTGAGAGTTTCAAGCTCCCGACCAGATGTCACGTGGCTTCTCTTCAACGGTTTGTGCCATATCTTGTCTGAACACCGTTTGAAAATGATAGGATCTGAAATATTTTTTGTTTGAAATCATGATCAACAAGACCAATCTCTCCCCTGACTGCCCTGAACATTATTCCGCGACACATTACACTAAACATGGTACATGTGGCATCTCCGTTCTGGCATCTGATTTCGTAAGAAAAATAAGCCGAGGAGTTAAGTATGCAGAAGTATATAATCAAATGTAAGAGATGAATTTACTCCCGTCCACAGAGGTTGCCGGCTGTATATTTTAAAAAGGGACCATTATGCATTTGCACAATTATGTTCATTTCAAGCATCAACTTTTTTTAATGAGGCGTTGCATTATTGCTATTTTCACAGAGCAAGGCCAGACAATCCCTGGAGCAGCTCTCGTTGAAGGCCTTCCTCAAGGGCACAACGATGACGTCACTCCACCAGCCACGGGAGTTGACCCGGCGACTCCGCGACGAGAAAACTTCACGCACGACGAACTTCGGAAAGAGCCGAACACTGCCTAATCGGGAGGAGAGGGCGTTTCGGACGCCAGCTGCCGCTGGGCACACGAGCGGGGCCGAGAGAAGCCGAAAGGCTTTAGCTCCGCCCACAGCCGCAGCAGCGGAGCCAGCGCTCGACTCGGGAGGAGCGGGGAAAGAGGGAGTTCGGAGTACGGCTGCCGAGGAGATCCGGACACCGATTCCGCCGACTGGTAGATGCGGGTCCGAATTACAGCGCGTCGCCGTGAGAGATAAGAGCGAAAAATCACGGGAGACCTGGCTGCCTGGAAGAAAGCGTGGATAGCACAGGCTGACGGGGACTTCTTATCGGTTTGGAGCCATGGGGAGTAGGAAAAGGATTTATTGATCCGGACCAGCTAGCTACAACGTTAGCAAGTTAGCTAGCTCGCGGCTAGTTACTGGTCTCCGCTGGTTACCAGTGCGTCTTATTGCCTGGACTGGGTAAATTCCTGCTGGCTGGGGAGCAGAGGGGCAATCGACGGATTAAGAACTTGTTAAAACTTCAAGTGCATTTTAAAAAGAAGTCCTGCTAACAGTAATTGGGAATTAGTTTTTTGATTCATTTCCGTCAAATTCTTACAGACTACATCCAGTTTTTAGTTTTTTTTTGAGGAGAGATCCGACCCACTTTGTGTTTGAAGTGAATACAACCTGGCCAAGGTTTAACTGAGAAATTTGTTTTCGGTATTTTAAGAACTGTATTTATTTTTATCATTATTTTTTGGACGTGGAAAATGGATGCGGGTATAGAGAAGGAGTGTAGCGCTTTAGGAGGGCTCTTCCAGACCATCATGAACGACATGAAGGTAACAAAATCTAGTTAGCTGTGCTAGCTACTAGCGGGGTGGGTTAATGGGCATTGAAGAAAATGTATATTAACTAAATTAATGCTGCTCCGGGGATCCGAGTTACTGGTACCTTCGGGTTTGCAGATAAATGTATAATTGTGTACGATGTATCTAGAAATACACGGAATATCTTACAGCGATTAATGCATTTTGCCTGGGCTGCTAACATTTTGAGAAGTGGTTTTTGGTGTCAGGATTACTTGGATAATGGAAACTGGATCGATCGCATACCTAGGTCGAGGTAAATACGGCCATGAAAACGTTACGTATTTAATTGTAATTAAGGCATCGCCTTCATAGTAGCTGGCCAGATTGACCTCAGATTGCACATATTTGTATGTGTGTGTATGTAGATAGATGGATAAATAGATGTATGTGTGCCTGAGAAGAGTATTTAATGCAAATGGTTTAGGAACAGTGTGACCGAAATGCATTATTTACGTGTGGGATAAAATGCATTGCTCTTCGTTGCTGTATTAAGATTGTTCCCTAATACAGGTTATATAAACCGTACCCTTTTGTCAAAGCATTTAGTGAAGTTTCCGCCCAGCATGAGTGCTTATCCAGCACACGTAGCTGGGTTGTTGAAGTAACACCCGTGGGCTACGCCGTGTAGGGCACTACTAGTCGGCTAACTAAGGCTTTGTGATGACGATGCCTTCTGTTAATGAATATTGTGCAACCCCATACCATCCCCGGCTCCCAGAAAATGGTTGAAACGTTAGGTATCTGCAGTCGTGGAGGCTGTAGTGCTCCTTTTCCCCTTTGTTAGGGGGTTGGGGGTTCAATTGGAAGAACAGCAGGGATGGAGCGGGCGCGTTAACTCCGCATGCCTATCCGGACGGGCCGCGCAGTCAAGTGTTTGATGTGCCTGTGAAATCCACTGACTCACTGCTGTAAATAAAATAATGCCTGGTTTTGAGATGATCAGGAAGTGAGTCACGCAGATCCGTGGTCATCTTGGTTATCTGTGGTTACATGCAGTATACTGTAACATACTCACCTAAAACTGTGTTTGTAGATATTTATATACAGGTGTGTATGTAATCCCCCAGTTTGTCCGTTTTGGTGAGGTACTGTGATTAACAGACTTGTGTATGGTTATGACCTGCTTAAAATGTGTCCTGTACCATCTGACACCCTCATGTGTAATGGCCTGTCACTTGAACAATACAAGATGCAAATGCTTTGAACTTGCAAAAATGGAAGTTTTTTTTGCATCTACCTACCTGTTGATCCGTGCTACCATCAGTGCCCCTATAGTTCCCCTGAATCGTTTTCCAAACCGTCTGCTTGTTTTTGGTTTATTTTTTTAGTATTTCATTTGAAATGGTCCTTAAGTACACAGACAGTTAATTATTTTCTAGTTTACCCCTTCTTTTCCCTTCCTCCAGATTTTCTGGTTGTAGTCCCCCACGTTTTCATCCAATTTTGACCTCTTACGTTTCAGACATGTTGAGAAGGCAGCTGAGAGACACATCCTATCATTTTACAAAATGGGATCTTTTTTCCTGCCTGTTTATCCCATCAGAAATGCCGCTTGTCTGTTTTCCTGTGAGGGTGGATTATGTGTCGCTAGCCTAGTAGGTTTCTGGTAGGTCTCCTTAGTAGGATTCATGCTGTACTGTGACTTGGTAAATATAGACATCGGAACAGGACCATATGGTCGAAGTGTGGCATAGACTTGTCAAAGGTTCAGCAGTCACCCGTCAGAATGCAGGTTCGTTTCTGCGTCACGTGGATGCCTTCATCGTGTGGCGTATGTGCCGCTAAGCTGTTCTACTTTCATCGGTATGGAACAGTGAAAACTTTGTCCTCTGTTTCCCCAATCTACCTCCTGACAAAATGTATCCTGCGCTTTAACACTCTATCCCTGGAAGATTCTTTTTACACCAGAACAGAAAAATTGCATTGTGGGTTCGTCATTTTTACTTGGTGTATTGACACCACCCTGCTCTTCCGAATTTACACCTCGATGCCGAATTAATTTTTGCTAATGAGTTCTATTTAATCGATCGTTAATGTAATGGAATTAATAAAATGCAGTGGGTCATGATATTAGTTTGAAGTGACTCGTTCGCCATTCTCAAAAACGTCAGCCTGTGCCGGCATGTAATTCCCCAGAACCTTTGCTGTTGTAATCAGCCGCTCAAGGGAATAGAATTCCTCTAACACTCGCCATATAGAAGTCCATGTCTTTTACTGTTTTTCACAGGTGATTCTAGTAGTCAGCCGATGTTCACTTGCTTTCTGTTCCTGCTCATGCTAACCTTATTGCTGACCATACTAATAACTGTACTAATACTGCCAAGTGATTTGGCCACAGAAACTGTACCATCTTGCTGTCCCACCTACAAAATTACATCCTTATTTAAAAAAAACAACAGCATATTTTTATACTATGTGATATTACTATATATTTAGATAAGATTTTGATCCTCAGCAGGAGAAGTGGTCTGAAGGTAGATGGAAAGATGTTTATTTCAGACTCGCTGAATTTGGTATATGAGTTTCTGCTTGTTCTTTTGCTCATGGATAACGGTGACTTTGTTTCAACTCGCATGCCATTTCAAGCAGTGTTTTCCTTTTAGAATGTGGCTATTTTTGCTTGCAAACTCGTGCAAACACCCCTTACTGATGTCACCTTTTTACAGTATTGTTGTTTGGGAAGAGTTTACTTTGAGATTATTAAAACTGCCCTACAGAAGGAGAGATTCTCCTGTTTTGGTTTTCCCAGCAGGGTACACCTACCCCTGCTCTCTTCGTGAAATCTTTCCATTTTAATTCGTTTGACCTTTCACATTTACTGTTGCTAATTGTCATTAACTGTTAACTTTATCCATTTTTAAGGCAAACAGCTGACCCGCTTCCCCAAGGTTTCTCAGTAGGCAAATATTCTTTGCTTTGTGCTGTAATTTATAGCTTAATGCCATGCTAGCACAGAGAGGTCCACGCTGAAGTTGTCCTGTAAACATTTTTTGTCACTTTCTGAATAACCAGCATACGAGTGTTCTTTAAAAGCTGTGGTGCTTCCCTGGAATTCCTTGCGAGTGCAAATTGTGCTATTCAAGCACTGTTGGATATGATACATGCTAGCATTCCAATTAAGGAGTTGGTTCGTTTGAGTTCCTGCTGTCCTGTGGTAGCTCATTGGGGTGTTTGAATTTAAAACAAATGGATCAGATCAGTGGATTTGTTCCGAAGTGTGTTTATCTGGGAAATTTGAGCACAAGTATTTGCAGCGATTAGAGAACAGGACAGATTTTACAAGTAGGCCTAAATCTGTTGGAATATGTTCATTGAATTCCTCTTCAGTTAATATAGCATTTTTTTTCTTCCTTCCATTATTTGGCTTATTATGAGTTACGGTGGTTACAGGATGTCTTGCTCTGTGCAGGCCATTGACAGCAGATATGGCTGGGTGATGATAATCCCATAATATTTTATGAAAAATTATCATGTTGGCCGATATCAATAATTATTACAATATGATTCAAGTCATTATTTCTGTATTTCAAGGTGCCATTTGCTTAAACTTCCCTTAGGATTTTCTTTAAACATGTCAGAACATGAAAAAGAACAAATTGAATGGACTTCAAACTGAAATCTAGTCCTAATAAATAAATCATACAAAAATGAACTTTTTTGTCATAGGGCGTAATACCAGAAAACCCTAACGGTAAGGTGTTTTCTTTGACTGCCTTACCGCTCGTTCCAGGAATGGGTTTACAGGTTTGACATGCCACCCATCCCATATTGAAAAACAAAATGTTTTGTCCTTGTTTGAACTAGTACACGATGTGATGTGTCCTATATTTCGCGATTGCTCCCCCCACTAATTCTACTGCTGGAAACCAGGTGGGGTGGACGGTATTGTCCCATATTTCTCCAGACTGGAAGTGGAAAGCCTAATTGCTGGTGTCTGTAACTGTAAGTGCTTGCATTCTGTATCTTCTTCTTTACGGCTTTCCAACCTTTTGATATCTGAGGACCAATAAAGTGAGTTAAATGGCCAAGGGGAGTATTGATAGGTGATTTTATAAGTTTGACTATTTTCATTTCTTTTGCTGATTCAAACAGAATATGCAAACATGAGTCTTGTAAAAAAAAAAAAAAGGTTGTGAAATTATCTAAACGTGTTTTTTTACTTTTGGAAATTAACCACCCACTCCGAAAAGTGAATGTTACCAGTCTGTGGACCAGGGATCAGGAACCCCTATTTTACTGCGTGGCAGTGCTTCAAGTGGTGAAATACGTTCGTAGTATTTCCAGTTCTAATTGGCACCAGTTTTCGGCAAAGTTTACAGTACACAGCACTAGTCTATTGCCAAAGTACCGCTACACCACTTTTTTAATTTTAAATTTTTTTTACCATGTTTATCCACAGAATCTTCTTTTTAAAAATGTTGTAGCTGTTCATCTATCACTTTCTTCATCGAAACCTCTGAGTGAATGTTCCTCTCTTCCATGACTCGCATATTTTATGAAAAAAGTAACATGTGGCTGGCTCTGCTAACTCAGTCAAACTTGCTGTGACTTTGTTGGACCTACAGTATCTCTTCTTAAAAGACTGTCATATGATTGGTTGGAATTGCATTTGTTTCAGTGATGTATGAGGCTGATGTGTGCTATTAAGCAATGTTCCTTATCGACATTGCTTATTGAAGTTAATCTTTTTGTTAACGTTAAAATTTTATTCTGGTAAATTGATATATTGTTCATTCCCCAGCCCTATCAGCAACCTTTTCTTTTTTCATGTTTGGCAGTCATGCTGTGGACTGGGAGAGGTGTTACTCAGATGAACAATTCGGCTGCTCAACAGCTGCAATAATAGGTCAGATTTGCTAATGGAGCTACATATGGCTGCCGTTTGAAATTGGTGGCAGATCGGATTGCGAATTGACCTGGAGTCAGTGCGATGTGCGTGCAAAGAAGCCGATTGTTCTGTAATGGAGAGATTTCCCCAACGTTACTTACTTTAAACTTGACGTGCTGCAGTTAATTTTGAAGAAAAAAAAAACACATGAATGGCCTGTTTTGATTATATGCCTGGGACTGTTTAAAATAGCTTGGTGTCCCGCCTCTGTCAGAAACTCTTGCCTCTGTGAACCTCCCGTTGGGTTTTCTTGTTAGCTTCCTATGAGTCTGGAAGTGACGTAATGTTTTCTGCTTCTGGTAAGTTATGTCCAAAGACTTTGTTCAAGGCAAATAGTATAAATTGTCAGAATCATTGCCCATGTTTGAGGGAATGTCATAAGACCTGTTGGAAGGCTTTTTGTTTGGGGTGGGGGGGTTTAATGGGGATTCTAGTTCTCGACATGCCATACCATTTCAGTTTGGACCTGGATGGCATCGCCATGTCCACATCTGGAGACACTGGAAGATCTTTTTGAACTTGTAGGTAAAGGCTATCTTTCAGACCCAAAGCTCAACATAAACTTAGCATTAAACTTGATTAAAACTGCTGTTGTCCACTTTGCCTAAGATTGTTGCAGTATGGCTGAATCCTCTGTTTATTATGGAAGACACTGAAAAGGAGAGAAGTGTTAGGGCAGGTTACAGATGCCAGTGGGGTGGGTCTCCCTTTGGTCCTCAAAGCTGCTTATCATTCCAATACTTATCGAATAAGGTGTTCCAGGAGTTGGTGTTTACTGGACAAAGCACATTGCTATGGATCCAAGGTCTCCTCCTCCCCGATTCTGTTGATGATGCTCTGAATGGTGCTGGCAAGGTCCTTGCACTCTAATTTCTGCAGAGCTGGTGAAGGTGAACCTGCTTGCCTGCTGTGACCTAACTTTACATCAACTTCACACCCAACGCCTAAGATTGAATAGAGAGAACCAACAGCTGAAATGCCAAAGCAGTACTTGTGTATGCTATTTGTTTATAGTGCTTTGGTTTATATGTATAGCCTTCTCTGTTCGCTGCATTTTAGTCTTGTGGTCGCCCAATGATCACAGGCCAAGCCTCCTGGTCAATGGGACGGCTCCCAGACCAGTGATTTTCTTCTCTTGTCTGAGCTGTGGGGCCTGCGATTGGTTATCGCCCCCAGGGAGTGGTTAAGTCAGGTGAGAGAGAAATCTTAGACATGTTTTTGACTTCCAGTCATTAGCCATAGGAGGTTACCAATGGACATAGTGGGATGAGTTAACTGGGGCTGTAGTGTTTTTTTTTTTTTTTGTGGTGAGTTGTGGAATGATCAATAAGGCGCTGTGATTTTTGGCAATTTATTGGCTGTAACAAAAATTCTTAAGTTTTGCAAAATGTGAATTTCCAGCCCTGAGCTGGTTACACAGTTGATGTTGGCGCATGTCCAAGATTCAGTTCTTTGATTTGTACCACATTTCCTCAAATAATGCAGACAACCAAGATTAGCAATGTGGAGTGTGAAACAAGTGTGCGAGAGCTCAGTGCTGACTAGGGCTGTCACATTTTAACTCGCATTCGAACATCCATTCAAATATAATGTGAAAAATATATATTCATACTATAATTAACCTATTTGAATTTTAAAGTGTCACTGTAGCCTATATGTGTGTTAGACCCTTTGTTGTAATATTATAACATTTATTAATAATATTAATAAATACGTATGAAAACACACATATGAAAGTTACATGGTATGCATTATTCCCCATAGTTTAACGCTTAAAGCTCACTTGACTGTATATGTCTGTACTATTTAGGTTTGCAGTTATTGGTCCATTAATTCTTTGTGCTGTACTTTAAACAGACACAGTGCAGTCATTATTAGTAACATAAAACTATTGCGGCGGATTGCAGAAGTATTGCGAGGGAACGCAAAACTATTTTGACAAATATTTTCCCACCCTGACCTCTTAGGGGCTCCATTCAAATGTGACAATGTACGGGCTGTTAATAAAATAGTGAAAAAAATTATTCTGTGTTGCAGGGAAGGAGGGGGTCGTCACAGGTATTCGAATATATTCAAACGAATTGTGTGACATTTGAAATTCGTCCAAATTTGATTTTTGAAAAAAGTGACAGCCCTAGTGCTGATTGCTCAGTTTTACTGAGTGGACAGCTGGAAAATAAATCCTGAACGAGGAACCGGTGATGTGGCCCGACTGAAAGTGCGGAGTGAGCCAATGTGGAAGGCACTATAAGATACTTTGACATTGAAAATTGATCCCTCTCTGGCCTTGACTAGTGGCTCAGAACAACTAATGATAACGTTTATGTATATACAGTGCTGTGCGAAAATGATTTTTGTGTTGTGAAATATGATTTGATGTCTGTCAAAATGTGAGATTTATCCATTTCATAACCTTTCCTAAAATCACCCCAGTATTTGCAGCAATGATCCACTATACCTATGCTTTTTTTGACTCGACCACTAGCACACGATGTTTGGCTTGTTAGAAATTACTGTTTGTGCAGGCTATATTCTAATGTTAATTTGTTTTTTTTTCTGGGCAAATATACATTTACTATTGAGAGAAACAGCTTTAAACATTTTCTTTGCCTGTCCCAGACTACTGCACAGTATTGTATGTTTATTTAAATGTGTATATAAATGTGTGTTACTTTCCTATTGCTACTTTTTTATATATTTGTTGGGTTTTCTTATTACATAATTTTTCTTTAACTGAAAAAACTCATTTAAATTTAAAACTTAAATGAAGGATGAGTCATAAAGTTTCTGTATACACACCGTTTTTGCTGTATGCCCCTGCTAACACCATGCGGTTGCCCTGCTGTTCTATGCCACGTGGAACTTGGCTAGCTGGTGCAGAGAGATTTAGGAATAAGACAGCGGCAGGTGAATGAAGCTTTACTCACAGTGTTTCTTTATTCATATGTTTGTTTACACCCTCCCTGGGTGACATGTTGATACAAATACCCAGGGCACGTCTAATACTGAAGCCCTTTTTGTTTTTTGCCTGCCCCACCCTACCGCCATTCCTCCCCACTGGAAGGCTTCCCCGTCTGGGTGCGAGACGTCAGCTTGGCGGAGGGCTCCAGCCAAGCCCTGGGTCATGGAAGGAAACTGGGGGATTCGCGGTTTCCATTCCCTGGTTTTGATTCCGTGTCCCTTTGAGCCAGGTTGGAATTTGGGTGTGGCCCATGAGCCGCCACCCCCCCCCCAAATGAGCAGATTAAAGGCGGCGTTTGTGTTGGCAGAGCAGGAAGATGATGGCGGTTTGTTTCCATTCAGGAGTCAGGTGGCGACACTTGTTTGGGCTGGAGTTTTAACGGGAGTTTCACAAGGAAGAGCCCAACATGACTCTGCTGTTTCCTTTGGAACGCCTGTTTTCCTGACGTTAGCTGACGCCTTGGTATTTTTAGTCGAGGGAAGTTCTGCCGATTGGCACTTTTCTGATTTCTTCCAAACAGTTGCCAGTGCAAATGTGTCCCTGGTTTTGTGCATTTATTCCACAACGACACTGCCATGTTTAAATATTATTATTTATTGCGGTAGTTCCCCTGCACCCATCGGCCTTGTACTACTATGCTCCCTCTGCAGCGATGCATGAGTTTAACGGTTAGCAACTTCTTCGTCTGTTGCATGAAGAGTTAAGATGAGTAGCAAGGCGTTTCTCAGGCTGAGCCTATCATTGTGTTTGAGTTACATGTTTGTTTAATGCTTTTAATGCCTGTGGCATTCCTGGTACAGAGCATAGACTCCCAGAGGATGCTCCTTTGTTTTAAAAACCAGTGCTGGTTTCACTTCAGGGAGCGTCTTAAGTGAGGGTCAATTTGAAATGGAGATGTTTAGGCATTAATTCACCGCAAAAACCAGCAAAAAAAAACAAACGTTCACCCAGCAGTTTCAGAATGGCTTTTGCAAATTTTGAGAACATGCCTGAAAACATGACATCAGATCTGAGAGATTTGGGGGGGACAATGAAGAATATTATTATTATTATTATTAACAATAGCATTATTATTATTATTATGTCATCGGTGTGGATCTTCTCTTCCCGCTGACTCCTCCACCAAACATCCATGCCATTTCTGAAAAGTTCAATATTGCATGAATCTATCACCCAGCCTGTGCCCAAGGGACATTTTTGTCGATGTTTCGGCCACATGGCCTTGTGAGGGTGACATGCAGCTACTCACAAGCAGGGCGTTTAATCTCAACTTGCTGCATGATTGGAAATCGGCTCCCTGCTTTGTTCATATTGTTTTATGAAATTCATCTTACATACCGCCAGTTTTGTTGTTCTTCAGCAAGTCAGAAGACTTCAATATTTATGTACTGATTTGCCCATAATCGGAAGGGGGCTGGTTCAAATCCCAGGGTTGGCTGATTGATTTCACCGTTGGGCCCCTGAGCAGGGCCCTTCCCAGTTCGCAGTGGAACTCCCAGTTCCCTTCTCAATTGTACATCGCTTTGGATAAAAGCATCTGCAGAATAAATAAAATGTAATTTATATTTCTCACTCTCACTCCCACACGTTTGACAGAAATCCCGTTCGATTTCCGGCTGTGTTTTGTGACACTTTCGGTAAGTGACGCCTTGAAAGTCACTGTAATTTGAGACGCGTGACACGCTTCTCGTTAAGAGACTAGGATGCGGCTGCTGAAGTGTCTGGTGATTTCTGGGCGGCCGCTGATCCCTTCGCGGATGAGAGTGGAGAATACAGGTGCTGACGATCAGATGCGCACCTCACAGGTTCCGGCACCCGAGATCTGCCAGGGATGTGTCGTCTGGGAACCAGGAACCTGCTCTTTGTGGTGATGAATCATCACTGGCAAATGTGCTATAGGACGGCACCATCCCTTGGTGTTTTAATGATAAATACAGGCCGTGCTCTGCCATGTTTCTCTCATTACTTCCATTGGTCAATGTTTGTAGTCAGTCATATTTATTGGAATTCATTTTTGAAGTCCTTTTTGATTTTCGTTGTATGACCTTGAAAAATATCTTCATGTAATTTGCAGGTTTTCTCCATATTTGTGTGGGTTTCCTCCTGTACTCCCAAAACCATGCGATTAGGCAAAGTGGCGTCTTCAAAAAGTGCCCGCAGTGTGTAATTGTGAGTGTGTCTTGTGCATCCCATCTGGACCGTCTCCATTCTTGTTTCACAAACCGTGCAAGTACTGTTTACCAGTACTGTTCACATCCTCAGGTGGAGTGGAGGCTGTAGGCAAGGCGAAGCCAGGGGCACGGGAATCACTCCACCTGTCTAAGGCCGCGTTTTTGTTGGAAAGCACCTGGGATTCGTTGTTGCGGGAAAGTCACAGTGTGCCAGGATGCAGACTCAGGTTACATGCATCCTCTGAGACTTACACCCGGTTTCAGACGAACCAGGAAACTTAATCACTATTTTTGGCCCAGAATTTCTCATTCTCCTTAAGTATTTTTGGCTCACTGGTGGATGTAGCCTTTGGCTGGTCTCACTGTGTGTCCTGAACCGTCAGCTATTATCCCAGAGAGCCATCTCTTACCTACCACCCCCCCCCACCCCACTGAGGGTGGACATTTTTGTCTAGTTGCTCAGTTCACCGGCTATTGCTGTTCAGGCACCTGAGTTAATCCAGCTTTAAACAAATACCATTAGTGTCTGCATTTCATGGGGGAAGGTGGGGGGGGTCACAAAATGGGCAGTTGTTGAAAAATTAATAAGGGAAAAGCGTTTTACTGCTTTAGGGGGAAAAACGACTTAATTTGAGAAGTGCATGGGTGGATTAAAAGCAGGTTCAGAGATGTAACCAGAACTGAGAAATGAAAGGAGGATAACAGGCGCCTCAAAATAAGAACTTCTTTTTATTTTTAGCATTGGTATTACTTTATGTCCTTTTGAAAGCAGTTTTTTTATGTGTGTTTTTACATGAGCTTCTTGTTTTAAGATGGGTCATAAAAAGTGGTCATTGAATAGTACCTGGCGTCTTCTGACTCTTCCAGCCCAACCCAATCGGTAGGGTTGTTGCTAACCCCAACTGATGAAATAATATTCCAGTGCCTTCTTGCTTACTATGCAGTGCTCAGGTACGAGGGAGTCGTCAGGGCAATGACGCAAGGAGGAAATGCAGAACCATACCTGTCTCAGTATCGATAGTTGAATCATGGTTGAGTCAATGCGGGCTCTTCACTTGGTATTCATGTTGGGGGGAAAAACTGAACCTCTGGGACAGTAATGGGTTAAAATGTAGCAGTGTGATTCAGAATTATTTCTTGGCTTGCCTGGGAGAAGCCACAGGAAGAGGTTAGTCCCACTGTGTGTGATGGTCACGCTGGAAAGGACATGCCTGTTCTGGATGTGATTCCACATCACAGCTTTTCCATTGGGTGTTGGGTTTGTCTCCTCACCTCCAGCTACCAGAGCTGCTGTTTGACTCTCAGTCACGGGGCTTGCGGGAGGTTCTACAACCCTTATGTGTCCTTAGGCCAGGTTATCCTCTGTGTTTCTGGGTGAAATGATGACACACATTGATAGAGTTTTCAAAGGACTGTGTTGTAAGGACCTTGACCTTGTTAGCTGTGGTAGTGTCGTTCCTGTTCTTAATTGCATCGTCTCGATCACCAGAGGCAAGGCTTTCCTCTCATGTGGCTTCTTTTGAAACGCTAATCGGTCTTCCTTGTTAAACGTTGAGGATTTATGTAACTGAAACTAGTCCAAAATGCATCCTTAATGTTTGTAACACAAGTCGACTTAGGTTACAATAGTGTGGTTTTTGTGCGTGTTACGATATAGGATGTAAATCCTTGGAATAAATGACTAAAGAGCGTTGGCAAGACTAGATAAGCCTTTGTCATTTAATCATTTCAGAGTTATTGTGTGTTTTTTATTATTTTTTTTTCGGAGGGTGAACAATCCTGAGAGTGATGCTTGATGAAAATGATTTGAAAAATAACATGTTCTGGAATGAGAACCTTTTGTATTTTGTGTTTCTTCCTCCAAGAAATGCAGCGACTACCCCCTCTGTTCCTGGAGAGGGTTGTGTCTCAAGTGACCCCCAGGTTTGTCCGGCGTGGTGCTGAGAAGCCACAATTTTTCGTTTGGCTCCCTTGTTCGTTTTTTCCACACGTTTTTAGTTTTTCATTAAACTGCTGTGTGAAGGGCAGGTTGGATTCCACGTGTACTGTTTCTTCCTCTGACACTCTTCGATGCCTCTAAATGGCAGGCTTGGTTTCACCTTTTCTTTGCTTTGTATTTCTTTTCTTAAGCTGGAGAGAAAACGATACAGGCTTAGAAACGCCAACAGCTGCATGCCTGCATTTCTCTGTATTTTTCTGATTTTATTTAGACCCATAATTACATCACTGTAATTGGTATGGGTTGCTTTTCCTTACAGTGGCATCTTATCGGTTTATAGGAAAGATGATGAGTATGAAGGAGTTGATGGAAGTTGTGTGTGTATCTCATCATAATCGGCAAGGCTTCCTCACCTCCTGGGGAACAGAAATCGTTCCTGTGCAGGACTTGCGGCAGATCTGAGCAAATCCCGTGTGCTCCATGCCTGCTTGGATTGCTCTGAGACTTCGCTCTACGTGACCCAAGCAGAATGATCAAGCGTTGAGAATGGCGGACCCAGTAACACTTAAGTTTTGCTCCCCTTTGTACTGGTACCATTCATAATTGTGGCACATTTTGTTGCTGAGAATGGATGATGTAGCTGATTTCTTATTAATGTGTAACTTATTAATGCTAAGTTAAAAAGGTGTGTTCCCAGTCAGTCTGTATGCATTTTAATTTTTGGTGGATGGAAACAGTAAAACCTTAAAGCTCATAACAGCAGTTCCATTTTCTGGTTCATGAATATTGAGTGAGATAAACTTCCACAGTGATGATTTTGCTTATCAGCTGGTGGTTAGAACTTAGAATGTTAGAAGTTTTGTTCATAGGGTGTCTCTCCTTTTGCTCCCATTATGCTAATCCAGGTTGATAGCTGGTCATTGGTTTGGTATCTCAAGATTCAATTACTTTGTTGGGCTACACAGGTACATTGGAATGCTTACATGTTCATCCATGCA